>JANAVB010002799.1:0-122500 GCA_029216955.1 Iris pallida
TTTCAACTGTTCTTATTTGTTATTGAAAACTGTGCGTCCAAGTCCCACTTGGATGTAACGACTCTCTCTATCTATCGTTTTCCTTGCTTTTATTTATTTTTCTTACATTGACTTAGTCTAGTGAGCACCCGTTGTTGATGAGGTATTTGTATATCTCATATGGCCTTGACACTTGATTTATCACATGTTGTGAGTCACATATGGACCCTACTTGTATAGTCTGGCTAGCCACCGATAACGTATGGGAGCGTACGACGGATAGGAGTAACTGCTAGTAGAATTGCATACTAGAAGACTTGGCAGTTACCAGTGGTTCTTATTGTTCATGGAGATGATGATACTAGGCATTGGGTGGGAAGGACAATACCTGACGTATGGGCTTCTACTACACTTTTCGTTGTAACACGAAAGCTCCGCTGGAGATACGGGTATGCTTACCACCTTAAGTTGGCCACTGACGTTCTTGAACGTTATGCGCTTGGTCACTGGTGCCCAAGAGAGGAATATACCGATCCTATATTCAGCCAGGGCTCATGCGTCGAAGGATTGTTTCTCAATTTTATATTAACAGTAGAATGGTCAGGAACCCTATTGCATGCATCCCCTTTCTTTTAATTATATATCAAAGTTTACATGGCATGGTGTTTTCTTGTATCTTGTTACGTCTCGCTGAGGATCTGGTTATCTCTTCAGGTTAGACGAGTTTTCGTAGGAGTACGAAACGACACTGGATCCATCATATATTGATGACGAGGCATCTCCTGATGATTTAGACTATTCATTACTGAGACATTTAGTGGATATTTTTATATTTCATTTTTTAATATTTTGGCGGAGGTTGGACTCCGATCTTGTGAGACTATTTTTATAGCTGTTTGGAGTGGGTATGTCCACCCGACTATTTTTGATACTCTTAGTTATTTTTGGACACTTATATCTTCTGTGTTGAGCTGTGATGAGATTAGATTATTATATTATTCTGGCCTATGATTATTTTATATACAGCTTATGTACGTATACGAGGATTCCATATATTGGAGTATTCTTCGTATATGTGCAGCAGGCATGTTCACGTACTCGGTCCTATATATTTTGGGACTGGGGCATTACAAAACTTCTACAAGTCGAAGATGATGATATTAAAACTTGATTAGGCTACAAAAAGATAGATTATTGTTGAAACGGTTGTATGTTATAATACAGGAAGAACAATGATAAAAGCAAATGCAATTTTTGTACGAGGATCGGTACAAGCCAATTTAGGGCAAAAAGTCAACTGCCCGAGCAAGGTGTGCCCCTACAAATACATGTAGTTTTATCGATCACAAAGATGGTGCAAAGGATGTATATACATATCCGTAAATACTACACAACACATGAGATGGCATAGCAAAGAACGGAAGATAGATGAAAAAATTATCTAATCCTTCGATAGAGAGGCATGGATGTATTTTGATCGATGTCATCCTAAATTTGTTGCAGAGCCTAGAATGTTCGGTTGGCTTTATGTTATGATAAATTCACTCCTTTTAGACAGTCGGGATCTCAGTACTCTTATTGGGTCGGTGATTTTGACCCTTTACAATCGACCATCATGGATATGCATGAAGTCTCCTTACATGTTCTTGATACTTATCATAGCTGGTCCAAAAAATTCAAAGAAGAACATCAATATCTACTTGTAGCCATTGGTAGATGAGTTGAAATAATTGTGGCAGTTCAGCGTTCAAACGTATGATATATTGATGGAGCGAAACTTTCAGATGAGCGCGATGCTCATGTAGATCAACAATTTTTTAGCATACGGGATGTTGACGGGGTAGAGTACTCATGGTATTATGTCCTGTCCAATATGTATGGAAAAGATTAAGGCATTCTGCCTTCATAATGGCGGAAAAGCTTACTTTTTTTATTGTCATTGTCAGTTCCTTCCTATGTCCCATCCGTAGAAAAAAACAATGATGGTTAGAGCTGGTAAATATAAACTATCTTCTTCTCCTGAGATTGACAAGGACGATTACCTCATGTAAAGGAGGATTCTGAAATGGTTATATCGGAATAGGAAAAGGAAAAAAATGAAGGTGAAAGTATAAGTGAAAGTGATAGGGAAAATGAAGAAGTAGAAGATGAAGATGATTCAGAATCAGAAGATAAAGAAGGATAGTATGTATTATTTATGTCATTCCACTATTATTATTAGTATCATGACATGTTATTAGTATTTTTTATCACATCACATCATTAATTTTTGAGTATCATCACACAATTTTTATTTCTATGAGATTTGTATTGATTATTTGTATCATCACACAATTTTTTAATTTCTATTAGATTTGTATGTTAGTAAAAACAAAAATTTTGATACAAACTAATAAAAGAAGAGTACAAGAGTACAATTGAATTCTGGAGAAGTACAACTATAGGAATCTGATCAGAAAATGATCACTTTATCCCTTGGACGATACGATGTTGAAGAACAAGGCCTTTGGAGAATGCTGCGCAGCAAGTGCTCAGGAGATTATGATCATTAGTGATACTTTGCAAGTGATTTGAAACTCTATTTATAGAGTTCTAAAATAATTGTTAAGTAGTTATTCTGATTGGTGCAGACAGCCATTGGCGTACCATCCTTCCCTTGGCACGAATGGTTAGTTTAACTGCTTGGACGGTGGCATGTTATGTTCGATATGTGCTTGTTATGGGTATTGTCACCTTCACATTCTTCGAGATTAGTGGCATGTGTGCCACGTAATCTAACTGTTTCAGAAAGATTTGATCAAGTGGTGCCAGTTGCTGACTAGCGCTAGGCGCTATCTGTTGAGTGGCGCTAGGCGCTAACTGTTTGTTTAGTGCTTCACTGTTTAATCAATGATGTTAATGATCATCCTGTGCCAACTGCAGATGGCGTTGGATAGCTGTTTGCCATTAAGGATGGATCTGACATATCTGACAAAATATACTCGAGCGCCACACGCTCGGGATTCGAACGAATTTTCTTTGTGTGCTGTTAGTCATGATGATGATTGTTCAAATCCTCCGAGAAGATAGCTATGTGGCAGGCAGCGCCACTAGATGGTTGGCGCCATCTGATGTCTGGCACCATCTGATGGCCAGTGCCACTTGATGATTTAAATGTTGGTGCTTTCTATGAGTGGCGCAGAGTGTTAGGCATACTTTTTAGGCCAATATAAGACCCCCTTTAAAGTTTTCAAATTTTAACAGCTTTAAAATTTGAAATACTTTGAATAAGAAGCGTTTGGCGCAGGACAGTATCGTAACCGACCCAACTTTTAGGCACAGAATGTGCGGTTGTTACAGCTGAGCGTTTGGACTATAAATAGCCGATAGGAGAGAGAAATGTCTTCACTTTGCCATTTCTCCCAAACTCTTCCTCTCAAATTCTTGAAGCTCTCTCACGATCGGAAATCACACCAAAGAAGTCCACCACCACTGAGAAGGGAAAGAAAATGGTCTGAGCCACTTCGCGTGTGCCTCCACTGGTGCCACAGCACATAATGCTGTCTGCGAGAGCAGAAGAAGCGAACCCATCACTGAAAGGCAAGAAAGTTAAACAGAGTAGACAATAGTAGGGGCCATTTGCGTGGAGTATAACTCAAGCCAATATCGACCGCCTCTTTCACAGTGTTGGTGGATGCTTTGCGCCATCTGCACTTTGTGCCACCTCTTTCAAGTGTTGGGCTAAAAAGAATCTAAACAAATGACACCAGGCGCCATCTTTCAGATTTTTAACATGGTGCGCCATCTGTCACTATGGACAAACCACGCGCTGGTTGATATGATGTGCCATCTGACTCGAGGATTTACATACCCTGGTTGAGGAATGTTTTTCCTTCCTTTGTGCCATCTATGATTGGTGCAGAATAAACAATTTTTTATAAGTTTAACTCTGACTTCTCTTTTGTAGTTGACCTGAGGGAAGACCCTTATGCTGAAGAACTGGCATTTGTATTTCGGGTGTCTAAATGTCAGAAAAATTTGTATGTCTCTTTTCCTCAGTATGATATGATTGAGACTCAGAGAGCCGTGTTAAGATCTCAGAATGATAAGACCCAATTATGCCTGATGAATGGGGAACCCCTCGTAAGCTTGGATCAGGTTCCTCACAAAAAACCAGCCTTATTATTTGGCGATGCTATCAAGAAAGACCGTCAGCCTAAGGCGAAACGTGAGAAGCGAGTGTATCGAAGTAGACGCAGATTGATTCATCTTACTGAAATGACGAGACATATGTCGCTATCACTGTATGCCCATGCCAGTCATCCTCGTAGTATGGTCTGGGACCTAAATCCTTTCCAGTAGGCCAGGGTTGGAAGAATATACCACAAACTAGGTCCCCAAAATAGGGATATATTATATAGCTCATCGGAGAGAAGCAACACTCAACTGAGGGGCCTAAAACCCATCTGTGTGCCTCCTAAGGATTCTTCTCTGTTGATTCCAGTGAGAATTCCCTTCTTTGTGAACTTGTTTGCTAAGGCTTGAAGGGAGGTATCCAGATAAGAAAATGCGGCTGACTGGTCTAATGAGTCAAGAGAACAAACGTTGGACCTATCTTTCGATCTGGGCTCTGAATAATTTTAAAGATGAAGTGCTGGGCTTGGAATTTACGAGCCAATCCATACTATTTCCTATGGAATTCTCACCAATCCACACTTATTTTTAGCCTTAGCTGAGAGATACAACAATAGAATAGGCACTTTTGTGACCCCAAACGGAGAGATAGTCCTCGCTCTTCATGAGATGCAATATATCTCTCATCTGCCAATGGGTGAAAATTGTATGAAGAGTATGTGCCAACCGATGAAGAATTAGATACCCTTGCTGATAAGAATCTAAGATTGGTTGCAGTCTTCGAGGAATTATTATGCCACTTCATGATCTGTACCATTTTCTATAAAAGCCATGTTCAGGGGACATGTTATTTATCCAAATGGTTGGCATATTTATTTTTGGGCCGCATTCATAAAGACAAGTCGTAACACCTGGACTGCAATCCTAACTTCTTTGAGCCATTCGACCGTAGTACTATTCAAAAATTGATAGAAAGATCTCGGCATGCTGATAAAGATTTGATAGAGGATCGTCAAGGATTTACAACTGGTACTCCCATTGAAACTTATGTCAGACAAGGTAGGAAGCCAATGTCTCGAAAAGCAGCTCTGGCTGGCTTTTTATCCTTATGGCTGTGATAATTTATGGTCCCCGGAGCCTGTGTTGTTGATAGGATTTATCGCGATGTACTGTTCTCCGTCGTGCGCTTAGTATACGGGCACAAAATGGATCTTCTTTCTGCAATGACCTGCCGTTTGAATGCGAGTCTTCGCTCTTTCACAGATACCATGATGATAAATCCCAATACCCAGGATTATTTCCCCCGTATTGAGATGCCGTACACTTATCTCTTCGACTGGTTGTTGCTATACGACCCCATTTTGATGGATCCGACTTTAGGTGTTGCAGAAGGAGACTTCATTAGCTATGCCACAGGCCGGTGGAAAGTGAACTCTCTTACCGACTGCCGAAAGGAGTTAAATATGAGTTCAGAATAGAGATTCTACTACTTTCCTCCACCTCAAGGAATCGAGAATCTTTCTCCTTCGCAGATAGATCTAGAGCCTATGGTTGTCCGTCAACCACCAGCGGCCTTCATGTGGTTGAAGATGATCAGGCCCTCCCACCTGGTGTAGCGATTTGGTGGTGAAAGTAGCCTGGAACCATACCTGCCTAGCCAGTTTTCTCGCCAATTCGTATATGATCAAATGCATGTGGGCAACACCACTACTTGTTTACAAGCTTCTGGATGATGGCGCTAGAGGATGGGGATATTACAGCGCCAGGGGCACTAAAGCTACTTTCTCTATGCCTAATGCTACTCCTGAGATGGGCCTGCATATGTTATATATATATACGAACTTTTATACCTCGGCCAATACTTTCTTCGAGGGATTCCCCCTGTCAAACAATTTTACAAGTGACAAGCGCTTATGGTTGGGGACTAGAACTGCCTTGGAATTCCGAGAAGTTGAAGAGAATGCTCCAGCCGATGAACCTTTTGAAGCTACCCTTGTCGGTCTCCCTGACGAGGTAAATGAGCCACTGGATATTTCTCTCAAGAAGCGGAAAGAAAAATCTCCAGCAAAAGTGACTAGCAAAAGACGAAAAGTCAGTGAGTCACCTGGACCTTCTGTCCCAGTTAAACCTCCTTCTCCTCATAAGGCTCAAGGGAAAAGACGAAGGAAGCAGCACTTGTTATTACTGAGCAGCCTACAGCGAGGACTAGATCTCAGACACAACAAGATGAAGCAGGGATTTCCTCTGGGGGAAGAGGGACAACCTCTTCTCCAATCCCAAAAGAAGATAAGAGACCAGATGTGCACGATGAGCCTTCTGAATCCGAATGATCCCCTCTAATGCCACTTAAGTGCAAAACACGGAGGAGGTTGTTGACAATCGAGGTTGAGCAACAAGATACTGCAACTACTTACTTCTTCAAAGCCAGGACAGTCCCCTGGTCAACCAGAATTGTTTTTTCCGTCATAAGACACACTCCTCACAGGTAATATCCATGCCTTCCCAATCATTAATTTATTAGAAATTTGTATTAATATATTTATATACTTTTTATCTTCGCAGAGACTCTAGCGTCGCATGTTCTGGTCTCAAATATTGCAGCGGAAGAACCAACATCCTTAAAGGTCGCTTCTCCATCAGTTGCACTTGCTGCGACAGGAGTAATATTTCCGTCACCAACCAAGGATGCTCCGGAGATGGGAACTCCCGATGAGGTATTGCCCTCAAATGTTCTTGTTTCTTCTGAACTCTCTCTGGAAGGCAAGAAGATGATAGAAGCCCTAGATGACTGTGATTTCGGTGATAATTTGCTTGAAGAAGAAGAGGATGAAAATCCAGTGGCTGAGAATAGCCAAACTGCCGATGAGGGTAAAGAATACCCTTTTGAAGGCGAGGTCCATCAAAGCCCAAAATAATGAAGAATTTAATACTGAGGAGATCCAGACTCCAGCTGAAGTTGTTGAAACAAAAGGGGTGGAAGTAGTTGCCGCCCCAGGTGGCCAAGCTGACTTAGAGGCCGGAAGTGGCCATTTTATGTCAGGTGGTTTGGAGGCTGGGAGCATCCAAGCAGCTGTCTCTGAGAACACCATGGCAAGGCTCCGTACAGAGCTAGATGTGCCTCATGAGACCCCCATATTTGCTGCCAAACTCGTCTCCAAGAACTGGAGGCCGAGATAGCCAGGCTTCACGAGATGCTTGGGGCAGCCCGAAAACAAGAAGAAGAATTACTGGAAATGCACCAGGTTGCTGCAAGCCATCTAGATGATCTGAGACGGTAATGTTCGTTAGAGTTCAAGTTACAGAAATCGAACGTCGAGTTAGCTCCCTACAACCTTTTGATCCAGAATCTGGAAGAGCTTTGTCTAGGCAAAGGGTACTCGACTCCAGAACTAAGAGGGCTGATGCTCTAGGATGATAACTGAACTCAGCACTCGGCCTCCCAAGTGAAACTATCCAGATTATGACAACTTTTTATTGTGTTATTTTGAATGTATAATTTTGTGATTTTGTACATCTTTTGAATAAAAATTGATGATCTTTTTGTGGCTCTGTTACTTATTGTGCATTTGTTTAAGACACAAGTAATAGATAGGATTAAAAAATATGTTCAGAGGTACCGAAAATGACATATCTCTTCAAAATAACAATAATTATTATATATGTTCAGAGGTAATGTAGACATGACAGAATATAACTTATAATATTATCATTTCGAATATGACACCATCAGAGGTAATATGGACGTGATGAGCCATTAATGTAGATATCAGAATTCAGAGGTGATGTAGACATGAATTCATGTATCTATTTATTATCCTTGAGCCAGCTGAGACTCAAGAATAGGATATCTTTTAAAATAACTGGGTTTCAAAAGATGATGTCTGCAATAATGTGGTAGATGATATTGTTCTGGATATACGCCGTTGGAGGTTCAAAGATTTGAAATATATATAATATAACAAAGTACATATCTTCAAACATGATAGTTCTTTAGAGATTTACCATTAATAGGCATCATGGTAATTCGACCATCAATTCCTGACAATTGATGAGCTCCGTTAGAGAAGACTTTGCTTATAACATAGGGAACTTCCCACTTTGGTTCAAACTTGTCATTGCTCATGTGTGTCACAGTCATAGGACGTCTGACAGTAAGGACCAATTCTCCTTTTTGAAATGCTCATACTTTGACTTTATGGTTGAAGGCTTTTGAAATGCGGGCTTGATATATCTCAATGTGCTGTTGACTTAGTAACCGCTTTTCTTCAAGTGCCTCAAGCTCCTGAAGTCGAAGATGATCATTATTTTTCGTTGTGAGTTCATTGACAATGGCTATTCTTAATGAAGGGATTTGGATGTCTAACGGCAGAACAGCTTCACATCTGTACACCAAAGAGAACGGTGTACAGCCAGTCGGGGTACGAACGGTAGTACGGTAAGCCCATAGACATTATCCAAGTTTTTTGCTCCAGTTGCATTTAATGGCAGAGACGAACTTCTTGACAAGCATGATGATGGTTTTGTTGAATGCTTGTGGCAACCTATTAGCTGTAGGATTGTAGGCTGTAGAAGCGACATTGTTGATTCTGTTATCACCACAGAATCGAGTAAACTTTTAACTAATAATTCGAGGCCCATTATCATGGGTAATTCGCCGAGGAACACTGAATCTTTAGATCACATGATATTTGATGAATTTGATGACGCTGCTTGTCTTAACTTCGGCTAAAGGTATAGCTTCAGCCTTTTAGAGAAGTAATCGGTTATAGCTAGTATAAACTGTAATCCCCCTATATTTTACATATGTATTTATTTAATTTATTTAATATATATATATATATATATTATAAAAAAATATATACATATATATTTTATATACATTTTATATATATATATATATATATTTTTTATTTTATATATATATATATATATATATATATATATATATATTTCATATATTTATATATATATTTATATATTTATATATATATATATATATATATATATATATATATATATATATATATATATATGATATTGCTTCTAAATATTAGTGGAAATTATACTATTTGAATATAGTGAGTATTAGAGTCAAGCAAACAAGCACATGCTCTACTTCTCGAAAAAAAAAAAGAGAAAAGAGCAAACATAATTAAAACCCTCTAAAAATCTTGCCAAATCTTTTCAAATATTTTGTACTTGATCCTAAATCAGATTCCCTGGTAGATTAACCCTAATCGAATCATAGTTGATGTGATATTCGATTAAAACTCGAACTCATATGGCCCTATATGAACGTGCATGCGGAAGAGAGTTTCCCAAACACACGAAAACCTTCGAACAACCACCCTCAATCCAGAGCGCCCCTGACCAACTTGTGCACTCCTCCAGCCATAGGGCACCGCCCCCTCGCCGTCGGATCTCCCTCGCGCAGCCCTGGGCCGATATCAAACAGAGCAGCCCTGTTTTACCAACACCGCAAGGTACACATCTTTTCGACTATGATTCTCATTATACACTCGATCATTTTTGACCATACAAACGTCTTCGGACATCCTATATGATCCTTTAGGAAGCCTAAGTCCTAGGTTTTGATATCGAGAACCCATCAGGCCAGAGGTTAGACACGAAGTCGAGCAAAAATCGGTCAAAAACAGAGTTATGAGACCACCCAAACACCTAACTTAGAAGGTTGTTTGCGGTCAACCTACTGACAGTTCCTTAGAACCAATTTATGTCGGTCATAGACAACCTATACATGATCGAAACCTCTATTGTCGTTCATAAATTCATTAGCTAAATGTAAAGTTATTCGAAATTAAAGTTTGGAGAAAACTGTTCTTAAAACTATATAGATTATAAAAAACCAACCAATACGGCATGTGCCCCGACAAACTGGGTGATGTAGACGCATTATATGCATGGAAAGGCACGTATGGATATTGCCGACGTGTGGGAACTGATGGAACTCGATTTCTTTATGCGTGCGCGACGAAATCAGTGTGTATCCGTCGAGATACCCCCGTATCGACCTTTTGCAAACTTGGCCCTAACTTCGTGTACGTTCGTCGTATCGACAGAAAACTTGCACCAATAGGACTGAATGAAAAATTTGGTCCTGTGTGCCATATTTGGTCCGATTCTGAGAAGGTCGACCGGAACGTCTATTTGGCGGGACCACGATCCAATCTAATGGAAAAATTGTACACAGCCTGCCGGAATACAACTTTGGACATACAGTTGGGTTTGTCTCTCAAATTGGACCCGTAGACATTTAGTTTAATGACTTTGGAGGCCATAGACATTGGCACACGTTTTGGTACCACTACAAAAAATGAGGCCTTTTGTGACGACACTATTAGATACGCTCATTTAAAAATTCCTAAAAGATGAATATTTTGGACGATTTATTTACTTTTTGATAAAAGAAAATATTATTTTGGACGGATTTGTAAATGGACTAGTTCATTTGAAACTACAAAATTATTTCGTCCCAAAGAAGTCTGGACGAAAAAGAACAATAATATGCGGCCAAAATTTTGCTAACCTCTCATTTTGGTTTGTTCTTTGGATCCTCATCCAAGGGTTCATATCAAATACCTAATATATCTCCTCTTTTAAACAAGCAGCCATCCCAAACCTTGCCTATCATTTTCTTCCTCAAGCGCAAGAAAAATTTATCCCTAATCCTAATTTATTTCTCCCTCTCCCCCATAAATCTCCATAACAAAAGCCCTAACCGTAAACTTCATTTACTCTTCATCCTAAGCTCCAACCCCTTTTCACTACTCATCTTCCTCCTCCAGATCTAGTTCTGGGGGTCTAAAAGGAGGCTAGGTGATTGGGAGAGGTGAGGACGGCAGGAAGAAGACAAGGCTGGTCTATAAGATGTTGTTCATATGGAGGGAATTGACACACCTGGCGGCAGAGAGAAAGGGGACGAAGGAGGACGACGACCCGTTGAAAGGGCGTAAGAGAAGTTTTTGTTAGGGTTTTGCAAGGGAAGAAGAAAGAGGGTTATTTTGAAGGTGATCGAGATCGGGCATCGCCAATTCATGTCAGTCCGGTACACTCCTTTGTAATTTGTATCAGTAAGTACTCTTTTTTTTCATTTCTTTTGTGTTAGAAGATAATTCCCTCTTTCCAATTTTAGTTTTTAGAGCATTCGTTATCTATGTACGTAATTAGGGGTTTATGGAGTAGCTGGCATTAAAAATATATTCTAATTGAAAATCATGGCTTAGTTCTAAAAATTGGAACTGTTCTAAATATTTTTGAGAATGAAAAATGATAGTGCTTCAACACAAGTAGAACTATTTGTCAAACCATTCAATTCAAAAGTTGTTTAATTCAAAACAGCTCATACTTTGCTATAGTTGAAGAAGTCAAACATCTAAGTCATTGTTTTAGAAGATTGACAAACCCTTCCAAGATCTTTAGCAGATAAGATAATTAATTTTATACAACCTTATGTAGACTTCACTGAATATGACAATTCGGGTAAGTTGTAATCAAGATCTTAGATCAGTTGTTGACTAAAATCTTAAATATTTAGATGATCGAGATACATGTTTCAATATATTAATTTACCTTATTGGCCCAAATTGTTATAATAAATACTGGATACAAGTCATAAATATCAGATTTATTAACTATGATAATGAAATTACCTGTCATTTAAGAAAATGTTTAGTTTTATTAGTATTGCTACTAGATATGAAACATTGGATACACTACTCTCATCTTCCTCTAAAAATAGAGAATATTAGAAATTAACTAGTCCTATCATCATAGTATTTATGTAAACTTTTGATTTTTATTCCAGCGACATATGAGTCAATTTTGGAAGCCTCAACTAGAACTGGATTATGATGTTAGAATTTATCAAATATTTTAAATTAGGATGCTTGTGTGCGTTACTAATATGAATTTTTTAGTTTCTACTTTATTCAATCTATAAGACATGATCATATAGACAAACATGTTGCATATGCCTACTCAACTTTCCAATGTGCTTAAAAAGATGCACCAAATGTCTCCACTAAACACACAGGTTGTAGAGTAGCACACTTTATAAAGAAAAGAAATGTTACAATGTAACAAATACTAGGCCTGTCACTTTACCTCAGGGTCAGCAAGCAAAAAATCTTTAGTTCAGATTAGTCTAGGCTCAAAAAAAATTAGAAGAGGGATGTGTCTATTATATTATAAAGATTCTTATGAACTCTGATATGGAAATGGACATAAAAAACTTTAATGACAAAAATTCTGTGGAGTTGCACTCATGTACCCCCTCCCCAATATTTTTGTGATTTGGGCCTGTGTGATATTGCACATGCATATTGGGACAACCAACCAAACTGCACAGACTTAATGAGATTTCTTTATCACAGTTTTAATCATATAATCAAAGGGTTTACACCATCTAATTATACACTTTGGATATTATATTCATTTGATGAAATGTCTACGTATTTTCGGCTCCTTCCATGGTTATGCTTTGTCAAGTTAGAGTGAAGGAACAAACAATAACAAACTACTACCAACAAACTGCCAATAGATGTATAATGATGGAATTCCTATTCATGATAACCATATCCCTTAACTATGTTATCATATATTTTTCAGGAGCTTCCAACAGATTTATCTCCAATTTTGAACTAAAAATAAAATTAAAAATTGAAAGTAATTCTACTTTTTGCAAATTTCTAAATATATTTACGAACTGCCATAAGTCTTTAGCAATTTTCATAAATCAGTCATGGCAGTAGAGAAGCATAACGAGGCGACGACGGATGATGTAGAACACATCTTGATTTTTGCATAAATGTCATTTGCCATCGGTTTCAAGTTTCTATAACATTCACCATAGCAAAGGGTCTAACAACGAACAATGTTGGTAATAGAACTTGTTGAAAAATGAAAACTTATAACATACAAAAAATAGTTTTCTCGATGACAATATTACTTCTATAAATTCCAGTATGAGTAATAATCAACATTATTACTTTTATAAATGCTAGTATGAGTAATATACGAAACATAATGTTTATATTGCTACACATTACAATATTTTACTACTTCATGACAGCTTTCATGTATGCTTTGAGCCCAAGAATAGCATGTGTATAGACATACACATTTTAAGCTTTCTCATTTAAGATTATAGTCACAAATTAGAGCCTTCAATAGCTTAATTATCCTATTATAATTATAGGTAATATATTAAAAAATTAGGTGCTCGATGTATCAGTGTATTATGAATTATATAGTTGCAGGAATTATATTATCTCTTTAGAAGTTCCAAACTACAGTATCTCTAGGACAACAGACTTATGTAAACATTGTAGTATATATGGTCATGGTATTCTCATATGCACTGCCATAAATTGTATACATAAGTTTGTTTAGTTTATATCTAAACATTGTACAGACCGGGTCATGGTATTCTTATATGAGTTGCCATTTTTTTAATATATATATATATATGTGGCCTTTTGTTACCTGATTATTTTTTACTCATATTAGCAGGACTTTCAAAAGATTTTTGAGCTGAATTTTTACAATGATAGGAGATGTCGCTTAATGAGAAAGCATTTTCGGTTTACTTTGTGTTTGTTTTGTAAATGATGGTAGATGATGCTTAATAATATAAAGCATTTTAGATTTATTTTGTAAATGATGGTAGGTGAACGCTTAATGATGTAAAGCGTTTTGAGTTCATGTTATAAATGATTGGAGGACGCTCAATGATGTAAAGCACTTTGGTTTCCATTTATTTGTAAACGATTGGATATGACATTTAATGATGTTTGATAAATACCTTTTTTTGTTAATGTACTTTAGAGTTTACAATATGCATTTGATCTTAAATAGTTAGTTATATATGGTTTTTGTCATATATGTATTTTAGTTGTACGTTTTACAGGAAGAACATGGGAACAATAAGTTTATAATAAATGTGACAGTTGTTGTAAGGTTTTGGGACGGATTTATAATTGTCTAAAAGAGAATTGTACTATTCTCCTAAATTATTAGGACGATTTTAATCCAGTCATTTAACAACATTTAGGACAGTAATATTCGTCCTTTAAGTTTTTGCCACGCCACCCTAACAGCACCGTTTAAATTCGTCCCAACTACCGTCCCAAATAATATTTGGGACAATATAGGCTCTTTTTAAAACCGGTTTTTGGTTGTCCCAAAAGGTCACTTTTTTGCAGTGTACAAAACGGATCCAATGGCGGATATCGTTTTGACCTGAAATTATGATTTTGCCCCTGTTTCAGAATTGGGACTTTTGGACAGGCATTTCCTAGATATATCTTTTACACCGAGAACGTTCTTGATGTTTATTTCAGCATCCAGAGTCGTTCGTGGATTTTGAGTTTCTATTATTGACATGATTGATTGTTTGGAGTTACCATCCCTGCACTACCAGGTAAGATACCTTGCCACCTTACTTTGTAATTTACTTTATCTTATTTTTTATTTATTTATATTCAGCATTACTTATCTGTTGACATATTATATCACTGTGCATCCAAGTCACACTTGGGTGCATGCGACTATATCTATCGTTTTACTTACTTTCTTTATATTCCTTTCATTGACTTAGCATAGTGACCACCCATTCATGATCAGGTATTGGTATATCTTATAGGGCCTTGACACATGTTTTATCACGTATTTTGAGTCACATGTAGGACACGTACTCGCGTAGTCGGCTGGCCACCGATACGTCTGAGGCGTGTGACGGCGTAAAACCCCTAATTTCTACTACGATTTTTTTAATAAATATGGTATTGATTTTTGTACTTCGTATTTGTACGTCGCGTATGAGTTTGTGTTTCGCAAATTTCTCGTCAAGTACGAATAAGTGTGAAGTACATATTTTTATAAAATATTTTAATTATATAGATGTAGAAAATATTTTAAAATAATAGACGATAAATATTTTATATTGCTTGAAGTTGTAAATGCGTCACGCCGAGGATTGCCAAACTTTATTTTTATTTAAGAAAGGCCATTTTATTTTATGGTACAAGTATAACTAGTAATTTAGAAAAACTGTGTTTTATGTAAGTATTATTTTTGCATGCGAGTGTATATATATTTGTATTTTTGAAATTAATGATTATCACTAATATATTATTTCGAAAAAAGTATATTAAATATGGGTTGAATTAATATGTAATTAATTATGGTGATTTAAGTTGGAAATATATATATTAAGTTATTTAAATACAGTTTAAATTAGAGGTAGAATCTATCTACATTGGATTATATTTGATTGAGTTACTTTTAAATCAATTTGAATTAAATAGTAAAAAATCCAGAATTAAAACTCTTCTTAGTCTTTATCTAGATAAAACTTTTGTAAATCTCCTGATTTTTCAAAATAAATATTTATAGAATTTTTGGATTTTTAAATAACTATTTATTGACTTATTATATAATTTGTATTATTTTACATATATTTAGTATAGTGCTCATTAGTGAATTTTGTATAAAAATATATAAAGCTATTTTTCTAGTATATTAAGGATCTATACTATATTATACAATTTTTCTCAAAATTTTAGGATTTATTTTATAAATTTTATTATTTTTTACATGTTACTTTTATTGTACACTATTTACATAATACTGAATAAATGTCAAATTAGTATTAAATATTTCAGCTTGTATAAATGAGATTAGATGAAGGTTGTTTAAATAAATATTAACTCTATTTATTATCTATAGTAATTTTAAATAATGTTATAGATAATTTAGATAAATATAAACAATATTTTAAATAAATATTAATCCTACTTCTACTAGGAAAACATCTCTATCTATATCCTATCCTAACAAAGCAAACTCCAATTTATTTAAATCAAATACTATCTAATTTAGGAGATAAATCTGAAATAAATACCTATATAAACCCAATACATCTCCCTTCTATCAGCCATAATTTGAAATTATTTTTAGTCCCATAGAAACTCTAAAATTCGTCATTAGAATTCAATCCCGCTTTTTAGCAGCAAGAGCAACTTGGAACGATGATATCTCCTAGCTCCGAACTCCGTTTCGCCTCCAGTTTTTTTAAAAGAAGCATATTGGGGTAAGGTTTCCAAAAACATATTTTATTAACAAAATTCATTCTGTAGATTTCTGTAAAACTATTTGAGTATTAGATGTCCGAAAAATAAACGTATTTCGATATTTTTGTGATTTGGGGCACGAAAATGCGATCCGTTTAGTTTTTCGGAAAGCTGATACGAAAATCTATACCATATCCTAATTTTAAATTTATTAAATAAATCTAGTAGGTACATTATTAATTATAATTAGATAATAGACTATTTTCAGCATCCGAAGATGTTTGTTTGGACCTTAGTTCCTCGGCAGCCGTTGTTCCACCTACTTTCCTGTCTGATCTTTGCCACCACAGTGCTCAGGACTCAGGCAAGTATACCTTGCTAATTAACTGTCATATTATTTATTTTTTATATTATTTACTTTGTTTTATATTTGTTATTTTTTATATAAACTTTGCGTCCAAGCCACACTTGGGTTCAAGCGAGTCTACTAGTCATTACTGTATTATATGCATGTTAACTTAGTTTTAGTAGACTACCTTCTTGTTGGAGAATATGCTTATATCTTCTTTGGCCATGACACTCACACTACACGGTTTGAGATATTTCGCTAGGGGCATAACTTATGGACTGGCCATCTTTATTGTCGTGTGACGGGTAGATCGTAACTGATATGACTAGGGTTTTAGAGACTCAAGCAGTAAAAAAAACTGGGCGGGTCATGGACGTGACTTGGTCAGTGTGGGAAATATTGGGGGAAGACAGTCGCCAGTGCGTATAGGAATCCAAACAGGTAAACCACAGTCTCCAGATGGAACTGTGGCGATTTATATTTGCAGATACCCTCCGACATTTTGGACGTTACGGACGGATACGGATGACTGGATGCCAGTTACGTACATGTAGCCTAAATCCCACCCATGCGCATGAAAGTTGTCATCTAAATTGCACAATAGATGGTTAGCATTCCCTTTTGCATATTGGTGTTTAGGAGAGTCTTGCATATTATTATTTTGACAGTTCATATTAGCTTGTTCTTCTTGTATCTTGCTACGTCTCTCTGAGGACCTGGTTATTCCCAAGGTGTGTGTGTTCATGTCTTCCGCAGGTATCCTAGCCGGGATCGTGGTCTTCTACATTTATTCGAAGATGACGTGACTTGGTTCCTCCTTGCTACTTCCACTTAGTCCATTTATATATCATGTACTTCTTCCTTTTTATTTTGTCTGGTAGTGGATGTGTCTCCACCCAACATATTATATCAGAACAATTTATTATATAATATCTTTTATTCCCGTATTTTGTGGATGAGATTAATTAGTTGTCGTTTACTGCATTTTACAGCTTATATACATACAAGACCCCTGTACTTCGTATGTATACAGCTGGCATATCTACGTACTTAGTCCTAAGTATTTTGGGACTGGGCGTTACAGACGGATAGGAGTAACTACCAATAGAATTGTATACTATTGGACTTGGCAGTTACTAGAGGTTCATATTGGTCATGGTAATGAAGATACTAGGCATTGGGTGGGGAGACCTGATGTATAGGCTTCTATTACACTTTTCCTTATAACCCGGAAGCTCCGCTGGAGATACGGGTATGCTTACCCCCTCAGGTTAGCCACTGACGTTCTTGAACGTTATGCGCTTGGTCACTGGGGCCCAAGAGGGGACTATACCGGATCCTATAATCAGCTAGGGCTCATGCGTCGAAGGATTGTATCTCAACTGCATATTCATAGTAGAATTGTTAGAAACTCTTTGCATGCATTCTCTTTTTTCTCTCTATTATATATATCACAGTTTATATGGCATGGTATTTTTTGTACCTTATTACGTTCCTCTGAGGAACTGGTTATCTTTTCAGGGTTATACGATTTTCTGCAGGAGTACGAAGCAGCATTGGATCCTTCATACATTGATAACGAGGCATCTTCTGCTGAGTTCTAGATTATTGATTCGTTGAGACATTTAGTGGACATTTTTATCTCTCTTTTCTTTCTATTTTACGGAGGTTGGACTCCGACCATTTGAGACTATTTTCATAGCTGTTTGGAGTGGGTGGATATATCCACCCGACTGTCTCTTTGGTACATTATTTATTAGACTCTTATATCTACTGTGTTGAGCTATGATGAGATTAGATTATTATATTCTGTCATGTGATTATTTTATATATACAGCTTATGTACGTATACGAGAATTTCATATATTATGGTATTCTTCGTATATGTGCAGCTGGCATGTCTACGTACTTTGTACTAAGTATTTTGGGATTGGGCGTTACATGTTTTTATGGTGGCCCATGCAGGTCAAAATATATTGTAGGGTTACATGACTTTGCCAAACAGGCCTGCATATAGGTGTAATGCCTGTGGTTCGTATTACATATTTTTGGAATACGTGTACGTATTTTATCTTGTTTTGCATGATTCCATGCTTAGCTTTTCTTCATGGCTTGGTTTATTCTTGGGTTGGTTCGGCTTGGCTTGGTTTGCTTTGGTTCATCATGAACCCAATGTGAACTCCTACCTACCACCACCATTAGTATTTATTAACCCATTCTCCTTTCTCTCTCCTCATTACTCTTCTTCTTCTCCACCATAACTTCTTCACCTACCAGAGAGAGAGAGGTCTAGGCAAGTACAGCTTGCTTCATGGAGGAACACTAATTTTATTATTCCATTCTCTCCTTTACAGCATTCTAACATACTTTAGTACTTGGCATTTTTACTTTCCATGGCCAGATTCTTGTAGATCTAAGTTTTTCTTATTTTCAGATTTTTTGGGTTTTTATCTACTTAATCTTGTTATTTCTAAGTTTTGATGGTTCCATGTTGTAGAGAATTTGGTTCTGCCCCATTTTGACATATGGAAGTTCGGATTTGGACTCTGGATGAAGGTTTTTTTGGAGCTTGGAAGCATGGGTTCATGTTGTTCTTCTTCTCGGAAATTTGGAGAAGAAGAACAGTTCTCTAGCCGCATGGCAGTACTTGACCGCATGAATATTTCATGTGGCAAGTCGCTCTCAGCCGTATGAGACCATTGTGTTTCTAGCCGCATGGACTTCTCTTCCGTCAGCCGCATATGCACCCATTCCCACCAGCTGCATGAGGGCCCTTCTTCATGAACCGCATATGCACCCGTCACTCCCAGCCACATAAGCAACCACATTGACCCAGCCGCATGGGGCTCTACTCAGTTGAGCCGCATGGACCCTTGTTCCACGAGCCGCATGGATCTTTGCTCTACGAGCCGCATGAACCCAGGTCCGTTCCATCTGCATGAGAACTCCTTCCCCGCGAGCCGTATGGCACCTATTTCCTCCTGACCACATGCGCCCTTGACTGAACCTAGCCGCATGGGCTTCCAACTGAGCCGTATGCGCCTCGTTCTATTCCTAACCGTATGGGCTGCTCCCGTCCTCAGCCGCATGAGCTGCTCCCGTATGGATTCCTTTTTTGGCTACATATACCTGAGCCGTGTGGCTTTTCCATAGACTTGTATTCTATGATTGGATTATTTTTATTTAGTTTTTACTGATAACTCATGTCTTGTAACCTCAGCGTAACTTGGGTCTCCTGGTTGAATGCTTGTACTATAATGTTCTGCACATGTACCATGAACACGGCAGTGACCCGCAGTGGTGCACTCTTGATACGTAATATGACCTGATGGTGGCCCGTCGTGGCGCACTCCTGACAAGTAAACTTGACATGATAAACCTGGCATATCTTGATAAGCTGTTACGACGGCTACCTGACATGACATGACCTGTATAAATAACCTGGACACCGTAGGCGATTGTGCTTGTACAAATAATCTAGTCATGTCTTGTATCATGTCTAGGATGGGACTCCTGAGTACCACGATCAGGAGTATCTACTTAAATGGACTAAGGCTAATAATTAGATTAATATATTAGTCATAAAGAGATCTTCCAACTACAGGCAATCCCGTTACTTGGGCACGCTTGGGATCTGTAGCCTGCCGTCGAGTAGGGCACATTTCTAGCACACTGTCATGTGTTGCATCCTTCAAGCTACTTAAGGGTACATGCATTTCCTGGACGACATACCCACCTGAATTCAATCCCTAATTCTCGACCTAGATAACCTGGATGGTCTGCAGGGCTTGTGGCTGTAGAATAATCTCACTGCATCTTGTTAGCAACTAGGCCTGTGACAACCCTAGCTAGTTAAAGTATCAAGCCGTACTTGTTGCTTGGCCGAAATTGATTGAATGAGGAACAACCTGTCTAGCCTTGTCTTGATCCTGTACAGTATTGCTACCTGTCCTGATTTCTTATAATTATCTTGCCGATAAATGGTGGAAAACTAAATTTCGTTCAGATGAAGGGTTACAATCCCGGTCCTTGTTTGGTTTACGGGTTGTAACCTGGTATCCGAATAGTTCCATGGTTATCTCGTCGTATATCATCCTGACCTTATATTTTCAGATTTTATTTATTTATTTATATGCGGTTCTAATTGCTGGTTTTAGTTCCTAAGTGAAGCTTTCTTTGTGGCACTTGCTCTTTCAGGGATCTGACCTAGCTGGTTTTGTATGACCATATTTCGGAGCAGCCCCGAAGGATCAATCGACTTTCCAGCCCGATGGCGTCCACTAGGCGTAACCAGGTCATCGAGTGGGTTATTTTTGGCTCCCCTACTCTATTGTAAAATTAATTATTCTTTTGAGGCGTTTAGCCGACGAGCACCTGTTTAGCTCGATTGCACTTACTTACTGTCTGCCTACGGGCTGTAACATGATTGACAGATCCTAGGGTTGATCATGTATGACTAAACTCTTGCTAGTCCTAAATTTTGTAACGACTAGCTTCATGATCAGCTGAATATATAATTTTTGCGGTGCCTTATTATTGTATATTTAATGATCATACATCATGTGACTTTACCTACTTGCTTGTGATTGAGACACTAGGCTTGTTTATGACCATAGGATACTGTTGGCTTGTAGTAAACCCTCATGTATCTAGACAGCCGTAACCGTATAGCGAGATAGATTCCATTTCATATACGTAGCTGGCTATGTCTGCCCCCGCTCTCTAGTATTCTGGTTCTAGGGCGTAACATGGTTTAAGCGGTGGCCCATGTAGGTCTTGTAAATCAAGATATGTGAGGGTTTACCGAATAGATGTCTCAATCAGTATTTGTCCTTGATCTCTGCTCGTATTTTCTGAATCCCTGGATTCATGTCCTGATCATATGCTTGTATCGTTGATCTGTCCCGGTCCTTCCTTATTGTTCCCTATGTCGTCTTCTTCAGCGGCATCGTTCCTGGACCTGCCGGTCAGCGAGGCGGAGCACCTCCCGTGGACCAGCCGCAACCAGGGGATCAAGCCCAGCATTCCGGAGTAGCCTCCACAGTCGTGCCTTCTGGCGGAGAGCTACCAGTTTAGCCAGTTTAGCCTGCCAAGCCTGATGATGGCACTTTGGTAGGTCTTGTCAGGACCTTGATAGCTTTCCAAGATCATCGAGGAGACGCCTTGTACCAGGCAGTGGCAGATGCTTTGACCAGAGGCGGTCATCCATGGAACAGTGCGGCCAACAGCTTCAAGTGCTTGAACCCTCCATTCTTCGACGGTAGTGAAGATGCTATCGCTGCAGATGCTTGGCTTCAGGACATCGAGGTGATTCTAGAAGCAGCCAGGACCCCAGAGAATAAGAAGGTAGCCGTAGTACGCTTGAAGTTATTAGATCTTGCCCACAGCTGGTGGATGGCTCAGGCAGTTGGATTAGCAGCACCCATTGCTTGGGCGGTGTTCAGAGAGAGATTCCAGACCAAGTATTTTGATGGTGTAGCTCGGTACGATCTACAAACGAGGTTCACCAATCTGAAGCAGATGGACAGGACGGTCGACGGATATGCGGTCGAGTTTTCGAGGCTCAGTCGGTTTGCTCCCACCTTGGTGGCAACTGAGTATGATAGAGCCCAGCAATTTCAGCAAGGGCGTCACCTGGAGACTTTGTTAGCAGTTGAGCAGTTTGAGCATCAGACTTTTGATGTAGTCTTGAGAGCAGCTAGGAGGCATGAGTATACCTCCCAGAGGATTGTGGATAGGGCCGGAGGTCGAAAGAGATCCCACGGCCAGATGAATCAGTCTTCAGCTCCAGCCCCGACAGCCAGGGCTTTGACCATTGGAGCTCCGAGGCGAGCGGTCTCAGTAACGTCGGTTCAGCATTCAACCCCGACGTACCCTCAGCAGCAGAAGCAAAAGCAGTCTTCTGCAGTGGGACGTTCTCATTGTGGGAAGCCAGGCCATGTAGTGGCAGAGTGTCGCAGGGCACAGGGATTGTGTTTGGCTTGTGGAGCAGCAGACCATAGGGTTGGATCCTGTTCGAATAGGTGTGGTTCATCATTTTCCAACCTTTTTAGCTCTTCGGTGAGAGGACCAGCACCGGTCCAGCAGCAACAATATCCATTACCGAGGCCCTTGCCACCTCAGTCCCAGGTGTTCCAGCAATAACACCCCCAGCAGCATGCTCAAGCCCAAGCCTTGAGCCAGAATAGGCAGCAAGGATTTTAGCAGAGGGGACCAGCACCCGGAGGGAATGGTCAGGCTATGGTGATGACCACAGAGGAAGGATTGGCACCAAGAGAGATAGTGGCAGGTACTATTCTCGTCAACTCCTTTCCAGCTTCAGCTTTATTTGATTCTGGTGCATCGCATTCTTTTATGTCTGCACGATTCGCGACACGGGTAGGATTGGAGCCCGAGTCATTATCAGTAAGGATCAATATACTTACTAGTAACGGACTTGTGGGAGTCGATAGAGTGTTTTCCTCGTGTCGGATTATAGTTAGCGGTTGGGAGTTCTCCGCTAGATTGATAGAGTTTCCGATGGCCGACTATGATGTGGTCCTAGGGATGGATTGGTTGAGGAACCAGTATGCTAGAATAGACTGCCACATTGACAGGGTTATTTTTAGCATTCCCGGAGAGCCAGAGTTTTCCTTCTCCCGAGGCGAAGTTGAACCTTCTTTTCCAGTATTACGGATGGCAGTAGCAGCAGTACAGTTGCCTTGGATAGTCGAAGAGTTTCCAGATGTTTTCCCAGAAGAGCTTCCTGGGATGCCGTCAGGACGGGAGATCGAGTTCACCATAGACTTGATTCCTGGGACAGCCCCAGTATAAGAGAGAGTCTACAGGATGACGCCGTCAGAATTGGAGATCTTGTACAAGATGATTGAAGAACTTCGAACCAAGGGATTCATTCGTTCTAGTGGATCGCCTTGGGGAGCCCCGATGCTTCTTGTGAAAAAGAAAGATGGTACGTCCAGGTTATGTGTTGATTATCGTACCATGAACTCAGTAACAATCAAGAACAGATATCCTCTCCCGAGGATAGATGACTTGTTTGATTATCTCAAAGGGGCAGCAGTATTTTCGAAGATCGACTTACGCTCAGGATATCATCAGATGAGAGTCAGAGAGCAGGATATCCCGAAGACAGCTTTCAGATCTAGGTATGGGCATTGGGAGTTCCTAGTAATGCCATTTGGAGCGACCAATGTGTCGGCTGTATTCATGGATCTCATGAATCGTATTTTCATGCCTTATTTAGATTAGTTCGTGATTGTGTTTCTGGATGATATCCTGGTCTATAGCAGGAGTGAGGCGGAGCATGAGCATCATCTTCGTGTGGTTCTTCAGATTCTCAAGGAGCACCAGTTGTATGCCAAGTTCAGTAAATACGAGTTCTGGCTTGATCGTATTTCATACTTGGGTCACATCATCACTCGAGGATAAGTTGTAGTGGATCCCCCAAATTATGGCTATTGAGTCGTGGCCGGTGCCCAGCACAGTTGCAGAGGTTCGCAATTTTCTCGGATTGGCAGGCTACTACCGGCGATTTGTTTCAGACTTTGCCCGAATCTCGACGCCATTGACCCAGTTGACCTGCAAGGAGGTGCAGTTTGCTTGGACAGCAAAGTGCCAGGATTCATTTGAGAAGTTGAAGCGAGGCTTGATGACGGCTCCTATTCTCACACTTCCAGATGGAACTAGAGGATTCTCAGTATATTGTGATGCTTCAGGCAGAGGCTTGGGATGTGTTCTGATACAGCATGAAAAGGTAATAGCTTATGCGTCATGACAACTTCGTGATCATTGGAGGAATTACCTAACCCATGACTTGGAGCTGGCAGCAGTAGTGTTTGCACTTAAGTTGTGGAGGCACTACTTGTACGGAGATAGGGTGATAATTTTTACCGACCACAAGAGCCTGAAATATGTTTTTACCCAGAAAGATCTTAACATGCGTCAGAGGAGGTGGCTGGAGCTTCTTGTGGATTATGATGTCAACTTGCAGTATCATCCCGGGAAGGCCAACATCGTTGCAGATGCATTGAGCAGGAGAGCCGGAGTTTATTTCCTAACAGCGCAACCAGAGCTGTTAGCAGATCTTTAGAAGATGGGTATTGAAGTTGTTCTTCCTTCCAGCATGGCATTAATAGCCAGCATGCAAATTCAGTCCACCATAGTCGAGAGGATCCGGATGACGCAGTCAGCAGATTCCAAGCTTCAACGACTTAGAACAGAGTGTGAGGCAGGGCGGCGACCAAAGTTGTGTATTCATGAAGACGGTACACTTAGGCATGGTAAGCATCTTTGTGTACCCAGTGGTGATATCAGACAGGAAATCATGGCAGAGGCTCACAGTTCTCAGTATTCCATTCATCCGGGCGGTACAAAGATGTACCGTGATATCCGGCAGCACTTTTGGTGGAATGGCATAAAGAGGGAGATAGCCCGGTTTATCTCTCGGTGTTTTGTCTGCCAACAAGTTAAGGCTGAACATCAGAGGCCCGCTGGACTTCTTCAGCCCTTGTCCATTCCAGAATGGAAATAGGAACATGTGACCATGGATTTTATGACTGGATAGCCTAGGTCTCCAACTGGTCGAGATGCTATTTGGGTTATAGTTGACAGGCTCACGAAGGTATCTCACTTCCTCTCGTTCATAGTTGGTCAGTCGACAGCTCAGTTAGCAGAGATGTACCTCAGGCAGATTGTCAAGTTGCACGGAGTGCCAGTCAGTATCACCTCGGACCGAGATTCAAGATTCACGTCGCACTTTTGGTGTAGCCTGCAAGAGAGCTTGGGAACTCGTTTCGAGTTCAGTTCAGCATATCATCCGTAGACAGATGGTCAGTCGGAGCGTACAATCCAGACCCTTGAAGATATGTTGAAATCTTGCACACTCAACTTCGGTGGTTTATGGGAAGATCACCTACACCTGGTGGAATTCTCGTACAATAACAGCTTCCAGGCCAGTATCCAGATGGCACCGTTCGAGGCACTGTATGGCAGGAAGTGCAGATCCTCGTTAGCATGGGATGATGTTGGAGAGAGGCAGATGCTTAGCCCATAAATGATTGCCCATACAGTTAAAGTGGTCAAAAGAGTCAGGGATCATCTTCGAGTTGCCCAAGATCGCCAGCGCCAATGGGCCGATTCTCATCGGCGCCCTCTCGAGTTTTCTGTCGGCGACCATATATTCATGAGGATTTCGCCTAAACGTGGCATTATTCATTTTGGCGCACGAGGAAAGCTTAGTCCTAGGTATATAGGGCCGTTCGATATTCTAAAACGAGTAGGAGATGTGTCCTATCGTCTCGCTCTTCCGTCGTCGCTAAGCGAGGTGCATGACGTGTTCCATGTATCCCAACTATGACGGTATATCCCAGACCTGAGCCACATCCTAGATCATTCAAAATTGGTTGTTGGTACCAACCTTTCGTATGAGAAGAGGCCCGTGTCTATATTGGACCGAAGAGAGAAGATACTCAAGAACATGACTATCAAGTTAGTTCGAGTTGCTTGGGGTCATCACTCTTTGGGTGAGTCAACGTGGGAGCGTGTGGATGATATCCGATCGCTATATCCCGACTTGTTTGACTCGTGAGGTATAATGTCTTTCTTATGCCTCATGCCTTCGATTCCTTGCTTGAATGAGTGATTGCTTGCCTAGTTATAGCTTGCATGTGATTAATACAGCTTATCCTCGTCTCTCTAGACTCTTAATTAAATTTTGAGGACAAAATTCTGTTAAGGTGGGTAGAGTTGTAATGCCTGTGGTTTGTATTACGTATTTTTGAAATACATGTACGTATTTTATCTTGTATTGCATGATTCCTTGCTTAGCTTTTCTTCATGGCTTGGTTTATTCTTGGGTTAGTTCGGCTTGGCTTAGTTTGCTTTGGTTCATCATGAACCCAAGGTGAACTCCTACCTACCACCACCATTGGCATTTTTACTTTCCATGGCCAGATTCTTGTAGATCTAAGTTTATCTTATTTTTGGATTTCTTGGGTTTTGATCTACTTAATCTTGTTATTTTTAACTTTTGATGGTTCCATATTGTATAGAATTTTGTTCTGTCCTATTTTGACCTATAGAAGTTCGGATTTGGACTCTGGATGAAGGTTTTATGGAGCTTGGAAGCATGGGTTCATGGTGTTCTTCTTCTCGAAAATTTGGAGAAGAAGAACAGTTCTCTGGCCGCGTGACAGTACTTGACCGTATGAACATTTCATGCGATAAGTCGCTCTCAGCCGTATGAGACCCTTGTGCTTCTAGCCGCATGGACTTCTCCTCCGTCAGCCGCATGAGGGCCCTTCTTTTTGAACCGCATATGCACCCGTCACTCCCAGCCGCATAAGCAACCACATTGACCCAACCGCATGGGGCTCCACTCAGTTGAGCCGCATGGGCCCTTGTTCCACGAGCTGCATGGATCTTTGCTCTGCGAGCCGCATGAACCCGGGTCCGTTCCAGCCGCATGAGAATCCTCCCCCGCGAGCTGCATGGCACCTATTTCCTCCTGACCACATGCGTCCTTGACTAAACCTAGCCGCATGGGCTTCCAACTAAGCCGCATGCGTCTCCTTCTATTCCTAACCGCATGGGCTGCTCCCGCCCTCAGCCGCATGAGCTGCTCCTGCATGGATTCCTTCCTTGGCTGTATATGCCTGAGCCGCGTGGCTTTTCCATAGACTTGTATTCTATGATTGGATTATTATTATTTGATTTTTACTGATAACTCATGTCTTGTAACCTCAGCGTAACTTGGGTCTTCTGGTTGAATGCTTGCACAATAATATTCTGTACATCGACCATGAACACGGCAGTGACCCGCAGTGGGGCACACTTGATACGTAACATGACCTGATGGTAGCCCGTCGTGGCGCACTCCTGACAAGTAAACTTGACATGATAAACCTGGCATATCTTGATAAGCTGTTGCGACGGCTACCTGATATGACATGACCTGTATAAATAACCTGGACACCGTGGGCGATTGTGCTTATACAAATAATCCAGTCATGTCTTGCATCATGTCTAGGATGGGACTCCTGAGTACCACGGTCAGGAGTACCTACTGAAATGGACTAAGGCTAATAACTAGATTAATACATTAGTCATAAAGAGATCTTCCAGCTACATGCAATCCTATTACTTGGGAGCGCTTGGGATCTTTAGCCTGCCGTCGAGTTGGGCACATTTCTAGCATACTGTCATGTGTTGCACCCTTCAAGCTACTTAAGGGTACATGCGTTTCTTGGACGACGTACCCACCTGAATTCAACCACTAATTCTCGACCTGGGTAACCTGGATGGTCTGCAGGGCTTGTGGCTGTGGAATAATCTTACTTCATCTTGTTAGAAACTAGGCTTGTGACAACCCTAGCTAGTTAAAGTATCAAACCGTACTTGTTGCTTGGCCGTGATTGATTGAATGAGGAACAACCTGTCTAGCCTTGTCTTGATCCTGTACAGTATTGCTACCTATCCTGATTTCTTATAATTATCTTACCGATAAATGGTGGGAAACCAAGTTCTGTTTAGATGAAGGGTTACAACCCCGATCCTTGTTTGGTTTACGGGTTGTAACCTGGCTATCCGAATAGTTCCATGGTTATCTCGTCGTATATCATCCTGACCTTATATTTCCAAATTCTATTTATTTATTTATATGCTGTGCTAATTGCTGGTTTTATTTCCTAAGTGAAGCTTCCTTTTTGGCACTTGATCTTTCTGGGATCTCACCTAGCTGGTTTTGTATGGCCAGATTTCGGAGCAGCCCGAAGGATCAATCGACTTTCCAGCCCGATGGTGACCACCAGGCGTAACCAGGGCATCGAGTGGGTTATTTTTGGCTTCCCTACTCTATTACAAAATTAATTATTCTTTTGAGGCGTTTAGCCAACGAGCACCTGTTTAGCTCGATTGTACTTACTTACTGTTTGCCTACGGGCTGTAACATGATTGACAGATCCTAGGGTTGATCATGTATGACTAAACTCTTGCTAATCCTAACATTTTGTAACGACTAGCTTCATGATCAGCTGAATATGTAATGTTTGGGATGCCTTATTATTGTATATTTAATGATCATACATCTTGTGACTTTACCTACTTGCTTGTGATCGAGACACTAGGCTTGCCCATGACCATAGGAAAATGTTAGCTTGTAGTAAACCCTTATGTATCTTGACAGCCGTGACCGTATAGCGAGATGGATTCCATTTCATATACGTTGCTGGCTATGTCTGCCCCCTCTCTCCAGTATTCTGGTTCTAGGGCGTGACAATAGGAATAGGAATCGTATCTCATCCAGAACTACTACCTCCTTTGACTTCCAATCTTCTCGAATTTTTTTTGATTACTGAAATTGCCTCATATCTAACCTTTCCTAATATCATCTTATTTTCTTCGTTCCAATAGTATGAATCTAAGAAGTGGTCGTGCCTCTACGTTGGCCCTCACATCTGGTGAAGAGGCTACCCCGAAGGGACAGAATCCTCCGATGATTTCGGTGACACCATACCAGCCAGGACAGTCGTAGCCTACGACGACTCCAATGATGGTGCACCCGGAGATCGAAGCACCCCAGTCAGCCAGGCCGGGCAGACCACTACCGTGCCACCAGAAGGGTGTGTACCACTACTACCTCTACCACCATTCCCTCAACAGTTTCCACCATAGTCGGGACCTCAGATGCCTCCACCCCCGGCTGATGGAAGCCCTACTTCCCAGTTCATGTATGCCATGATGAAGGCTCAATGACAGCAAACTGAGCTAATGCGACAGACTATGATGACTACATTGGCTAGGCCTCCACCTCCATCCCTGACACCAGCACCAGCACCGGCTCTACATACTTATGAAGCCTCTATCAAGAACATCACAGACATGAACCCCAAGACCTTCAGAGGAACGGAGAAGCTACTAGAGGTGTCTCAATAGCTTATTTGTACGAAGAAGCTACTGAAGGCATCCCAGTTACCAGTTCGAGATTGGATGACAGTAGTGGACCTACTATTAGAGGATAATGTCGACAACTGGTGGAAGGAGCAAGAAAGACGATTAGGTACTGGGATCACCTGGAAGCAGTTCTATGATCTATTATATAAAAGATTCTTCCCTATTCATGTTCGACACGATCCATACGACCATTTCCTTCATCTAAAGCAAGGAAATATGACAGTTGATGAGTACGAATCAGAGTTCAATCGCCTGAGTTAATTTGGTACGGGACTGATCCAGACAGAGTTAGAGAAGGCGAGGAGATTCCATCAGGGGCTTATACATAGCTCAAGTCTTATACAACTACACAGTCTCGAGTCTCCCACTTGGCTGTCTTGGGGTAAGCTCGTGCTCAGAAGATTCTTTGCAAGAAGTAACAGCAGACATCGAGACGTCTTACACCAGTAGTTGCACCGGCTAGAGCTACCCAGGTTGGACCAATCAGGAGGTCCACCGGACAGTACCAACAGAGTACTATGCCCTACCACAAGCCCACTTGTAACTTTTGTTGAAAATAAGGTCATATCAGGAATGACTGTCGACTTTGCCTCGGATTGTGTATGAGATGTGGATCAGGACAACACTTAGCCAGAGCTTGCACCAAGCAGCAGGCACTAGTACAAGCACATCAGGCCTTAAGGCCTACAGCTTCAGCACCTCGCCCACCATTACCTCCCCAAGGTGTACAGTACAACAAGGCTAGAGCTAGGACCCGAGTCAGAGTTACGGACATGCATTCTCGCTAGTAGTAGAGAATATAGAAACATAAAGGGAAATTATTGCAAGTATGATTTTAATTGTCATATTTTCTATTATCGTGATTTTTGACACAAGATCCATGCATCATGAGTTTAGCCAAGGCCGAAGAAAATCAGACAGTAGGATGACTGTGTAAGCACGAACACCGGACAGGGCTCAGATTCTTAAACCTTTAACTACTTGTATTTTCATTCAATCATAAATTTTGTATACTTATATTTTGATTAACTTGACTAACGCCTAATTATAGCTTAGTTTTCGCAAACTTATCCTTTATCAAGCTTGTTCACGACATGTGTTTATTTGGGACGCCCACTAACAAATTATCTAATTAAAATCAGTGCATTGTGGTCTGATCAACCTTAGTGCACTGGGTTCGCTCTTTATTTGATTATCCTACATGGATTGAGATATATATGACTCTAAGATCTCGTCCGCAACTGCCTTGACAACCTATCTTGAACTATTAAATTGTCTCTGGAACCCCATATTTGTATTCGATCCCCTCTCCCTGGAACGCTTATTGTTTTTTCCTTTACTGATTTCGGAAAGACAGATGCTCGTATTGAGGAAAAATAGACCCGAAATGTCCCCTTCAGTTCGCCAAACCATTTATAGCCATGAAAGCTATATTTATACAATTATTTACTTCTGTTTGAAATCGAAGTACGGTCTTCAAACTTGATTCATGTCTACCGTAACACATTTTTTATTACATCCTAGTATTCTTCCAGAATAAAAATTTGAGGTATGGCATCCTGACTTGAATCATTCTAACTTCTTTAAACCATAGAACGGTGTCTTCATTAACTTCTAAAATGAATTATGGTAGGATATAGATTGTAAAGCCCTTCTACATTTTAGAATGTACTATGATTGCCAGTTGATTAGCATAAGTGTTTCCATTAGGACGATAAATTAGTGACTCATGAGCTCCCAATGTAACACCCAGTTTTTCAGATGAGGGTATTTTTGAAATTTTGTAATTATAATTATTATTTAAGGATATTTATTTCATATTATGATTTTTAGTGATTTTTAATGATTTTTAGTAGAATTGATTTTGGGCCTATAGTTGACTTTGACTAGTGTTGACTAGAAGACTAACCTAGTGACTAACCTAGGTTAAGACCCCTTGGTTAGGTTAAGTAAACTTGGTTTGACCTAATTTAGTGAAGTTTAAGTCATTGGAACTTGTTTGGAAAGATTTGGAGTTGATTTGACGAATATGGCTTATGACTTCATAAGTCATGATTAATGACTTGACTTATAGCCCATAGGCCCACACCATGGACCAAACCTAAACCTAATCAACCCGTGGCAGCCACTATTGATCCTTTCCCCTATTTAATCCCCTCCTAGAATTTAGGGCTAGCCTCCATTGGGATTTGTGCAAGTTTGGAAGAGGTGAGTCTCCATCTTTCTAAAATCATAGGAAATCCATTTCAACTCCATTTTCCTTCAAATCAATTGCATTAGGACCTAATTCTTCTGTTCTTTCTGTTTGTGTAAGAATATTTTAGAGTAGGATCAATTTGTGGGAGTTTTTGAGGCATGGAGAACCATTCCATTTGTGGCTTTTGTGAGCTTTGCACATCAATAGGTATAATCTATTCTAACCCATAAAATTTCTGTTTAATTGCATTTATATGATGACCTAGCCTTAACCTAACTGTAGGAATAGGAATCCCCAAAATTTTGTGTCCTTTTTGGACACGTATCAGTGTTGTATAGAACGTATTTGTTGAAATGCTTGTGAGAATTAAATATTATTATTTTCAAAAACTAATTACATGATTTTGAAGCCCTTGGCATGCTGATCACAAATCTTAATGACTGAGCACATTTTTGAGCCGTATCCGTGTCCAAAATGGACACGAACACGCTGCACGACACTGTCGTGCAGTGTCCTGCTGCTCGGGCGTCCTAGCAGACACGACACGACGACTCAAGCCACGAAACTTGGTACACGTGTTGTCCTAATGACTGACACGAGAACCACAAAATTTCGTGGCACCTCGATGTGTGTGCACGAAGAAATCGCGTGCGCACGTGTTTTGCCCAACACTGTGCACGCGTTTTTCGTGTCACTGATACGCCCTAAAAACTTCGACACGACACGACCCCGACTCGACTCAGGCACTAAGACACCTAGCCCTATGACCCCTCTATTACTGTACACATGCACATGGTGTCTCGTACACTGTGTCGAGTCCATTTTGACTCGACATGCGTGCACGAGGCTGTACCTTTGCACAGTTTTTGTCACATGTTGACACTCGTGTTTGACACGACTTGGACACAGTTTTGACACACCATGGACACGTGTGTATCACGCACACTTGAACCCCCCTCTAACACATGTTGTATGTTTTGATTTTGAATGATTTGGTTTCGAATATGCAATGTGTATGGGCTAATTTCAGTTCATGGTTTGACAGTTTTTGTGAATTGGGTTGAATTGAGAAGTTCATAGATTCGAATGATATTGATGTGGTGAGTTTAGTTCAGAATTGGTTTTGGATAGCAAGGTTTTTGGGGTATCAAAATTAGTAAGGGGACTTCATGTAAACTGTTATTGAAACCCTGTTCAAACAGTTTACCTTCATGACAATTCCTGATTTCCTGAGACTGTTTACATTACGGATTCCCTATTTTAGCAGTCCTTGATGTTAATTTACATATCAAACTCATTTACTTATGTTACTTACTGCAATGTGAGGTTTGGGATTTAACATGTAAACTGAGGTTGTTTTAGAAATCTGAAATGAGATTCAAATTGGGTTTTGGGATGTTGAATGATACATGCTACACTGTGGCTGATACATATTCAGGGTATAATTTCCGATTTTAATTTTCCTTTCAAAAACTGAATTTTGATGTTGTATTAAGCTTCCAGATTTGTGTGTTTTGATTTGGTTCCAATGGGTAGTATGGCTTGATATCCTTCCAAGTCGATTTTGGAGTTCTAATTGAATTTCCATGTATAGTTCACTGCTTTTCCTGAGTTTAAGGAATAGATTGATAACTTGGTGTAATGTGTAGGTAACTGAAATTTAGTAGGATTCTATACTGTCAATGTATCTTTGGATTCATGATTTTGAACCGTTGATTTCCTGAGATTTTAAATTAGGCTAAAACTGATGACACACTGAAATGATACCTGAGATTATGATTTAAACTTGTGTATTGGATTGGTTTAGAGTTAGGATATTGAGTCAACCTGAGAAAGTGTTTGACAGTGAGGACTGAGAGTTCATTACCTTGATACCTGAAAATCGAATCCCTGTGAACTGTCATTTGTTCTCAGGAATTCCTGAGATTGGAGTGTATTTTATTCCCTATTTCAACTGTCATTGACAGTCCTCCTGAGAACAGCCCACACATAATGCCATTTCACTTGCTTGGTTTCACACACACTACACCCTTAACAGTATGCATATTCCCTGAATTCCTTCCCTTGTGTAACACTCAAAATCTGAGAATGAGAGTGATTCACTGATTAGCTAGGGGCTTGACTGTTTTAAACCTGAGAATTCCTGTCACCCCACTCCTTGACACATGGTTGACACAAACACATGTGACACTCTACCAAATTCTGAACACACAATGCATACACACACACAACCACAACCTAAAAATGCCTAAACTGAGAACATGTGCTTCCCTATACACACAGGAACTGTCAAGAACTGGCAAGACACATATCACACTATTTTCCATATAGACACAAACACAACACCCTATATATTGTCATTCATACACACACTCACACAATGAACCCACGCACACTCATATATTTTAACATATAGTTAACTCCTTAGCCCTTCTATCTCCTCTATGTATATAAGTATGATGTATATATATATCTATGAATGGAAATATATAAATATGCATGTATATATATGTAATGACATATGTAAAATGAATGCATGAATGAATAAGTGTAGGTATGCCATGATATATGCAATGTAGGCAATGTTAATGATATGAATATAGGATTGAGTGTATACCTATGAATATATATATTGCTATGTGAATGTGGTTCATAGTGTGTCCTTGAGTTAGTGTTTAAATTGAGGGTTAGTTAGTAGGCTATCTTGGTATAGGCAGACTGTGATATGGTTGGACTGTTAGTGTTCCTGTTAGGCTTGTGGCTTGGTTTAGGCCTATTGTTGACCTAGTGGTCTAGAGAGTTGACCAATACCCTAGATGTTGACTTGGCTTAACCCAGAGTTGACCAAGGTTGACCAAAGTTTAACTTTAACCTAGATTTGACTTGGAATCATGTAGATTGCATCGTAGACTTTATTTACCTTGTATTAAACACATTATAACCCATACTGCTTTATTTAGGACATTGTGACTCCGGTGCAGACATCTGATATTACATTACTCATTTCAGAGTATCAGGCGAGTACATTCTCTGATAGTTCTTTTATTTATTTGATGATTAATGCGATTCAGTTCTAGTATAGTTCTGTTGATTCTCTGTCACAACATGTATTAATATTTTAGATTCATTTATTCGCAATACATGTACTTGATTTGTCTAACCCTATTACTCGAATCACTCACAAGACTCATCTACTCGAAACACCTACAAGTATTAAATGTACAAATCATACAAGAATCATCATTACAAGAACGATAGCCATCGCTGCTGGGCCCAGTATGTGATGTATCGTATTCAACAAGAATCACCAAACAAGAACGATAGCCATCGCCGCTTGGCCGAGCGTACGATGTGCCGTATTACAAGAATGATAGCCATCACCGCTTGGCCGTGCGTGCGATGTGTCGTACTCATTACAAGAATCACCTACAAGGATTAGTGTACAAGAATCTTACAAGAATCACTTCACTCAAATCATTGAGAAGAATCATCTACTAGAATCATCATGTACAAGAATCATTTACTAGGCTCAAATTGTATTAGACTCACATTGGGATTACACTTAACTTACGTTGTACAACTGGACTTATAACATGTTACCCTAGTTCAGCTAGATCTTAATTTACATTCTTCTTTGCCATCATTCTTCTTTTATTTCATTACCTTACTTTCCTTGTACCTTTGCTATTTCTCTACATCATTACCTGTATAAAAATGTCATTATTATCAATATAACTGTCTATAACTGTTTTATAGTATTTGTCATTACTTGGATTTTCTGGATGAGATGTGCTCGTTCCTGTCCTGACTGGACCTGTTGAAATTTTACAGATGATTGCCCTGAGGATACATGTCCTACATATTATGGACCCGGAGACGGGATGACTACCTTTGGCCCCGACACTCAGGAGTGATCGAGATTTAGTTTAGTAGACTAGCATCTGTTTTTATGTTGAACTTGTTATAGAAGTTTTGAGACTTGTGTAGTATTTGAGATTTGTTGAGAGTTGTTATTATTTTAGTAGTTGTCTTTCTATTCTTAGTTAACTCTTCTGTGATTATCTCATCGTGCTTAGACTGTGATTGAGTTACAATATTTTATACTTGTCCTCCGTTCGGAGTTGATCATGATGAGTACATTATAATTGCGTGAGTTGCTGGTTAGATAGTAACCTAGGACAGCGCTCTACCGCCGACACTGCGGCGTAGGCTGGGCGTCGTTACGTATTCGTACCCTCAAAGTGGGTGCGGGTCGTGACACCCACTTTCTAATTAGATCTTTTGGTGTCCCTTACCGTGACTTTAATATTCGGAGCATAATACTAGTTGTTACATTCCAACAAATTTCATATACAGGATCTAGACAAGTCTACCTTCACCTAGGCATATCATGTCCTACCCAAACCTGTCCCCTTGCGCTCTATTTTTATGATGTGACTTTCGGGTCAAAAAGGTTGATTATAAGCCGTACCGTAATACCAAAGTGCTTCTCTACTTCAATTAGAGACCCAATCTCGACTAGATTTTTTCGATCCAATATATGGTTATGATCTACTCGAAGCCCACTATGTACATGCCCTAGTATGCCACTCAATTGAGTCCACGAGTGCTGCTTATACACAAAAGTCATAGAAGGCACATTCTTAGACTTACGGTACCTATCTAACCAATCCGACTTGAAACTAGCCAACTTCAATAAGTTGGGTAGAGACTTGAACCAAGAATGCCTTCTTTATAGGATATGGAGCAAATGTGCTTTTTAAAATCTACACATATTTATTCAAAAACCAAGGTACGACTTTCATACGTTAGTACCCTTTAGTTTCGCATTGCATTGCATTGCATACCCCCCTGGACGTTAGATTTTAATTTCGAGGACAAGTTTTTTTTTAAGTTGGGTAGGATATAATCCCCCTATATTATATATATATTTATTTAATATATTTTAGATTTATAGTATTTTTGGAAATTTTATATAAGAGATATATATAGGTGTATATATACAAATTGTATATATATATATATATATATATATATATATATATATATATATATATATATATTAAGAAAAACCCCTCATTTTATTAAAGGCGGCTCAAAAACCGCAGACAAAATCGTATACAAGGCGCAAAATACCGAAGCCTATACAAGTATACCAAAAAGGAGGGAGGGAGAAAGCAAAACAATCGCCAGGGGCTAGGGGAAGCACCGACCAGAATGCTCTCGAACTGTGGGAACACGCGGTGCTCCGCTTACAACATTGGCGGGCAACTTCCCGTAAGAGCTGGTCTGCCGAGTATAGGTGACCTTCATATCTCGCCTTGTTGCGATTCTTCCAAATGACCCAAGTAGCGGCCGCTGCGACGATCTGGTGGCCATGGGAGGCAAAATACCAGGAAGTCAGTAGATCGTGGAAGCGTCCATCGCCCTGCTCAATACTGAATAGCTGGTTAATGGTTGTCCAAGTCCTGTCTGGCAGCATCCCCTGGCGAAAGATGTGATCGATAGTCTCCGTTTGACGCTCAGAGCAGGAGGAGCAAGCTGATGCTAAGCTAACCCGATGGTGTTAAGGATGTCGTCTGTCAGCATTTTCTTTCGGATGACTCTCCACAAGAGTAAGGACCACTTCTTAGGGATACAGGACTGCCAATAGTGTACTATGGGGAGGTATGGCCGACCGGCGCCCTCGATAGCGATTCTCGTCGACCTCACCGAGAATGCCTCCGTCGCCTCGAGGGACCATCTCAACGTATCCTCCTCGCTACTGATGAGCAACCCTCTCTCACGAATACCCTCAGCCGCATCATTACCGGACCACTCACGAAACTAGTCCCAATTCTAGTCGTCGGTAGAGGGGTTCTACAGGTCTCTGATCCTATAATCTCTCGGGGTCTCCGTTAGAGTCGGGATCATGATGCCTCCAACCCATTTCTCAAGGAATGGATTCGAGTCGCCCGCTTCCAGCTGGAGCCTCATCGCTGGCTCGGCAAGGTTGCGGCCGATAAGGATGCGATGCCAAGCCGCTGAGGATCTGTAGTTGGATATGGCCATAGAGGGGTGTATGTTTTTGAAGTATCTGGCTTTCAAAAACCTGCTCCATAAGTTGTTGCTCGTGCGGAGTTTCCACTACAGTTTTTTCGAGAATGCTTTAACAATGTGAGTGAGTTTGGTGAATCCCAAACCCCCCTCGCCTGTCGTGTAAGCCATTGATTCCCAGCTAGCCCAGTGATGCTTATCCTGGCCGTTGCTATGCCTCCAAAAGAAATTACAAAAGATCTGTTCGATCGAAGAAAGAACCTTAATGGGAGGCGAGCACGCAGCTAGGGTGTAGATGGGGATGGAGGATAGCATGTGATTGATGAGGATAATCTTGCCACCCGGGGATAAGATGGCATTGTGCCACCCTTCCAGTTTCTTCCTGATTCTGGTGATTAAGTCCTCGAAAATGCCGAAGTTGGATTTTTCGTATACTAAAGGGCAACCGAGATAGTTGAACGGGGGCTTAGCGACTGAAAAGGAAGTTAAGTTGGAGAGGTTGTTGGCGTACACTCTATTGGTGTTGTGGTGGGCGTAGATAACGCTCTTAGAATGATTGATTTTCTGGCCTGAGCATCTAGAGTATCTCATCAGGGTGTTGTGAACCACTGCCACCGCTCCTTCATCTCCGAAAGAGAAGTTGAGAAGGTCGTCCGCGAATGCCAGATGGGTGATGATAGGGCAGCCGCTAGAAGTATGATAGTGCTGAAAGTTATTGGTGTTGACCATATGTTTGAGGTTCCTACTCAGAGCGTCAGCTGCTATGATGAAGACGGTGGAGGATAGTGGGTCTCCTTGTCTCACCCGGCGGTAGGATTTAAAAAATCCCTCGGCATGGCCATTGATGACCATCGAGAACCACGAGTTGCTGATGGATCTCCAGACGATATTGGTCCAAGTTTCTGAAAATTCGAATGCTGTAAAAACCCGGATTATGAATTGCCAATCCAGTCTGTCAAAGACTTTCTCCATGTCGATTTTGACGGCAATGTTGCCTCCCCTTACCGGAAATTTTATGCAGGTGATTAACTCTTGGGCCAGCATAATATTGACCTGGATGTTCCTTCCGCGAATAAACCTGCTTTGCCCCTCCGAAATGATCTTAGGAAGAAGACCTGCCATTCTAGTCGCGATGACCTTGGATATGATCATGTTGGTAAAGTTACAAAGACTGATGGGTCGAAAGTCACGGAAAGACTCCGGGTTGTCTTTTTTAGGGATTAGGATCAGGTTTGCGCTAGAAATGGCTTTAGGGTATATAGCACCTTCGAAGAAAGCGATCGCCGCTTCGGTGATATCTTGCTTGATAATATTCCAGCATGTACGGAAGAATACCCTCGAAAACCTGTCCGGACCTGGCACACTGTGCTCGTTCAGAGCCCACACTACATCTTTAACCACCTAAACTGAGAGAGGGCGGTTCAATTGGGCGTTGTTGGTGTCGTTGATGAGGAAGGGGATTTGGTCTAGGAATGATCTATCTTTGTGAACCGTCTCTTTGGAGAATAGTTTGGAATAGAATTTCGTGGCTGCCTCTTGGATGCTCTTTTGGTCGGTAATGATGTTCCCATTATCATCAGCTGTCCTGTGAATTAAGAGCTTCTGTCTGTGCCAGTTAACGCAGGCATGAAAGTACTTCGAGTTTTTGTCCCCCTCGCTGTCCCATTTCAACCTCGCTTTCTGTTTCCAGAAATCGGTCTCCACTTTGATCATGAATTTAAGCATAGCCTTGGTGAGGTTGGGGGCTCTCCTAGCCGCTGTGGAGAGATTCGTGACGACCAGGGCTTCAGCGCGGATGACGTCGTCCTCGGCGACGCGAACAGCTTGAAAGATATCTCCGTAGGCGAGCTTGCTCCAGACGGACAAGGCTTTCCTGATGGCTTTAAGCTTGTTGCTCACCAGAACAAGGGGGTTGGAGGATTCCTTGCGGTTCCAAGCTTCCTCAACGATGCCCAGAAAATGGGGATGCCCGGTCCAGAAGTCGTGAAACTGGAAGTTCTTTTTGGATGAGTTAATCTTGTTTTTTATCTCAACCAGCAGGGGATATGGTCAGATTATATGGAGTTGAGGTGGGACAGATTGGTGGTGATCACCATTCCGTGCCAGAAGTCATTCGTGAGGGCCCTGTCTAGCCTAGAGTAATGACGACGGTCGTCATCCTACATGTTGTACCAGGTGAATGCATTACCGGTGAACTGGAGAGTGGTTAAGTGGGCATTGAAGATGAAGTTGTTGAAGTCAAGCATGGCTGGGGCGTTGGGAGGACGGCCTCCAATTTTCTCCACGCTGCTGGTGATCGCATTGAAGTCCCCAATACAAAGCCAGGAGGAGTTGGTATGGAGATGATAGATGTCAAAGAGGTCGTTCCAGAGTTGTTTCCTCTCTGCGACATCGTAGCTGCCATGGACCGCTGAAAGGATGGATCGATTGGGAAGTCTTGGGTGATCGAACCAAAAGGAGAGGGCCTGCCGGGTGTTCTGGATGACTCCTAATTTGACGTCCTTCGTGCAGAGGATCCAAATATCGTGTCTGCCAGCTATGGCCATGGGAAGGCCCAGTTGTAGTTGGATGGATTTTAATCTTTTGGGAGGGATTTTGGGTTCAAGAATGATTAGGATGTCTATCTTGTGGATTTTTTGCAGATTGCTTATTCTTCTTAACTTCGGTTTATTCGCCAGACCGCGGACATTCCGGGATAAGATGTTAAGCATTAAGTGTGTTGGGGGGGTTTTTGTTCCCCTTGGCGGAGGATCTGGTTTGGATGGTAGTGGTTATAGTGGGTTCGTGGTTTGTACTAGCCTCGCTTGAGGTAGAAGGTCCTGCCTCCGTTGAGTGGGGTGCTCGCTACATGACTGCTCCAGCGGGTTCGATTGCTGGTTGACCGATTCTCCGGCGATGTCCTGGATATGATTCTCTGGTGGGATGATTATGGAGTCACTAATGCAACCTGTCAGAAGATTAGTTTGCTGAAGATGGACACCCGCGGCTAGGACCTGGAGCCCTCTCTGAACTAGGTCTGGCCCTAGAATATCTTTGGCCTCTACCACGGGGTCATCGATGGCGAGCTGTTGATTAGCCTCTGTGATGTCGGTGAACTGTTCTTTATTTTCTGGATTGGCGGGAATCTCGGTGAGCGTGCGGTCGGCTTGGGGAGAGGCTGTCTCCTCTAGGTCTTCTGCGTCCACCGAATCAAAAGCATCGAATTGGTTGGATAGGGTGAGAGCTTGGGTGTTATGGGGGATCAATACTTTGCTGGAAGATTTGCTCCTGTCAGACGAGGCACCTCTGGAGCCGAATCGAGTGTGCGAGTTTGGACGGGGTAGGAGAGGTGGCATGGTAGTCCTCTCCTCAGATGGCTCGCTGTCTTTTCTTGGTGGTTTTTTCTTAAGTTCGGGATGAAGTCTGTGACAGTGCTTCGGTAGATGACCTCTTAAGTGGTAGTGGTTACAGATCATGATGTGGTTATCGTAGAGGATTTGTTGGGTGTGGGTTCGGTTGCCCAACTCGATGTTGATAAAATTGGGTGGTTCGGTGGTGAGGTCGAGTTCCACACACACACACACACGCACACACACACACACACACGCACACACACACACACACACACACATATATATATATATATATATATATATATATATTTGGGGGAAACGAAAACTTTATTGAATAATAGGCGCAAAATGTCGAAGCCTATACAAGTAAGTGTGCTCAACGCGACAAAAGGAAAGGAAAATAAACAGTACTAGAAGCGTACAAAAGGAACCGGATCTCTACGACGGCAAACGCGAGAGACCCGGTGGAAGACCTAGGCAAGGGCTTCCCAAAAAGAGTTGGGAGCGTGAGAGCAGTGCCGCCTGGCTTTAAAAATTTGTCTAATAACTTCTCTGAGTAATTGTGTAGGAGGAGTTGGCGATCTTCGTATCTGAATTTGTTTCTGTTCTTGTATAAGACCCAGATTCCTGCGGCTATGACGATCTGATGTCCGTAGGAGCAGCTCCAGCTGGCCAGGAGATCGTGGAAGCCGCCAGTCGGGGGGACAATACTGAGTCTATTGTGAAGGTTGAGCCAAATATAACTCACCAAAAAGAAGGACGTGCTCATCCGATTCCGGTTGGTGCTCCATGCAGCAATGGCATCTGGATGCAAGGTTAAAACCGATAGATTTGATAGAGTTGTCCGTCGAAAGCTTTCGTCGAGATGCACACCAGATAAGGATAGACCATTTGATGAGAATGCAAGACTACCAGAACTTAGCAGAAGTGGTGTTTGGTACCCCACTTTCTCTCGCCATAATTCTGGCAAAAGATAGCGTAAAAGTTCCGCTCAGGTTAGGGGACCATCTCCATGAGTCGGGTAAGTCAGTGACTCGCAGGTTGGTTGCACGAAGACCATCAGTCGCCAGCTGACCAAACCAATCTTTGATCCTCCTCCAATTCCATCCGGAGCCGCCAACCCACAGATCCCTAATCTCGTATCCCGTTGGAGTACCCTCGTTAGGCTGGTTGGCGTCCTCCCCTAACCATCGTTGCAGACGGGCCGATGAGCGACCGTCGTCCAGCTGCAGACGTATTAAGGGTTATGCGAGGTTGCGTCTACGAATTATGCGTCACCACGACATCGAAGATCTATTGTTAGTGACAGCCTCCGACAGGTTAGAGAATCTGGAGTATATATCTAGCTCTCATGATCCTCCTCCACAACGAGCTCTCCGTACGCAATTTCTACCACAGCTTCATGAAGCAGGCATCCACGATGTGGGCAAGTCTGCTGAATCCCAAACCTCCTTCTTCGGTGGGTTTGGCCATGGTATCCCAACTGGCCCAACGATGTTTATCCTTGCCGTCGCGATAACCCCAGAAGAACTTGGCGAAGAGGGATTCGAGATGGTGGAGGGCCTTCTTGGTGGGAGAGCAGACGGCTAAGGTGCACAACGGGATAGAGGAAAGGACGTGTTTGATAAGGATCATCTTACCACATGTAGATAAGGTAGCGTTGTGCCATCCCACAATCAGTTTACAGATCTTATCTACAAGGTGGTCAAAAATACCCGAGTTTGCCCTACCGTACACCAGCGGGCAGCCCAAGTAGTTGAAAGGCGGGTAGGCCATGGCGAACGAGGTAATGTCAGAAAGTATAGCTGAACGAGTCCTGTCGGCTTTGTGATGGGTATATATGACCCTCTTATTATTATTGACGTGCTGTCCGGAGCAACTTGTGTATCTGGCTAGCATGCTCAACACTACCTCGATCGATCCTAAGTCCCCAGAGGAAAAAATAAGGATGTCATCGGCGTATGCCAGGTGAGTGATAAGAGGACAGCCAATGTTTGTGTGGAAGTGGTGGAAACCGAGAATTTTGGGCATGCTATTAAGGCTTCTACGGAGATCTTCTGCTACAATGATAAAAATGGTGGAGGAGAGGGGATCATCTTGTCTAACCCCACGGGTGGATCGGAAGAACCCTTAGCCTGGCCATTGATGATGATGGAAAACCATGTGTTGTTGATAGATCTAAAGATGATGTCAATCCAAGATTCATAGAAGCCGAACGCCCTGAAGACCCAGATCATGAATTGCCAGTTCAGGCGATCGTATGCCTTCTCCATATCCAATTTGATGGCGACGTTTCACCCTCTGGATGGGAACTTCTTGCATATGATCATCTCTTGGGTTAGGAGAATGTTGTCAGTGATGTTACAACCTTGAACAAACCCGCTTTGCTCTTTAGAGATGATTTTGGAAGGAGATTGGACATCCGGTTGGCAACGATCTTCGATATGATCTTGTTGGTGAGGGTGCATAAGCTGATGGGGCGAAAGTCTTTGAAGGTTTCTGGGTTGTCTATCTTGGGGATGAGGATGATGTTGGCACAGGAAATGGATTTGGGGTATCTCGTCCCTTGGAAAAATGTAATAGTGGCCTCTAATAAGTCGTATTTTAGTGTATGCCAACAGGCTCTGAAGAAAATGCCATTAAATCCATCAGGCCCAGGAGCACGGTGTTTTTTGATGGACCAGACAGCCTCTTCAACCTCTTCCAACGAAGGGGTAACCATCAGGACTCATTCTCGATATTGCTGATGAGGGATGGGATTTCGGACAGAAGTGCGACATCTTTAAAAACCTGCTCTTTAGTGAAAAGTTTAGAGTAGAAATTCTCCGCCGCAGCCTGAATGCCTTCCCGGTCCTCCACCATGGCACCGTTGTCGTCGGATATCCGGTAAAGTTGTAATTGGTTTCTGGGACCTTTGACACACGTGTGAAAGAAGTTGATATTTCGATCGCCTTCGGTGCCCCAGGTCAATCTTATTTTTTGCCTCTAGAAATCTATTTCCACTTTAAGCCTGGATTTCAGAATAGCTCGGGCGAGGTTGAGCGAGGCACGGGTAGTCGAAGATCTGTCGGTGGTGAACGAGATTTCAGCGCGAGTGACATCGTCTTCTGCCTCCTTAATGGACTGGAAAATGTCTCCAAAAGCCGTCTTGCTCTAAAACGATAATGCCTTGCGAGTAGCTTTCAGTTTAGCCGCAATACGTAACATAGGGTCAAGATCCGGGACAGAGTTCCAAGCAGATGCCACGACGTTCTAGAATTAGGGATGATGTCGCCAGAAGTTGAGGAAGCGAAATGGTTTTTTGGTATCGGTGTGGTTATTGCTGATCATTATGAGAAGAGGGGAGTGGTCCGATTTAGTGGAGTTCAGATGAGAAAGGTTAGTGATCTGGCCTATGTCGGACCAACGGTCGTTGACCATCGCCCGATATAAGCGAGAGTATTGACGCTGATGGCCCTCCTACATGTTGTACCAGGTAAATGCACTGGCATGGAAGGGAATGGAGTTTAAGTTGCCGTAAAAGATGAAGTTGTTGAAATCATCCATCGCAGGCTAGGGAGGTGAGCGACCACCGGATTTCTCCTCTCTACGGGACACCATGTTGAAGTCTCCGATGCACAGCCATAGGAGATCATGGTGGGGGAGACAGCTTCAAGTAGGTATTCCCAAAGCAATCTTCGCTCATGGTAGTCACAGATGCCATGGACGGTAGAAAGGATGGAGCGGGACTTGAGGACAGGATGTTCGACCGAACAAAAGAGGGCTTGGGGCAAATCTTTTATGGTGGCAACTTTGAATTCAGGCCCGAAAAAGATCCAGATGTCATTACAACCGGTGATGGCAAGAGGGAATCCGAGCTTGAGTTGGGTGACTTTGATTTTTTTGGGGAGATTTTAGGTTCAATAGCGATGATGAGATCTATACGATTAGTTTTCTTGAGGCTGAGGATTCTGTTCAGCATCGGTTTGTTTCCAAGCCCTCTCACGTTCCAGGATATGATGTTAAGCATTAGATGGGGTAGTGGGAGGGAGGTGGTTAAGCTTCGTGGTAGACCTCATAGTCCTAGCCATCTGCTACTTTTGTTTTTTTTTGTTCTTTTTAGAGGCGGTTTTTAGGATGGGTGTGGGGGTGGCCCCGTCGAAAATGGTGCTCGGCCTGCCAGGATCCCTGCTGCCATTGTCTTCTGTCAAGGGAGCAATGGAGTCTATTTCGCTTTCTTCTAGGGCGCTTAGGGGATTGTCACGGTCCAGGAAACCCGCTTTCTTGGCTTGCCAAAATCTTTCTGTTAAAGTGAGGTCAAAGCTGGAGGGGGCATCTACAAAGTGAGAGGGAGGGTACCGGTGAGGCCCTGTCACAGGCCTGGGTTCAGGATACCGATCTGACCGGCTCTCCGTCTGAACCTTTTCAGGCTGTTGAAGGATGTGGGTGGAACTATGGAGGGAGTGAGCATCCTCAGAAGGGGGTAAGATTATAGACTTTGCTGGGTTGTAGGATGAGATGGGGGTGGCACGCTGGAAGTGATAGCCTTGGTAGTCAGATGTGATTGAGACAGGATGAGTCTATCGGCCATACTGTCGGGCTGAAAGAAATCTTGTCGGACGTCTCTACCGCGGATAGGCGAAGAGGATTCACTGTTGTCAGCTTCGACAGGGGTGATGCTTGAGAGAAGTTCAAAGGAATTTTTGAGAGAGATGTCAGGAGGGTTGAAAGGAACGATCGCGCAGCTAGGCATGTTGGTCGGGCAGAGGCGGCCGAAGAGCACGGCAGGAGGAGTCGGGCCATCAAGCAACAGGGGAGGATTGGGATGCGATGATTGATGAGCAGTGTCAGGACTTCGGTGGGCGGCCATAGAACTTTGGTTGTGCGACCTAGACTTCCTAAGCTCAGGGTGGGCACGGAAGCAGTGCTACAAGGAGTGACCGCTTATCTGGCAGTATTTGCAGAAGATGATGTTGTTATCATAAACCAGTGGTTGGTTGTGTGTTTGGTCTCCGCGCTCGATCTCTATCAGTTTGGGAGGGTCTTTCGCGAGATCTAATTCTGCGCATATCTTCGCGTAGTCGTATTTGGAGAGGTTTTTAGTTTCTTCTGCGATAGCTACCATGGTTCCAAAGGAGCTGGCTATCCATTTTAGGGCTGCTGCGGGGAAGCAAACCAGGGGAAGGTTGGGGAGGGTGATCCATGTGGATATTGTTAGCCCAATGATTATATCATATTTTTGAATATGGCTAATCAATTTAGTTTAACATAACGATGTCACTAATATTCATGTAATTATTACCATGTTGCTACTTAAACTTAGAATTATCTTTATATTAGCATTGTTCCAAATATTCTATATCATATTGCTATGCTTGTATCATATTATTATGTTTGCCTAAAATGTGTTTGTAGACATGCTGTAAGCATGATCAAACATGATCAAAATAGGACATATACAATGGAGAATTATTAATAGGCCAAAGTTGGTGTTGGCGAAGCCCCCGAAAGGTATTCATATTTCCAGATCTGTTTATCTTTGGACGATTGCCGTCAAGGAAAAAGGCGTCTTCAAGTCTGCTCAAATATTTGAAGAAAGGCGTCATCAAAGGGTTCTTGGTTTTCCTATTTCATCAATGTATTTTTACATTTATTGAGTCTAGGAATACGATGTCAACTGCATCGTACTGACAAATAGGCTATCTAAGAAACGTTTTCAAAATATTCTTTCATTTTGAAAACAAGCCCACTTACAAAAGCCCAAACTACTTCCTAACTATTTGACTTTTCAAAAAGCCCAAAACCAATTTGCAAAAACCCCGACAGAACTCCAACAGAACTCGGCCAGAGTTCGGCCCGAATTCAGGCATAGTTCGGCCAGAGTTCGGTTAGTGAACGTTGCTTTTTGAACTTGGTCTTCCCACAGTTAAGGATCCCAACGAGATTTTCTCATAGAGTTCTGACTGAATTCTGCCCGAATTCTGTCAGAATTCTGCCTTTGAAAAAACTATAAATAGAGAAGGATTTCGATTATTTCAATCCACCCAACACCAATTCACTTTCATATCTCTTCTCTATAAGCCTACTACTTCTTCCAAAGTTTTCTGAGCTATTCATTTTCAAATCCCAAGCCAGTTACAATCCTCTAGTCGATTTGCCAGTACGGTACGGTCTAAAAGTTTTAGAGTGATTGTAATCAGAGACTTGATTGAAGAAAGGCTCTTCACAATTGAAGTTGGTCGAGTACTTCGGATCAAAGCTCGCGTTGTAGAAGTTGCAAGAAATTCGGATGAAAACTTGTTGTAATTTTCCATAGTGGATTCAACTGGAAGCTAGAGTTCTTCCGACTGGACTAGTCCTCACAAGAGGGAAACCAGTATACATCCTTGTGTTTGCGTTTGCTCTCTACTCTCTACTTTTTATTTACATATCTGTGATATGTATATTATGTGATCTTGTTTCTAACATTTTTAAATAACTAATTTCTGCCGCCTGCTCTATTCATCCCCCCTCTAGAGTATTGTGCTTTATAACTCGTTCCTACAATCGGTCCTACAATTGGTATCAGAGCGGGTTATACAGGTTAAGCGAGGTAATATTGTTATTATAACTGCTGTTACATAGATCATTATATCACATATGGCAAGTATGTACTTCACAACTGAAGAGCAATCCTTAAATAAACTCTACTATTTGATGGAACAAACTATAGTTATTGGAAGACACGGATGAGCTTCTACCTGAAGTCTCTAGATTTTGACTTATGGTCAATTGTTGTCACCGGCTACAAGAAGCCTACTATCAGTTCTATTCTCACATCCTCTATAATCAATAAGCCTTATTATAGTTACACGGAGGAAGAGAAGAAGTTAGCTAGCCTTGATGCAAAAGCTATGCATATCTTTTATTGTGCTGTAGACACAAATGTATTTAATCATATTAATACTTGCACAATATCTCATAAAATTTGGAAAGTTCTTGAAGCTACTTATGAGTGCAGGTATAAAAGCAAAGCTAGCAACTCCAGAGAGAAGGATAGTCTTCATAATGATACAAATATGTACATGATGAAATTGGAATTTAAGGTACAACACAATCCTTTATACGAATAAGAGCTTGTATGTGACAACTACAAGAAGATAGGCCACATCCAAGAAGATTGTACAACTGCTAGAAAGGAGAGTCAACATGAACAATCAAATGAAGGTAGATCATCATCTCATAAGTACACTAGCACGAGCATATGGTATGAAAGCGAAGCAAGAGATTCTGAAGAAGAAGAGAGACCTCATAAAGATGCAAAATTATGCTCAATAACATTATCTAACGAGGTACAGAATAATTCCCTTCTTGAAGAGAATGAATTTTCTTATGATGAGTTATCTGATGCTTTCAGTGATCTATTAGAAGAACATAAGAAAGTATTAGATAAGTATAAGCAACCTAGAAAGAATATTCTATCCTATAAGCGTGAGATTGAAAAGCTTACTTTCTTATTGAATGATGCTAGAAATATTTCTCCTTCTGATAATTCTACTGAGATTTCCACACTAAAGTTTATATTGCATGAGGCACTTGATTGCATTGAGAAAAGAACTCAAAAAAATACTAAACTTAAGGAAGAACTAGAATCAGAAAAGAAGAAGTATTTTATTGCTTCATGTAGAATTGATGCTCTTTCTGTTAAATATGATGAGATCTGTGCTAACTCTAAAAAGTTAGAGATTAGACTGGGAAAGCATGTAGTACAACCTACGACTCAGTCTAACACAAGACACTTAGCACATCACAAAGTCACACACAAATCTTTTACAAAAGAAGCAAGCAAAGCTAAAGCTTCACACAACCATGCTTTCTATTACAAGTATCCACGCACATCATATCACACTACTACACGTTCTCATACTACTGCATATAGTACTAATGTTAATTCTTTCTGTCATTATTGTGGTATGAATGGACATGTTTCTAATCATTGTCAGATTAGAAAACTAGTTGATATAAACTTGTGCAAATGGGTTCCCAAAGCTAACAAATGTGGATCCAAGTATTGGATACCAAAGTCATCACCTAATATTTCAGGTGGAGCTACTTATGCTGAACCTTAGAACCATGGAACATATTGGTGATTGCAAAGCTACAAAGGTCATCTTTCAAGCAATTGCACCAACATAAGTGTGGTCACTAGAACCGCTTCGGTAACATACTTTCTAAATAGTTCTTAATATCTAGCATGTTCTTATTGATTTCTTACTATTAGCTTTCATTGATGTCGTTTAAATTATTTATTGTTTGAATCAATGTGAGACATAATCCTAGCTTGACTAGCTGTTTAGCTTAAATGTTTAGTTCACACCATATAGTATTTTATTAGTGTGACACATTTACCTATGTATGCTCTTTATTTTTAGTTTTATCCTTGAAGCATGCATAGGAGCTTTTTTGGTGAATATGTTTTGACTCTTCGTCTTTAATATTTTTTTCTAATGGTCACTTCTTACTGATTTGTCTTTAACATGCCACATTTACTTTGATCGGTATTTTGTGAGTATGTATGTTTAGTACAAGTCTTCTATTTTACTTGAAAAGTATATACATATAATTTTATTTTAACCTTGTGTTGGCATAATAAATTCACTATTGATTCTCAAATTTTATTTTGATTAACTTCTTATGAATCAATTATATCATTGTCTGATAAAGTTTATTTATGCATATTTTTGATCTTGCGATATTTTTTATGCTTATTAAGGATATATGAATAATTCATTTTCATTCATATATTGCTGATATGTTTCTCATATTTTTTTATAAATATCTTTATGGGGATATATGAGTTAAGTTCAAGTTCTATATTATATTATTTTGAAAAGTTGTTTCAAACTTGTGCTTATCTCATACTTTAGCTATTAACTACTTTAGACAAATTCATGTACTTCTCTTTATTAGCTTCTTCCTCAAAGCCTCTTTTAATGAGGTTTTCTCTTTCTTGGCTTTTTGGTTGACATTTTGGATACATGATATTTTTAATATCTTGATCTTGATAAACCATTTCTTGGATATTTACTTTTAGGGATTCTGGATTTCGATGTTGTTCAATGATACTGCATATATTCCTTTGAATCTAAGTTCTTAAGAGTAAAAATTATTTTGGGAACAAGCCGAAAGGGTCCTTCTGTCATACAGGTATAAATAGCCTGAAGTGACACAGTGCATTAGTCTTCGGACTACAGCTAGCTGGAAACCGACCCCTACAGCAAACCCGAAGTGATCAATACTTTATAGACTTAAGATTTATTAAGGTCTACTTGCAACTATCGTCTAGTTCTGGATCCAAGGTTCTGAACCCAGTCCCCTAGGTTCCAAAATACATCGGCGTATCTAGGTCCTACATTTTGATTTACAAATATTTTAGATTTTATTGTTACCCAATGATTTTGTACCACATATGGATAAATATAATTCATACATCTTATGATGTATGCTACATTGTTCTAAGATTTTTTAAGTCCATAGAATTTTTTTTATATTGCACTAATTCTTCTTAAATCCTCGGTTATTAAAGAAGAGATTTGTTTTGGGTACAAGCCTACAAAGGGTCTGTCTGTCACCACGACTACGGTCGAAGCGAAGCGGTACTTAAGTGTTCCCCAGTAAACCTCCATTAGCTGCGACAGTACCTCTACAGCTAACCCAAGATTGATCAACGCTTTATAAACTAAAGGTTTATTTAGATCCAGTTGCAATGGTTATCTGATGGATTTTTTATTTTAGATTTGATGGATAATATTCTCTCTTTATATTGTCACAAAAGGTAGCATATGTTGATCGATATTGTCGATTGTGAGATTCTATAACATAGATCAATTTATGTCATCTTTTGACTTATACGATTATTCATCATGCTAATTTAAAATATATTTTGATTGTTTTATTTTTAAGCGTTCGTTTAATGGATATTTCTTCTTTTGTCTAAAGATGATTGTTTTTCGTATTCGTGACTACCCATTGAATATTATGGTCTTGTGATTTCGCCTTTAGCTTGTATAATATTCATGATTTTAAGCTTTATTATTCTCTTATTATTCTAGTTATTTACTGTCCATAGTAGTAATTCTTTGCGGGGAGATGTCAAGTGTATTGAATGTCTCTCTCTCAAAGCATTTCTTTTCTTTAATCTTACGGTTGTCAGGTGGACACCGTGCTAAGGCTTTAAAAGGAAAGAAATGAACTTTGATAAGAAGACCTAATATTTTTTGAATTAGTTTCCTACTTCTGAAAATATGTCTGTCAAATTCTTAAATTTTGTCAATACTATTTTTTTTTGATATAGCCATGTAAAGATGGAGAAGTAAATTATTTCAAATCAATTATCCCCTTGACATGCCATATATCTAGAATACACTTTTCTTTGGACATTTATCTAGTTATGATTATTTGTTCAAATGGATTTATTTATGATTTATGGATTCTTTTATTGAAATTGTTTTTGTGATTCGAATAGCCAGCTTTCAGTCTGAGGACTAAATGGACGCATTCGAACATTTATTAAGACAGTTTTTCGTAATAAATTTTATATTTTTGAAAAGCCTTTTTGATTTCCTTTTGATTTATTGAATCTGTCCGGTACTCAAATGTTATTATTAAAGACAGCTTTCAAAAATCTTTTACTTACATGAAATGATTTGTGTTATATTTTTTTATTGAAGACATATTTTCTTCATCTTTAATCGTTTATTTATTGGATATTTTTTTCTTGCCTAAAGATGATATTTATTTTGAGTTTGGAATTTTATATGCATTTCATCAAAGGGAAAAAAGATCCATATCTTGGATATTCCTTAGATTTTGTTATTATTTATTTTATCTATTTTTGCATATAAATTATTTTTGAACTATATACGCATATTTTAAGGGGGAGCAAATTAATTGTTTCAATTCCTTTATGCGCTTGATATGTGGTATAACTAGTTCATCATGGACATATATTCTTTTACGTTAAATATCTTGTTGAGTTGTTCATGATTTTTAGATTTATATTAGATGAGAGAATATATGATTTTAATATTTATTTTTAATTCTCTCATTTTTTAGTTTCTAAAAGTTATCATGCCAAAATTAATTTAATTTATTGATAATTCTTTTGAGTTTAACCTGATTTGGCATTTCTTATTGAGATTTTATCTCAAAGTTCATGTTTATCTATGTTTAGACTGATCATACTTTGTGGGAGAGCATTCAAGTCGACTGAATTTCTCCTTCTCAAGTATTTTGTCTTCATTGCCTTCATGTTTATCTAATGGATATACATATATCATGCTAAGGCAATTGAATTCAAATGCATGAACTTTGGTATAGATTTTGAATAGAATTTAGTATATTTATTTTGATTTCTTTTTCGATGATTATACTCTTGTGGAATTGATTCACTAATTTGTATGGGCAAATTATGAATTATTTTTTTGTGATCATTGTTAAAAGTCTCATTATATTTTTGATTCTTTTATATATACTAGATCTGCGAATTTCTATTCCTCATGATTTATTTATGACCTATGATTGATTCCTACTATATTGATATTTTTTTTGGTCTATTTCAAAATACAATATGATGAACAAAATATGTTTTGAAATCATTTTTGATTTCTAGTTGGTAAACTATTTATTGATTGATTTCAATGTTTTTAAATTAAACCAACTATGTTGTGTTTTGATATGTTTTTTTATACTTTAGTTATGTAATTTTCTAAAACTTGTCGTTACACTGTTCTCCTAATCCTTGATCATGATTATTTTGTGCTTTCCTCCTTCACTTCCTTGAGTTCATTTTAGCTCTAATTACGGGAGAGATTATTTTTTATCATGTCAAAGGAGGAGAAATAAGTTTAAGTTAGCACACAATATTCCAGTATTATGTGTTTATTAGTGATACATTCATCTATTGTATATATATTAAACTTAAAGGATTTACCATAATCAAAAAGGGAGAGATTGTTAGCCCAATGATTATATCATATTTTTGAATATGGCTAATCAATTAACTTCAACATAATGACATCACTAATATTCATGTAATCATTATCATGTTGCTACATAAACTTAGCATTTTCTTTATATTAACATTATCCCAAATATTCTATATCATATTTCTATGCTTGGGTCATATTGTTCTGTTTGCCTAACATGTATTTGTAGACATGCTATAAGCATGATCAAACATGATCAAAACAGGACATATATAATAGAGAATTATTAATAGGCCAAAGACGGTGTTGGCAAAGCCCCCGAAAGGTATTCAGATTTCCAGATCTTTTTATCTTTGGACGATTGCCGTCAAGGAAAAAGGCGTTTTCAAGTCTGCTCAAATATTTGACGAAAGACGTCATCAAAGGGTTCTTGGTTTTCCTATTTCATCAATATATTTTTACGTTTATTGAGTCTAGGAACTGCATCGTACTGGCAAATGGGCTATCCAAGAAACGTTTTTAAAATATCGTTTCATTTTGAAAACAAGCCCACTTACAAAAGCCCAAACTACTTCCTAACTGTTTAACTTTTCAAAAAGCCCAAAACCAATTTGCAAAAACCACGAAAGAACTCCAACAGAACTCGGCCAGAGTTTGGCCCAAATTCGGCTAGAGTTCGGTTAGTGAACGTTGCTTTTTGAACTTGGTCTTCCCACAGTTACAGATCCCAATGAGATTTTTTTATAGAGTTCTGTCCGAATTCTGCCCGAATTCTGTCAGAATTCTGCCTTTAGAAAAACCATAAATAGAGAAGGATTTCGATCATTTCAATCCACACAACACCAATTCACTTTCATATCTCTTCTCTATAAGCCTACTACTTCTTCCAAAGTGTTCTGAGCTATTCGTTTTTAAATCCCAAGCCAGTTACAATCCTCTAGTCGATTTGCCTGTACGGTACGGTCTAGAAGTTTCAGAGTAATTGTAATCAGAGGCTTGATTAAAGAAAGACTCTTCACAATTGAAGTTGGTCGAGTACTTCGGATCAAAGCTCGCATTGTAGAAGTTGCAAGAACTTCAGATGAAAACTTGTGGTGATTTTCCATAGTGGATTCAACTGAAAGCTAGAGTTCTTCCGACTGGACTAGTCCTCACAAGAGAGAAACTAGTATATATCCTTGTGTTTGCGTTTGCTCTCTACTCTCTACTTCTCATTTACATACCTGTGATATATATTATGTGATCTTGTTACTAACATTTTTAAATTGCTAATTTTTGCTGCCTGCTCTATTCACTCCCTCTAGAGTATTGCGCTTTATAACTCGTTCCTATAATCGGTCCTACAGATATGATTCTCGAATCAACTTAAGGGTTGAAGTTGGGGGACCATTTGATAATCTTAACGGTCTGAGTTTCGATTCTGGAAGTGCCCTTGCCCCGGGCTAAGGAGTAGTCCGACTCGGATGAGAGGTGGAGGAACGTGTGCTTGGGGTCAAACGGGACGACCCGGAATGCAGCAGAGAGGCCCCACCTTGCGACGGCTTCTTGAGTCACGGTAATTTTTGGGCATCCGAATCAAAATTTGAGGATAAACGTTTTAGAGAAGGAAGAGGATAGGGAGGAGATCTCCTGTACGGAGAAGGGGATATCGATGGGGCAGCCGACAAGAGGTGGCAGAAATTCAACGTCCGAGAGCTGAATCTCCAACGTTGGGGGGGGAGTTGACTCCTACGGTCTGGCCGATGGGCCTCTGCGTAAGATGGAGCATGAGTGGGGGCTGCCATGCTCGGGTATATATATATATATATATATATATATATATATATATATATATATATATATATATATATATTTACCGAAATATATATATATATATATATATATATATATATATATGATATTGCTTGCAAATATTAGTGGAAATTATACTATTTGAATATAATAAGTATTAGAGATTTTTATAAATTTTTATATAAAATTTTGGTATTTATTTTTATACATATATGTGTGTATAAATACCATATATACGAGCCAGAGCCAAAATTACAATTTTTACCGAAATTACGATTTTGCCCCTGCTCTAGAATTAAACTTTTGGACCGATATTTCCTAGATAAATCTTTTATACTGGGAACATTCTTGATATTTATTTCAGCATCCGGAGCCGTTCGTGGATTTTGAGTTTCCATTGCTGACGTGATTGATTGTTTGGAGTTGTCATCCCCGCACTACCAGGCAAGATACCTTGCTCTGTGATTTACTTTATCTTATTTTTCAGTTATTTATATTCAGCATTAATTATCTGTTGATTGTATTATATCACTGTGCATCCAAGTCACACTTGGGTGCAAGCAACTATATCGACCGTTTTACTTGCTTTTTTTATATTTTCTTGTATTGACTTAGCATAGTGACCACCCATTGATAATGAGGTATTGGTCTATCTCATATGGTGTTGACACATGCTTGATCACGTGTTGTGAGTCACGTGTAGGATACGTACTCGCATAGTTGGCTGGCCACCGATACGTTTGAGGCGTACGACGGATAGGAGTAACTGCCAATAGAATAGCATGCTAGTGGACTTGGCAGTTACTAGAGGTTCATATTGGTCATGGAGATGATGATACTAGGCATTTGGTAGGGAGAACAATACCTAACGTATGGGCTTCTATTACACTTTTTCTTGTAACCCGGAAGCTCCGCTGGAGATACGGGTATGCTTACCCACCAGGTCGGCCACTGACGTTCTTGAACGTTATATGCTTGGTCATTGGTGCCCAAGAGGGGACTATACCGGATCCCATTATCAGCCAGGGTTCATACGTCGAATGATTGTATCTCAAATGCATATTCACAATAGAATGGTTAGGGACCCTTTTGCATGAATTCCCTTTTTACTCTCTATTATATATCACAATTTATATGGCATGGTATTTTCTTGTATCTTGTTACGTCCTTCTGAGGACCTGGTTATCTCTCCATGGTTATACGATTTCCTGCAGGAGTACAGAACAATATTGGATCCTTCATACATTAATGATGATGCATATCCTGCTGATTTCTAGATTATTGATTCATTGAGACATTTAGTGGACATTTTTATTTCTCTTTTATTTCTATTTTGCGGAGGTTGGACTCCGATCATTTGAGACTATTTTTCATAGCAGTTTGGAGTGAGTATGTCCACCTGGCTATCTCTTTGATACATTATTTATTTGACTCTTATATCTTCTATGTTGAGCTGTGATGAGATTAGATTATTATATTTTGGACTGTGATTATTTATAAATACAGCTTATGTACGTATACGAGGATTCTATATATTGGAGTATTCTTCGTATATGTGCAGCTGGCATATCTACGTACTTGGTCCTAAGTATTTTGGGACTGGAACGTTACATAAACCGATGTCCTCTATGACGGTGGGTTGATAGGACCAATGACATCCATGCCATAAGCTTCGAAGGGCCATGATGCCGCAGTCGAATGTATAAATTCTTATGGTTGGTGGATAAAGTCTGCACAGATTTTACAAGCTCAGCATTTTCTTGCATACTCGATCGCATCTGATACCATCGTGGGCCAGTAGTAGCCTATACATTGGATACGAACATGTAGCTTAGGACCAGGTTGTTGTCCACCCCATACACCATCGTGAGCTTCACGTAGTATTTGTCTTGTTTCATCTCCCGCAAGACAATATGGGAGCAAACAGTCGAATGTTCGCCGATAGAGTGTTTTAGAAATGTGATTGTAATAAAACCAGAGTGATCGCCGACGGATTGTTGTAGGCACTTTAGGATCTTCAGGTAGATTGTCATGAACTACAAAAGTCGATGAAAGGAGCCCTCCAGTCTTCACTTGTAGTGCAAACTTTGACTAAATTGCTGAATTTCATATGTAGATTATTCTCGACGCAGAATGACTCCCTGTTAGTAATGACGATTGTTTGTTGTCTTTTTATAGGAATTGCCAATATCGCTGCTAGATTAGCAAGCGCATCAGCTTCAGTATTGCAAGCTCGACGTACATGTTCAATGAAGAAACCTTTGAATGATGTAGCCAATTTGATTGTTGCTTCATGGTATGGCATAAGATCTTGTTGCCGAACTTCATACGTGCCTTTAACCTAATTTACGATCAGCTTAGAGTCTCCGTATACTTCATGAAACGCCCCAGAATCAGAATACTTAAGAGCGGGGGCATACATAGCCAGCTACGTATTTTGAAATGGAATCGATACATGAGGGTTTAACTACAAGCCATCAGTCTCTTATGGTCATGAACAAACCTATTATCTCAATTTTATACAAGGAATAGCAGTTACAAGATGTTAGAGCATCAAATATACAATAGTAAGGCATCCCATACATTATATATTTGGGTGATCATGAAGAGTTTTAGTTATACATGATCAACCCTAGGATTCGTCAATCATGTTACAGCCCGTAGGCAGACAGTAATAAAGTGCAATCGAGCTAACACGTGCTCGTCGGTTAAACGCCTCAAAAGAATATTTTTACAATAGAGTGGGAAAGCAAAATAAAAATCCACTCGTTGCCAGGGTTACGCCTGGTGGTCAACATCTGGCTAGAAGGAAGGTGAACCTCTGGAGCTGCTCTGGTATCTGGCCATACAAAACTAGCTGGGTCAGATCCCAGAAAGAGCAAGTGCCACAAAGGAGGCTTCACTTAAGAACTAAAACCAGCAATTAGCACAAAACATAACTTTATAATAAGAGACAAAAAATGTGGAAAATCACGATGATATATGATAAGATAACCATGGGACTATTCAGATAACCAAGTTACAACCCTTAAACCAGAAAAGGACCGGGGTTATAACCCTTCATCTGAACGGAACTTAGTTTTCCACCATTTATCGATAAAGTAAAGCACAAGCAATCAGGTCATGTTATAATCTTGTATAGGATCAGGGCAAAACTAGACTGGGTCAGATTCCATCCAATCGATCACGGCCAAGCAATGAGTACGGCTTGATACTTTAACTAACTAGGGTTATCACCGGCCTTGTTACTAGCAAGATGCAATGAGATTATTCCAACAGCCATAAGCCCTGCAGACCATCCAGGTTATCCAGGTCAAATATCCGTTCATGAAGGGTAAAACACATGACAGTGTGCTGGAAATGTGCCCTACTCGTCAGTAAGCTACAAGTCCACTTGCGCGCCTAGATAACGGGATTGCCTAGATGGGAAATCTCTTCATGACTACTGGGTTATTCTAGTTATTAGCCTTAGTAAATTTCAGTAGATACCCTGACTGTGGTACTCAGGGGTCCCTGCCCTAGACATGATGCGAGACAGTATTAGTTCATTTATACAAACACAATCGTCAACGGTGTCCAGGCCATTCATTCTTGTCATGTCATGCTAGCCATTGCAACAGCAATCAATAGTTCCCATCAGGCTTGCTTGTCATGTCTTGTTATGTCATGTCATGTGAACTCAGTTGTTATACCGTGCCATGTACAATTATTTGTCCAGTCATGTCAATCAGTTTAAGTTATCAAGCTTATGAAAAAGTGCAAGGACATAAAGACAATCAGGTGCACATTGTTTGCCATTAAAATTCTTTTATTGCAAATTTCAATACAAACAGAACAGTGTTACAATATAGAACTTAGATGTAGTCCTAGGAGTACACTTTTATTTATCTGGGTTCCTTGTGCCGATGGAGTGAGTGGTAATGCGTTGAATCCGTTGACGATCTGACGACGGTTATCGGTTCTCTGAAGGTCTGGACTGCTCTGGGTGCCGGAGCATGCTGAGAGGAGGAAGACGTTGAGTGTCTGTATCTGCCTCTCTGGTGGTGTGTTTGTTCGTTTTTTTCGTTGCTCTATGTGTGTGTGTGTGAAGGAAATAATCCCTCTTATTTATAGTCTTGCAGGCTGGCTGCTCATGCACGCATATGTAGGATGCACCTGGACGCAGGGACGCCACGTGGTGATTACTGATGGAGGCACATGGACGTTGTGCCCTGATCGAAGTGTTAAATTCTTCATGCTGCTGTTGTGAGCTGGCACGTAGCAGAGAAGAAGATCTTTCTGTTGCTGAGATATTAGATGAGCTGAGTCAAAAGACACGTGTCGTCGACTCATGGCTCGGAGATTTCAGATTTGATGGGAGAATGATTTGGAAGGATGCGCCTAGGATTGGGCGCACGAGGAGACTTTTGCTCGTAACCTTTAGGAGTCACGAACCATTCTGGGCGCATGGCTTTTGAGGCGCATGTGAGGCTACAGTGGTGACTTATCTCCTGTTTTTCGGGGTCAGAAAGAAGTCTGGGGCGTATGGCTTTTGAGGTGCATGAAGAGCTTTAATGGTGACTTTCTTTCTGTCTTTAGGGATCAGTAAAAAGTCTGAGGCGCATGGCTTTTGAGGCGCATGCAGATTTGGGCGCATGGCTGCAGAGGTGTATACGAGTGGTTGGGTGGCCACATGGCAGTAGCCGTCAGAGGGAAGTAATGATGATGCCGATGTTGGCGACGCTTCGTCTTTTAAAAAAGCTGTCAACTGTTCAGACTTCGGGAGTCGTGCTGCCAACTCTGTCAGTTCAGCATTAATATTTTTGACATTCGATGGACAGCTGAGTAGGCGCATCGATCGGCGTTCCACTAGGCATATGGGGACGCATAGGGGCGCATCCCCTGTGATGCGCTTGGTGCTGAAGGGCACGTCTGTGTGATGTGCTTGATGTTGAAGGGCGCATCTGTGTGATGCACGGTCTGGCCGACGCATCCGATTCGTGACACATCTTTAATGGTACGACTGTTACGATCTTCGAGTGCTTTAAATAGCCATTTTGACTTGGCTGAATTCGAAGCGTCCGGTTCATCCATTAAATGCAAATTTATTGCACGGAATTCGGAGGACCTTCCACTTGGCACATGGGTTTGATTTGCCCGGCCGATAAATAGTGGCATGGAGAGAGTTCGCTTCTCGTTCTCTCACGTTCTTCCAAAATGAACATGTTTACTCAAGTGCATTCTATTGATGAGATGCTCCCGAGGGTAAAGATGCGACGCAATGTCTTCATTGATGCACTTGAAGGTGACTGTTACATCCAAATTCGAAGTCGAGGGCTTTTGAGGCAGGCGGAAGGTGCCTGTTGCATCCAAAGATAGGGATGCACGAGCCTCGTCTTCGTTGTGCAGGAAGAGCCGCAGATCGGAATGACGGTGCTGCGGCTTTAGGACTCTTTCTTCCTTCAAAGTGGGTGTCGCCCACTCTGGTTGTGTTGAAAGCTGCTCTTTTAGCCACGATTTCGATTACGGTCTTCCTTCGCCTTTGGAGGATCTTTCGAAGCCTCCCCTGGCCACAGGTCGGCTTACGGTGCTCTTCTCTTCCTCGGTTTGGGGAGCTCTTCCTCCAGCTAGAGGGTTGATTGCCACCCTCGTTCTGCAAGAGCGGCACATAACCGCGCTGCTGAAGGGATGCACATAACTGAGATGCCAAAGGGATGCACATAACTGAGGATGCACATAACTGAGCTGCTGAAAGGATGCGCCCTGCTGAGGGCGCATGGTGGGATGCGCCTGACTGAGGGCGCATGGTGATTGATGCGCCTATTTGAGGGCACATGGTGGCTGTTTGCTGTACACTTAGGATCTTTTCTTTTGTAGAAATGCTCCTTTGTACAATCTTTTCTAGACATGTAATAGACTTTTATAAGTAATAAAAAGTCCTCTTTCAATGTCTATATTCGATATTTTTGTTGTGAAGTACTCTGTCCGAGCTATGACACATGTAGTGTCAGGCTCATAGGTCCTCAGGTTCTGAAATTACATGCTTCTACAAGACCCCCTTCAAAGTTTTCAAAACTTTTGGACAAGTTTTGGAATACTTTGAATAAGAAGCATGGAGGTTGGGGCGCATGACTATCAGGGCGCATGCTCCACTCAGTTAATGCAAATGATAATGCCTCGATAACCAAGAAAGATAAATGATGATATCTTTGGTTTTATTTGTGGTCATCTCTTTACAGAACCCGAGGCGACGGCTGAGGTCACACTTCATCGGTTCACGCATGTGACCAAGCCTATAAATAGGCGTAAGATGGAGAGAGAAAAAGTTCCTCTTCTCTTTGCTTTTGCCTTTTAGAGTTCTTCTTCACGAAAACCCTAACTTTCTTCTCTCAAAGAATGGCTCCCAAGACTTCTCGCGGTGGTGGCAAGGGCCGAGGCAAAGAAAAAGAGCCTGTAGAGGCTGTTGTGGCTGATGTTCCCCGTCTACCTGTTGAAGTTTGGCCATCGGTGGTCGGTGAGTTTCATTATCCTGTTCTTGTATCGTACATACGCCGACGCGCATGGACCTTAAGTCTTGATGATGTGCTAAGGTTTGCCGACGCGTATGGGTTTAAACCCGAAGATGCGTCGAGGCTTCATTGCTAACGCGCATGGGTTTAATCCCTGAAGATGCGTCGAGGCTCTATTGCTGACGCGCATGGGTTTAAGCCCCAAAAATTCATCGAGGCTCCATTGCTGACGCGCATGGGTTTAAGCCCTGAAGATGCGCCGAGGCTCCATTGCTGACGCACATGGGTTTACACCCTGATGATGCGCCGAAGCTTCTATTTTAGATGCACTTCGTGCTTTTGATGAGAATGAGGCTTGGATTCTTTTGTTGTTTCAACATCCTTGAATCTTTGCCAGTATCGATGACTGTCCCACTTTTGAATGAAGTGCTTCTGGACGCTGCCCTCTGCCAGATGGGCGTAGACTACGATAAAGAGGTGATAAACCCTGCTCAAGCTGCTATTATACTGGATCAGCATCCCGAAAGAATGACTCAAATTCGAAAACAACCCTATGGGTTCCTCAAACGGATGATGGAGCATGGTGTTTTGAAGTCTGCCACATCTGATAAAGTGACCTTATTGAAGCCTGAGTTCCTGTTTGGGGACCGCCTTACTTCTACTGAAGCAATGGTGTTGAAGGTCAAAGAAGACTGGTTCTTTACAGCAAGGGGAGTGCACATGACTGTTAAGCAACTCGAATGTCAATGGCCTTTAACGGCCTTCTGTCGACTTGCTTCCAAGAGGAGGATGTCTTGGGATCTAACCCCATCTCAGGGGGGAGCGGTGGCTGGCATCATCAAGATCGACTCTACCTCCAATCAAAGGGATACTTTGACCGCCGTGCGGGCTGGACTTTTTTTTACCTGGCGGACTCTACGTCTTGGGAGCATTTATAGTGACGTTCTCGTCAATACATTAGCCTTTGGTGCCTCGACTTTTGCCAATCGCATGCTGTTGATGGAGCGATCGTACCCGAAAGGTGAATTTTGGATAGAGGTTTAGTGTCATTAGGTTGCCAAATGGGACAAGCTGACACTCTGGATGCTGTCACGGTTTCAAACTGAACTCCAAGAGATGGGGCTGACTGCCGCGATCCGTGCTACTCAGGCAGGTGTTGACATCAACCAGCATATGTTCCTCGCGCTCCTGGAGATGTTTGATACCCATACCGGGACCTTCTTTACTCCGGTAGGGGAGCTAGGCCTTGCACTTCATAAAATGCACGAGGTATCAAAGCTCCCTTGGGGATCAGAACCCTATGAGGAGTAATTCTCGACCAACGAGGAGTTCCAAGTCTTGGCGGACAAAGCTGAAGAAATGATGGTCGTCTTCAAGGAAGTGGCGAGTCATCACTACTATATGCAGAAGAGGGATAAGAGCGGGTCGTAGCCTCACGTGACCGCTTGGAGAGATTACGTCTTTAAGCAAGACAAGGAGGATCCCTCGTAGTTCTCTACTCCGCTAGTGCTTTCTCGTAGCGAGGTGCTCTCCGAAATGTGTAGGTTAGGTGAGAAGAATCCCCGGGAGAACGAGGACCAGCAATCAGATGAACGCTCCTACAGCTGTTTTTGGCATCTTACTCATCGGATGTCGTCGAAAGCAGTATTAGCTGCGTATCTTATGGTTTGGCTTCGGGATTACGTCTTCTCGGGTGGGTCAGGCTCCGTAGAGAGGGTGACCCAGAAATTAATCCTGCCAGCAGTGAAGTTGGTTTTCGGCCGGTGCCTGGCTCTACTCTCCGCGATGGTGTATAACCTGCTGCGAGGTTTACGGGAGTTTGCAGGAAACGTGGTCCACGAACGCGGTAGGAATGACAACTTCCCGCGTGTCGAACTGCCATTTCATTATCTGATGGGATGGTTAATTTTACACCATCCAAATGTAATGAGTCCGAGTTCGGAAGAAGAGCATAGGGCTGGAGATGCATTCCTTCGTCGTTTCTACCAGAGGAGCTGGTTGCATTCTGGCGTTCCTGTTTGCAGGAAGGTTTTATCCCGCCTTCAGGGGTGGGAGATTATCAAAGTAGGACCTGTCTTTTCGGATTTTGAGGCCGGTAAAGATTTGATGGATTCGGGTGAGGATGCCACCACTCTGCCTTCATGGGGATTCTGCTGGTTGCAAAGTATCCGGCCGTCCCATCTGGTGTACGGAACAAGAACCAGTGCTACTTGGAACCGTATTTACCGAGCCGTTTTTCACGATAATTCGGCTACGCTCAGTTAATGTTGGATAATCCCAGTATCACCCTGGGTATGCTGGGAGCTTGCTGGATGGTGCTCGAGCTTGGCATTACTATAATGCCGGGTGTACCGGAGCTCGATTTATACTGCCCATCCAGAATCTGCGGCCGCCCATTCTTTACTCGGCCGACAAGTTTTACTGTGTTATGGCTGCCGCGCCTCCCGGATATGATAGGGAGACCAGTCTTATTGTGGGCACCCCGTTAGCGGTGACCGAGAACACATCGGCTAGGGTTCGATCGTACCGTCCGCTAGAGGTGGGTCATTGAGGTGTCCCTGTCGCATCCCCAGGGGTTAGGCCGAACCTTCGGTTGATCAATCGAAACGACTACAGAGGTTGGCTCTTCTACGTCAAAAAAATAGAAGAAAGCATCATCACCGACGGTGTCATCGGACTCAGCATCTGCAGAGGTAAGGATGTCCTACATAGTCTGGTTTAGGTTCAACATTTCATGTAACCAATGCTTTCTTTTTGTAGGAGCCGCTAAAAAGGAGGCCCTGTACTCCAAAATCTGGTAGGAGCAGGCCAAAGGAGATGGCGGGCTCGTCTGAAGTACGTATCCCGCCAATTATGATGTCTCCCATGGGGGAGAACCCGGATGATGTTGTTGTCATGAAGATTCCAGCATCCCTAAATTATGTCAGAAGGGAAGCTGAGGATGCTGCAGCTTCCGAGATGATGAAGGCCACAGCGGGGGCCTTGGATGCCGAGGGCCTAGCAGACACGGGGCTTCCTGGTGATGAAGTGGGGTGGAGTTCATCATCTTATGATGACGTTGCTCCAGAGTTGCAAGAGTCTATTGCGGGGGCAACAGATATGATTGGAATAGAGGAGAGGGTTGATTCCCCTCTTTGTCTTGATGAGGGAAGGTCGGCTGCATCATTGCCGAGCCCTACCCCAGACTCAGAAACGAAAGCTGAGGTGGCTACCGATCAGGAGGTAGCGACAGATCCTGTCCCTGTAGAGGGATTTGATGAGGAAACTCGTTTGGCGGTCCTGACTTCAGGGGCGAGTCAGGAGACAAGTGTTGATCTCTCCATTCTGCAAGGGGAGGTACTGGCTGCTGATAGTACGTTGGGGGCTGATGAGGTGGCCACTGACCCCGGAGGTTCTTCCGAGTTTGGGAATGGTAAGGGTTTGATGGAACCCTCTGTTGCTCCTTCCACTTGGGGTACTATCTCGACGCCTGTCTCGGCTTCTTCTGTTCCTTTGGCTCCTCGGGCTAGTAGTCCAGCCCCTGTTTGATGAAGAGCCTGTTGATACCGAAGGCCCAGCCTTACGGATTAAGGTAGGCGGGCCTTCTTGCGGTCCACCAGCTAAAGCAGCTCCTCCGACTCCTGCTATGACGCCGCAGGTGCTGGCGGATGCAGATGAGTATGTGAAATTCATCATCGAGGCAGTGTATAAAATGCTACAGAGGGGTGTATCGGCTGTGATGGATGCCAATAGAAGTTTTGCGACGGCAAGAACTCTGGCAATGCCTCATATCAACCTGATCCGTCTTCATCAGGGCCACGATTATATGGCCGATATTCTAGAAGCCTCCGTGGTCAAGTTGGACCAGCAGCTTTCCCAACTACAGTGCATCCGACGAAACGACCTCTTCGTCCTGATTGATGCGGAGAAGGAGAAGCTGATCACCGAGACTGAGTCTTCTTACCAGGCCACCGTGAGTGTCTGGGAACGCGAAGTGGCTGAGACTGAAGCTGCAGTGGAGCGATTGTCTCAGTCTACGCGGGAGACGGTGGAGGTGCGAGCTGTGTTGGAAACTAGTATCGCAGAGATTGATGCCCAGATCTGCCACCTTGAGGACCAACGGGCCCGACTTCTATTAGACGCTGAACGTGTCCAGGCTGAACACGTAGCATTCAAGAAGGAGGAGGCAGCTTTTATCTATCGGGCTCTTACTTTGGCTCAGCTGCGGCAGCAGCTGGATGAGAAGCATGAAAATGATACTTCTCCTGAGGCTATTGAAGCGATGCGTCAAGAAGCTGAACGTCGAGTCTTGGCGACTGTGGAGACTCGGGCGGCAGACTTGAGGCATCAGATTGAAGAGCTTTCAGCCAATCCTGGGGATGTTTAGGGCTTGTAGTTTCTTCTCTTTGTGTATTTGCAACTCTTGCTGGGGATAGTGTAATCCTTTACTCTCCCTTTTTTTAGAAAATAAAGAAGTACACAATTTTTTGTGATGTATTCATTTTTGCTGTCATGAACTTGATGATTTGTGTGGACCTATTATCTTTTGTGTACCTTGGTTTTTTAGGTACAGATAATAAGTTTGAAAGAACCAACATGTTTGCTCAGAGATAATGTGGACGTGGTAAATATGGGATTCAAAATGATAGAATCTTCTCACTCAAAGGTGTTATGGACGTGGTAGGAATGATTCTAGAGGATACGCGGAACTACTCAGAGGTAATGTAGACGTGGATGTTCTGCGATTAATGTACGGCAACGCAGGGGTTGACTGTACGGGATATTTACTCAGAGGTAATGTGGACGTAGTAAACATGATGGGTAGCGTAGTCTTATGGGTTGTAAGATTCTGCTTTGTAGGGTGTAGGGGGACAACTCAGAGGTGATGTGGACGTGGTTGCCCTTCTACTGGAGGATGCTACGGAACAACTGGGTTCCGGAAGCGTATGATTTTGTGGAAGGGAATTGCATGTGAGCCCTGATGATTGGGTCCACAGATCCCCTTGTGGAAGTACATGTCTAGAAGATGTCAAGAGTAATTCTTCTTCAGGAACTTGTCGTTGATGGGCATCATGAACAAGTCCCCATTGGGTTTGGCGAGGCGGTAAGCACCGTTTGAGTATACCATCTCTATGATGAAAGGTCCTTCCCACTTGGGCTCAAACTTTTCTGGTGTTTTGTGAGTCAACACCATCGGCCTCCTGACTGCCAGAACCAGGTCGCCTACTTAAAAAGTCCTCTGCTTGACCTTTTTGTTGAAAGCCTGTGATATACGGGCTTGGTAGAGCTCGATGCGTTGTTGAGCTAGGAGACGCTTTTCGTCAAGTTTCTCTAGTTCCCGCAGACAACGACGTTGATTGTCCTTTTCTGTGAGTTGGTTTATGATCGCTACCCGGAGAGAGGGTATCTGGATCTCGAGAGGCAGTACCGCTTCGCTACCGTAGACCAAGGAGAATGGTATGTTGCCTGTCGGTGTCCGTACCGTCGTACGGTAGGCCCAAAGGCATTCGTCGAGCTTTTTGTCCCAGTTGCGTTTGTTGGATAACACGACCTTTTTGAGTAGCATGACGATAGTCTTGTTGAATCCCTCGGCCAATCCGTTTGCTGCCGAATTGTAGGCGGTTGATGCCACATTTTGAATACGATTCTTGTCACAGAATCTGTTAAAAATATGGCTGATGAACTGAGGACCATTATCGTGGATGTTCCTCCAGGGTACTCTGAAACGGTAGATGACGTGGTGTTTGGTGAAGCTGATCACCCTGGAGCTTTTCACTTCTGCCAGTGGAACTGCTTCTGCCCATTTGGAGAAGTAGTCAGTGATGGCTAGGATGAAGCGGTGTCCTCTCGATGAAGGAGGGGTGATTGGTCCCACAATGTCCATGCCCCAAGCTTCGAAGGGCCAGGAGGCGAATGTAGGATGTAGTGGTTCTGACGGTGTATGAATGAATTCTGCGTGAAGCTGGCACGCATGGCTCTTCTTAGCATATTCGACAGCGTCAGCGGCCATGGTTGGCCAGTAGTAGCCCATGCGTCGCAGTCGGTCTTGCAACTTAGGGCCAGGTTGATGGGCCCCGCAGGTTCTATCGTGGGCTTCTCGAAGGGCTTCGGCTGCTTCTTCGTTGGACAAACATCGAAGGAGAAGTCCATCGTAGGAGCGTCGGTACAGCATTTTAGTAGCCGTATCATAGTAGAATCGAAGAGAGCGTCTCCTGACTAAGACGACTTCTTTCGGGTCCTCTGGGATAATTCCGTAGACAGCGATGTCGAAGAACGGGAATCTCCAGTCTCGAACATTAATACCGGCACTGGTTGACATGGCATGGGCCACTCGTGCGCTTAGGTTGTTTTTAGGACAGACCAAGTCTCGACCCACCACCGTGACGTAGTGTTGAGTCCCGAGGGGTGCTGCCAATGAGGCTGCGAGGCCAGCCAGGGCATCATCCTCCAGATTTTGTAGACGAGGTATGTGTTCGATGAATAACTCGGTGAAGGCTGAAATGATATTCAATGCAACTTCATGGTAAGGGATCAGATCTTCATGGCGAACTTCGTATTGCCCTCTGATCTGGTTTACGACGAGTTTTGAGTCGCCGTAGGCTTCCAGATGATTCACCCGCAGTTGTTGCGCCAGTTGGAGTCCCATAATGAGCGCGTTGTACTCAGCAACATTGTTGGAGCACGGCTTTGAAAGGGAGTAAGCACGCTGGATGACCAGATGATCGGGGGAGACTAATACCACCCCACTCCAGCGATGATTTGGCCTTTAGGGCCTGTTCTTGAAGCGCCATCAAAAAACATCCGCCAGACGAAGCCTTCTTCGGTAACGTTTGATTCTTGGACCTCATCCGGGATGTCTTCATAGAGTCTTGAGGACTCTAGGATGGGGTATGCAGCTAAGAAGTCGGCTAGAGCTTGACCCTTAACAGCTTTTTGTGGAATAAACACCATGTTGTATGGCGTTAGCAAGATCGCCCATGTGGCAAGCCGGGAGTTTAATGATCCTGGCTTCGTTATGAGGACTCTGAGCGGATTGACTCGGGAAATGACATGAATTGTCTGGCCCGAGACGTAATGACGAGTCTTCTGGATGGCAAATACCAGAGCCAAGTACTCCTTTTCAACGGAGTTGTACCGGTGTTCGGCCTCGATCTGAGTTCGATTGAGGTAGTAGATTTTTTGCTCATAGCCTGTATCGTTGTTCTGAGCTAGCAGAGCACTGAGGGAATGATCCATGGCACGGACGTAGAGGATAAATGGTTTGCCGACGACGGGTGCCACCAGGACCGGCGGGCTTGTCAGATAAGCCTTGATGTCGTCGAAAGCCTTTTGGCACTCTTCTGTCCAGACGTAAGAGACTTCCTTCTTCATGAGCTGAGTGAAGGGTTGACATTTGCCGAAAAGGTTTGCTATGAACCTCCAGATGTATGCCAGATGCCCTTGTAGGCCTCGAAGTTCTCGAAGGTTCTTCGAAGGGTCCATATCGAGGATGGCTTAGGTCTTCTCGGGATCGACATGAATGCCTTTCGTCGTGATGATGAAGCCTAGGATCTTTCTGCTAGAAACCTCCAGAAAGGATTTAGCGTGGTTTATTTTGAGCTGATGCGCCCACAGAGATCGAAGACTGTCTTAAGGTCTTGTAGGTGATCTCTTTTAAGACGGCTCTTGACAGCGATGTCGTCAACATAGCATTCGACGGTCTTACGAAGATGCTGATGGAAAATGGTGCTCATAGCTCGTTGGTATGTCGCACCAGCGTTCCTCAAGCCGAATGGCATCACTGTGTAGCAGAAGGCGCCCTTTGGAGTCTTGAATGACGTGTGTTTTGCGTCATCGGGGAACATCTTGATCTGGTTGTAGCCCGAATACCTGTCCATGAAAGACATGCGCTCAAAGCCACAAGTGTTATCGATCATCACGTCGGTGATTGGAAGCGGGAATTCATCATTCGAGCAAGCAGAGTTGAGGTCCCTGAAGTCGATACAAACTCGTATCTTCCTATTCTTCTTGGTGACGAGGACGACGTTGGCTACCCAATCTGGGTGTTGTTCTTCACGGATAAAGCCGCTGGTCAAGGGCATATCTACCTCCTGATCGATGGAGTTCATGATGTCCGGACGGAAGCGTCGCTGTTGTTGTTTGATCGGCGTGGCATCAGGTAAGATGTTCAGCCTATGCATCACGATCTGGGGGTCAAGTCCTGGCATATCTTCGTAGCTCTAGGCGAAGACGTCGATATACTCTTTAGCCAGCTGGATTAAAGATTCTCGGTCTTCTCCTTTTAGGCTTTTGCTGACGAAGATGGGTTTGGAAGAAGATCCATCCCCAAGGTCGATCTGCTCGACCTTGTCCTCTGTGGGAGGTTCATGTAGTTCAAAACGGGACTCCCACTGTTCTCCCAGGCGTTGAGCCCAAGGTTCTTCTTCAAAGAATTCTGGCGTTTGGCCTTCATCTTTTTGAGGTTGTGCTGATGTCATGTTGGCTGACAGCACTTTCTTGAAGACTGATCCGATGCTGGTATCGGAATCCAAGTCGATGCTTCGGACGAGTGAGAATGCTTTACCTCTTCTGCGTCTGAACTCTCCGGAGTTGACGGTGGCGTGACATAGCCTACCCCCCGTCGAGTTTTGTTGTAGTAGTCCTGCGGCTTTCCTTTAGGTGTCGGAAGCCGGAGGGGGAGACGTCGACCCTTGCCGTAGTTCAGGCCTTTGTCGCTTTTTAGGTCGTAACCCATCTTTTGGATGAGGTACTTTGCCTTGTCTGTGTACCGATAGACTTGCATTCTGCCGGTATCTGGTTCTGGCTAGAGTGGCGGGAGGTCTTGATGACGCTCAACTTTGCCGAAGATGCTAGGTTCTTTGTCTCGATTTCGTGGCGGCACTATATAACAGACCCCTTGGGACAAGACTACTCGATTTACATGATAGGCGGTCGTTATTTGTGTTTGTAACGACCGTAGAGCGTTATCTAATATATACACACTCTATTATTGATGAAATACGAGATTTTATCCCGTGGGATTACATTGTCCAGAGATGGGGCATCTATATCAGCAGAGATTATTCCCCTAGCTCTTCATCCATGAGTACTGGAGTAGGATTGGGAGAATCCACCACAACGTTGGACTTGGAGTCTGAGAGGACTATGCGAGCCTTTTCTGGCAGCTTGGATGGCGGCGACTTGCCTTTAAGACGCACCTTCAGAGGTGCCTCCACTGTGCCTCCAGTGATTGGCGCCTTCCCCTGTAGTTTCTCCACAAGGGGAGCCGATATTTGAGGTGGCTTTCCTTTGAGCCGTATCTTCAGGGGAGCTTCAGGAACAACTGGTGCTTTCCCGAGCAGCTTGATGCTCATGGGAGGCAACTTCTGAGGCAGTTTGCCTTTGAGTCGGATCTTCAAAGGAGCGTCGGGGATGACCTCAGGCTCCATGTCCGGCTCTACTGCCGTTTCTGCTTTGTCATCAGCATCATTGGCTTCCTCCTCGTCAGGTTGTACAAGTCAGAATCCGTGAAGTAGGCTTCAATCCCTTTGAAAGGGTCGATGTCCGCGAACTCCGTCCGGATGACGTTGTTGGTGGACACGTACTTCATACATTGGTGGAGCGTGGATGGCACCACCATGTATACATGCAGCCATGGACGACCCAACAGTAGGTTGTAGTTGACTTCGGCGTCAACGACATAACAAGTGACCTCGGTTCTGAGGTTACTGATATGGCACTTTAGTCGTATTTTGCCTAGTGGCTCACTTTTGCTGGCGTTGAAGCCACTGATAGTTGTATTGGAAGGTACCAACTGGTATATTGGGATCCCCAGTGTTGAGAGCAGCGTCTTCGGGGTGATGCTGAGGAAAGACCCCAGATCGATCTGAATCTGCTTCACCTTGACTGAACCGATATACCCTGTATAATACAGCGGCCTGTTGTGTCGGTTGTACTTGAGCAGCATGTCCTGTTGGGTGAAGGTTATATTGGCGATAACCTCATCCGCACAGTGGCAGTGGGTGCATACAGTCAGGAGATCTTCAGGCTGCTTGACCTGACTGAGAAAGGATTTAGCATCCTTCAGAGCTTCACAGAGAGCTTCTCGGGAGTCTTTGGAAAGACGAAGGAGCTTAAATAGAGATAGGCGGGCGGGAGTACTGGCCAGTTGTGCCAGTATGTCGAAATTGTGGGGCTTGGCTAACCCCGAAGCATTCTCCTTTCGCAGAGGCCTATCGAAGCGGGCCTCTACCTGCTTCTATTTATTGGCTGCTGGGGGCTTAGACGGACCCTCCTCCTGGACAGTAGGGACGATGCAAGGAGGCACCACCTCGATGGCAGCTTCGTCGGGTTGGGCGTTCTGTTGTGAACACATCTGTACATGAAGTGCCTCTTTTGCTGAAGAAGAGGCCATGCGGCAAGACTTGATCTTTCTGCCTTTGGATTTGAAGGTAGGGCGTACCTCCGGTTGAGTCACCTCGGAGACAAGATCAGGGTGAACCCAGAGGATCTCTTCCATATATGTGGTGAGTGGGATGAGTCCGCTCACATTGTCACGAGTAGATGGTAAGTTAACCACCTCCATTATCGCCTTACGGATGGGGACGACGCCATCTTGTGTTGTAATCGGCGGCAGGGTGCCAAACTGGAGTGAAACCACATTGGCCGACACCGTCTTCTTCTCGTAGTCGACGGAGATCACATCCACGTTGATCATGCGCTGGATATAATTCTTGAGGACATAGCAGTCCTTGGTTGGGTGTCCAACAAATCGATGGTAGTGACAGTACCTCAGGTTGTCCACTTTTCCAACCTCATCGGGACGCTTCGGGTCCGGCAGCTTGATCTTGTCACCCTGCTTTAGTATCTCAAAGAGTTGCAGGGTGTTTTCGTTGTTGAACGAATAAACTTTCTTTGGCCTTGGTGTAGGTGGAGGCTTCTGAGTAGGTGCTGATACACCTTTTGAGGCATTGACAGTCAATGCCTGTTTCCCTTTCGTGTCTCGTCCGGGTTGTTGGCTGTAGGCCGTTTCCCCTTGTCCTCAAAGGCAGGGAAACTGACTCCCAGAAGACGAGCATTGGCCGCCTTCTTTTCTACAGCTTCTGCTTCAATGATCAAGGAGCTCCAGTCGGAAGGAGGAGTAGAGTTGAGCCAGAGTTTGACTGCAGGCAGCATGTTCATGCTGCAGGAGGAGAGGAGCGCATATTCTGGCATGCCCGGGGGCAGTCTGAAGCAGGTCTGACGGAAACGTTCAATGAACACTCGAACCGTTTTCTTCTTCTTCTGGCGTATCTCTATAAGGGATGCCATTGTCATGTCCTTTCCGCCGTCGTAGAAACTGTCGAGGAAAAGGTGCATCAGGTCATCGAAGAAGGATATGGAATTGTCGGAGAGGCTGCAGTACCAGTCGTACGCCACTCCCTTCAGTGCTCCGACAAATATGCTGATGAGTAGCGCATCCTCCTTCGGAAGATGTCCCATCTGAGACTGAAAGTACGTCAGATAGCGACGAGGAGAGTCTTTTCCGTCGTATGGCGTCAGTATTTGTGGTTTATATTTAGGAGGATAAACCACTTTGTTCAACTCGAGGGGATAAGGTTGGGGAATCCCCATATTTCGGCGCTCCTCTTGTCTCGTCTTGGACTCAAAGCGCTCGCGCAAGTCCCTGATCATATCGACCACGTCTTCCGTGGAGCTGGGAGTCGGGGAAGGTGGTACTACTTGAAATTTGAGCATTTGAAGGCTTCGATGTCTGAGGTGCTTCTCGGCGATCCGTATCCAAGGATACCCGTTAAAAGGGTACACTTGATTCTCCATTGGCCCCTGGGTCGGGACCGGTAGAAGGTGTCTTGGCCAAAGCTGACCGTATCTCAAACACTGCTTGAGTAAGTGTTTGCATGGAGGCAGAGAGGGTTTTGAGTCCTTCCTCTAATGTGTCCATGCGCTGGACGAGGTCCGGTGGCGGTGCATCAGACTCGGAATCACCCCCAGCCATGTATACTGTCATGACACGGGTGAAAGTGGATGGATTGGTTGATGCTTCGCTCTCAACTTCACTCTCTTGTAGGGGAGTTGCCTCTCTTGGAGCTTCATCCTGGCCACCCTCGGCTATGTTCTGGAGAACATTCTCGTCGGGAGCATCTGTAAGGGCCTGATTACCCTTGGTTCCATCTTGAAGGACTTCTTCGTCACCGAGACTCGGATCCATGGGGGCTAGACTACCCCCGGCTGTGTTTTGGAGGACACCTTTCTCTTGAAGGACAGGTGCTAGATGACCCACAGCCATGTCCGGAAGGCTGACTTCGAAAAGATCGGCCTCAGCTGTACTTTGGAAGACAGCTTTGTCTTCGGAAAGAGGCTCGACAAGGGTCTGACTACCCCCAGTTTCCTCTAAGATCTTCTTTCTTCCCCGAGTGCCTTGAAACACCGAAGGACGAGACCATCGTCTTGGTTTTCCTCGACTGGCTCTTGGACGAGGACGAGGAGTTGCCAGTCGTCTTTCGGACTGACGAGGAGATTACGTTGCATGAAGCAACCCTTGGCTCTTCATTTGTTGACACCTTCTTTCCGAGGCGACGTCGGAGGGGTGTCGATGATTGTAGCCGCTGGAACACTATCTGGCTTGGCGGAACTGCCATTTTGCAACAGCAGTTGACACTGACCACAGCACAAGTGTGCCCTATGAGGGGCACATCATACTTGTCAGTCGGCTCTCTTGATCAGCGCTTGTGAGTGATCACGTTGCACAAATCGTTGGAGAAGGGTGCCCCCTTCACACCCCCTTCAGGCACATGGCAAGGTTGAGCGCCGGGGTGGTCAGGTGAGTGTTACGCTTCCTGATCTAACACCAAACAGGCGTCCCGATCAGTACTGGAGGAACAACATTTGAAGTGACTTGAATGGACCTCAGACGCACAACAAGAGGAGGCACGGGAGTTCAAGACCACTGGATTTGCCTTACTCGACTTAATTGTGCACGTAATAGATGCGCCCAAGTGAGACACGAACTTTGAAGGTCAGCTCGTTTCTGGCGCAGAAGTACCTGAGACAACCTTATACAGCTTACCATCAGCAGCACGCTTGATTGTGAGCGCATGCTTCTGGCTCCCTGCTGGCATAGCACGTTTGGGGCGCATGGCCCGTGCTGCCTTAGATTTCTTTGTACGAGGCCGCTGGGGCACACAGTACTCAGAATCCAAATTCTCCTCGCCATTATAGCGTGTGAGTCTGTCAAAGACAGAGATCTTCTGTGGCCCATCAGAGGTGATGCGCGGGGCATTGGCTGCGCCCCTGCTCCGTCGATGCATCTTCCTCGCTTGAAAGGGAGATGGCTGGGGAATGTGGTCAGCCGCACGTTTCCCCGAGAGATGTGCTACACCAGTGGGCGCATCTTGGTTGCTGAGAACGTCAACAGGAAGGGAAGGCTGGATCGGCGCATCCCCTTCGGTGGCGGTGCCCGAGGCGTCGACTTTACGCACCCAGACTCGGCGGGTGTTCTTCGGCTTCGACAGCCACTTCGAAAGACTCACACTGCCTTCAGAGATGAACTCCTCATATGCCTGTTGATTGAGGCGTACGAACAACGTCTTGTGGGAGGAGCCCACCTTCACATCGTCAGATTGCGACACAGCTTTCTCGGTGGAGGAGAAAGAGGTCCCCAGCAGAGTCGCCAGCTTGTTTGCCATTAAAATTCATTTATTACAAATTTTAATACAAACAGAACAGTTTTACAGTATAGGACTTAGATGTAGTCCTAGGAGTACACTTTTGTTATCTGGGTTCCTTGTGCCGATGGAGTGAGTGGTAATGCGTTGACTCCGTTAACGATCTGACGATGGTTATCGGTTCTCTGAAGGTCTAGATTGCTCTGGGTGCTGGAGCTTGCTGACAGGAGGAAGACGTTGAGTGTCTATATCTGCCTCTCTGGTGGTGTGTTTGTTCGTTTTCTCGTTGCTGTCTGTGTGTGTGTAAAGGAAATGATCCCTCTTATTTATAGTCTTGCAGGCTGGCTGCTCATGCGCGCATATGTAGGATGCATCTGGATGCGGGAACGCCACATAGTGATTGCTGATGGAGGCACATGGACGATGTGCCCTGATCGAAGGGTTGAATTCTTCATGCTGCTGTTGTGAGCCGACACGTAGCAGAGAAGATCTTTCTGTTGCTGAGATCTTGGGTGAGCTGAGTCAAAAGACACGTGCCGTCGACTCATGGCTCGGAGATTTCGGATTTGATGGGAGAATGATTTGGCAGGATGCGCCTAGGATTGGGCACACGAGGAGACTTTGGCTCGTAACCTTTAGGAGTCACGAACCATTCTGGGCGCATGGCTTTTGAGACGCATGCGAGGCTTCTGTGGTGACGTAACTCCTGTCTTTTGGGATCAGAAAGAAGTCTGGGGCACATGGATTTTGAGGCACATATAGAGCTTTAATGGTGACTTTCTTCATGTCTTTAGGGATCAGTGAAAAGTTTGAGGCGCATGGCTTTTGAGGCGCATGCAGATTTGGGCGTATGGCTGCAGAGGCGCATGCGAGCAGTTGGGTGGCCTCGTGGCAGTATCCGTCGGAGGAAAGTAATGATGATGCTGATGTTGGCGACGCTTCATCTTCTGAAAAAGCTGTCAACTGTTTAGACTTCGGGAGTCGTGCTGCCAACTCTGTCAGTTCAGCATTAATGTTTTTGACATTCGATGGACAGCTGAGTGGACGCATCGATCGGCGTTCCACTAGGCGTATGGGGACGCATGGGGGTTCATCCCCTGTGATGCGCTTGGTGCTGAAGGGCGCGTCTGTGTGATGCGCTTGATGTTGAAGGGCACGTTTGTGTGATACGCGGTCTGGCCGGCGTATCCGTTTTATGACACGTCTTTAATGGTGCGACTGTTACGATCTTCGAGTGCTTTAAATTGCCATTTTGACTTGGCTGAATTCGAAGCGTCTGGTTCATCCATTAAATGCAAATTCTTTGCACGGAATTCGGAGGGCCATCCACTTGGCGCATGGGTTTGATTTGCCCGACCTATAAATAGTGGCATGGAGAGAGTTCGCTTCTCGTTCTCTCACGTTCTTCCGAAATGAACATGTTTACTCGAGTGCATTCTGTTGATGAGATGCTCCCGAGGGTGAAGATGCGACGCAATATCTTTATTGATGCACTTGAAGGTGACTGTTACATCCAAAAGTCAGAGTCGAGGGCTTCTGAGGCAGGAGGAAGGTGCCTGTTGCATCCAAAGATAGGGATGCATGAGCCTCGCCTTCATTGTGCAGGAAGAGCCACAGATCGGAATGACGGTGCTGCGGCTTTGGGGGCTCTTTCTTCCTTCAAAGTGGGTGTCGCCCACTTTGGTTGTGATGAAAGCTGCTCCTTTAGCCGCGGTTTCGATTACTGTCTTCCTTCGCCTTTGGAGGCTCTTTCGAAGCCTCCCCTGGCCACAGGTCGGCTTGCGGTGCTCTTCTCTTCCTCGATTTGGGGAGCTCTTCCTCCAGCTAGAGGGTTGATTGCCACCCTCGTTCTGCAAGAGTGGCACATAACCGGGCTGCTGAAGGGATGCACATAACTGAGATACCGAAGGGATGCACATAACTGAGGATGCACATAACTGAGCTGCTGAAAGGATGCGCCCTGCTGAGGGCGCATGGTGGGATGCGCCTGACCGAGGGCGCATGGTGATTGCTGCGCCTATTTGAGGGCGCATGGTGGCTGTTTGCTGTAGACTTAGGATCTTTTCTTTTGTAGTAATTCTTCTTTGTACAATCTTTTCTAGACATGTAATAGACTTTTATAAGTAATAAAAAGTCCTCCTTCAATGTCTATATTCGATATTTTTGCTGTAAAGTACTCTGTCCGAGCTCTGGCGCATGCAGTGTCTGGCTCATAGGTCCTCAGGTTCTGAAATTCCATGCTTCTATACGCATAGGGCTCAAGCCTCTACGCGAATAAAACTACGCTAGGCTATGAGGCCCTGAGCGTAAACATAGCTTTACACGAGCAAGACACGGAGTTATATAGCTCTACGCGAGCAAGGTTATGCGTGAGCAAGTGTAACACCCATATTCTGAATACGTATTTTGTCATGCTTGCATGTATTTCAGACCTGTATTTATTTTCTCGGATTATGGCATGTACTTGTAATTGGCTTGACTTGCAGATTTCGGTTCTCGTAATTGGGTTTTACCTGGCTTGGTTTATTTTGTGAAGGAGAATTGGTTTGATTTGGTTTGGTTTGGTTTAACATGCTTTGGAACACCTTAGCCTATGCTCCACCCTCAACACAACACAACCACCCTCATTAAAACCCTACCAACCTTTTCTCTCTCCTCATAACTCTTTCATTTATTTTCTTCATCTCCTTCTTCCTTCTTCCTTCCTCTACACAACACACCATCACCCATAGGCAAGTGCACTTTGCCACCACATGAGAACCCTATTTTATTTGTCTATTAGCTAGATTAGGCCTTGGAGATGAACATTAGAACTTGACATTTTGTGATTTGGAGTCTCCATTGTTCTAGATCTAGGTTTTAACTATTTTTGGATTTATATGGTTTTGATCTATTTTGGTTAGATTTTTGTGGGTTTTGATGCTTCCTTGTGGAAGAGAATTCAATTTTACTCAAGTTAGACCTTTGAAAATCTAGATTTGGTTTTGATTTGACCAAGATATGAAGAATGGAATTTTTGGTGTTCTTGAGCTTCCTCTCGGCCTGGAGAAGAAGACTGCAGCCTGCGCTCTTTAGCGCAGTGCTGGACTGCGCACCCCCTCTCGGCCTGCGCTCTTGAGCGCAGCGCCGACCGCGCTGCTTGCCCCTTTGCGAACTGCGCTCAGCCCCATGCGCCAACCCTTCCTGCGCACTTTATCCTGCACAGTTCACTCCTGCGTAGTCTGCTCATGCGCAATCTAATCCTGCGCACTTCACTCCTGCGCAATCTGACCCATGCTTCATCCCTCCTGCGCACTTCACTCATGCGCAATCTGACTCCTGCGCACTTGACCCATGCGCCATCTGCCCCTGCGCCCTATGCCCCAGCGCACTTGGCACCCTGCGCAGCTGACACCCTGCGCAATCCAACCCATGACCCCTTGCGCAAACCATTGGCTCTTGGAGTTTTGGTTTTATTTCTTTAAGCTTGGCTCTTCTATATCCCTGTATATTGATATTTTATTAGATATTTTACGCCTTTTGTCATGAACTTGATTTTACTTAATATGTTTGGAATAACTATTGTACATGGCATGGTATGACAAGGAACTAGCATAACACGACAGTGACCCGTAGTGGTGCACTCCTGGCATGACCAACCTGACATGATAGTGGCCCGTCGTGGCGCACTCCTGACAAGTAACCTGACATGATTTATTTTGATGCTGTTGCGACTACTAACTTGACTCGTATAATCAACTTGACACCATGGGTGTTCCTGCTTGCTTGCTTGTGCAATCCACTTGTCTTGTCTTGCATCATGTCTAGGACGTGACTCCCTGGTTTCCACGGTCAGGGATTCATACTGAATATGGATTAGGCTAATGACTAGATCAAACTATAGTTCATGGAGAATTTCCAGTCACAGGCAATCTCGTTATCTGGGCGCTCTTAATTGGACTTGTAGCTTGCCGACGAGTAGAGCACATTTCCAGCGCATTGTCATGTGTTGCACCCTCTAAGTCACCTAAGGGTATATCGTCTCCGGGGCGATGTACCCAACCATACTCTCAACCCGCGGAAGGATAACTAGATGGTCTGCAGGGCTTGGGACTGGAAATTTCTTACTTGCATCTTGTTAGTAATTAAGGCTTGTGATAACCCTAGTTAGTTAAGTAGTAAGCCGTAGTAATTGTTTGGCCGCTTGTGAATGGATGGAGTCCAGCCTTGTCTAAGTCTTGTCTAGTCCCTGTACCTGGTACTCCTGAACACAATTGTTTTACTTGCTTTAACAATAATTGGGTAGAGGCAAGGAGCTATTCAGGCGAAGGGTTACAACCCCGGTCCTTGTTTGGTTTACGGGTTGTAAATGATTCCACGTCCCTAGTCGTTTATTGTCCTGACATGCTCTTTATTACTTGTACTTTTATTTCACTTCTTATGTTCTGATATGCTGGCTTTTGTTCTTATTTCGTGGCCTCCCTTGTGGCACTTGCTCTTTCTGGGTTTGACCCAGCTGGTTTTGTGTGGCCAGATTTCGGAGAAGCTCCCGAGGATCTTCCGAACCTCCAGCCCGATGGTGGCGACTAGAAGGAACCCGGGCTACGAGTGGGTTTTCTATTTTGTTTCGCTCACTCTATTGTAAAGTTATTCTTTTGGGGCATTTGGCCGACGAGCACCTGTTAGCTCGATGCACTTTACTTACTGTCTGCCTACGGGCTGTAAACATGATTGACGAATCCTAGGGTTGATCATGTATGACTAAACTCTTGCTAGTCCTCATATTTTGTACGACTAGCTTCATGATCAGCTGATATGTAATATTTGGGACGCCTTTTATTGTATATTTGGTGGTCAAACATCTTGTGATTGTATTACTTGCTTGTGATTGAGACAATTGGCTTGACCATAAGAGACCATTGGCTTGTAGTAAACCCTCATATCTAGACAGCCGTGACCGTATAGTTGAGATGTATTCTATTTCAATATACGTAGCAGGCTATGTACGCCCCCGCTCTCCAGTATTCTGGTTCTTGGACGTGACAGCAAGACCAAGGAAAGACCGCTACTACGCGAGCGGGAGCCCTTCGCGAGAGGGAACTCTACGCGGGCAAGGCTCTACGCATAGCAACCACCCTATGCAAGCGGAACTTTACGCGCACGAGCACCCAAATAAAACTCTACGCATGGAAGGCTTTGCGCGAGCGAGGGAGAATCTACGCGAGCGAGTCTCTACGCACGGGGCATTCTGCACTAGCGAGAATCTACGCAGCAGAAGATTACGCGAGCGTGAGTCTATGCGAGCGGGAAGGCCCCTGCGTAGAGTTCAAGTGAACTCGGCATAGAGAGATTATGCTGGCACGCAATGCGTGTGCGTAAAGGAAACACTACGCCGGCACAATAAATATGTGCGTAAAAACTAAATACTCCGCTAGCACGTAAGAACGTGCGTGCATAGGAGAAAATGCTACGCTAGCACGTTAAACGTGGGCGTAAAACTTCATCTTCTTCCTAAGGCCAGGACAAGCAGGCGTAAAAGCTCAAGAGCTCAAGAAAAGCCCCATCTCGGTCAAGACTCGATGAAATCCAACCATTCCAAAACTAAACTTACGTAAAATTAAAATCCCTACTACATGGAACTCTCCATTCTCGGAAACAAGCAAGTCTCAGTAGATCAAAACCATGAAGATCGAAATGCTAAAACTTAGATCTACATGAAATAAACCATGGAAGTTAAAAATGCTAAGTACTAAAGTGTCTTAGAATCTCATGAAGAAGAGAATGGAACAATAAATCTTGAGTTCCTCCATGAAGCAAGTTGCACTTGCCTACGGTGGTGTGGGTGGAGAAAGAGATGAGGAAGAAGAAGAGAAAGGAGTAAATGAGTAATGAATGAAGAGAGAGAATGGTGGTTGGTTTAATAATGAGGTATGGTGGTAGGTAGGGGTTTGCATATCAACCCAAACCGAGCCCAACCAAGCCGAACCCAACCGAACCCAATACAGGCCATGACCAGGATATACCATATGAACCAGAAAATGCTAACTAACCCATGCCAATGCAAAACCCAAGACTAGATAGTCAAGACAAGTCAAAACAGGATGAACCCAAAATAAACCAAGGTAAGATTAAACCAGGATTAAGCTAAGCAAGACAAGTCTAATTACGGGTCGGGATTCCGTACACGTATACCTAAATACGTAATACGAACCATGGGCGTTGCAACTCTGCCCACCTTAAAAAAATTCCGTCCTCAAAATTTAATTAAGAGGCTAGAGAGGCAAGGGTAAGCTATATTAATCACAAGCAAGTTATACCTAAGCAATCAATCAGACAATCAATCATGCAAGCAAGGAATCGAAGGCATGAGGCATAAGGAAGATATTATACCTTACGAGTCAAACAAGTCGGAATATCGCAATCGGATGTCATCCTCACCCTCCTACGTTGACTCACCCAAATAGTGATGACCCCAAGCAACACGGACTAACTTGATAGTCTTGTTCTTGAGTATCTTCTCTCTCCGGTCCAATATGGATACGGGTCTCTCCTCATACGAAATGTTGGTACCAACAACCAATTCCGAATGATCAAGGACATGACTCAGATCCGGGATATACCGTCGTAATTGGGATACATGGAAGACATGATGCACCTCATATAACGACGGCAGAAGAGCGAGACGATAGGACACATCACCTACTCGCTCTAGAATGTCGAATGGCCCGATATACCTAGGACTAAGCTTTCCTCATAAGCCAAAATGAATGACGCCACGGGTAGGCAAGATCCTGAGGAATACATGGTCGCCGACAGAAAATTCAAGGGGACGCCGATGAGAATCGGCCCAATGACGTTGGCGATCTTGTGCAACTCGAAGATGATCTCTGACTTGTCTGACTACCTCAATAGTCTGGGTTACCATCTTGGGACCAAGCATTTTTCTCTCGCCGATATCAGCCCAAGCTAAAGGAGATCTGCACTTCCTATAATACAGTGCCTCGAACGGTGCCATCTGGATACTGGCTTGGAAACTGTTGTTATATGAAAACTCTACCAGGTGCAGGTGATCCTCCCACGAGACACCAAAGTCGAGTGTACAAGATCTCAGCATACCTTCCAAGGTTCGTTTGGTACGCTCTGACTGACCATCTGTCTGCGGATGATAAGCTAAGCTGAACTGGAGGTGAGTTCCCAAACTCTTTTGCAGACTGCACCAAAAGTGTGACGTAAATCTTGAATCTCTGTCCGAGGTGATACTGACTGGAACACCGTGAAATCTGACAATCTGCCTGAGGTACATCTCTGCTAGCTGAGCCGTCGACTGACCAACTCAGAACGAAAGAAAGTGAGCCACCTTCGTGAGTCTGTCGACTATAACCCAAATAACATCTCTACCGGCCGGGGACCAAGGTAATCCAGTCACGAAATCCATGGTTATATGCTCCCACTTCCATTCTGGAATCGACAAGGGCTGAAGAAGTCCAGCCGGCCTCTGATGTTCAGCTTTAACTTGTTGGCAAACCAAACACCGAGAGACAAACCGGGCTATCTCCCTCTTCATGCCATTCTACCAAACGTGCTGATGGATATCCCGGTACTTCTTCGTGCTATCAGAATGAATGGAATACTGAGAACTATGAGCTTCTACCATGATCTACTGCCTGATATCTCCACTAGGTACACAAAGACGCCTCCCATATCGAAGTGTACCGTCCTCATAGATACATAACTCTGGTCTTCGTCCTGCTACACATTCTGCCCTAAGCCGCTGAAGCTTAGAATCTGCCGACTGAGCCATCCGAATCCTCTTGACTATAGTGGACTGAACTTGCATACTGGCCATCAATGCCACATTGGTAGGAAGGACAACTTCTATACCCATCTTCTGAAGATCTGCTAATAACACTGGTTGTGCTGTGAGAAAATAAACTCCAGCTCTCCTGCTTAACACATATGGTATTACATTGGCCTTCCCTGGATGATATTGCAGGTTGACATCATAATACACAAGTTGCTCTAGCCACCTCCTCTGACGCATGTTGAGATCCTTCTAGGTGAATACATACTTCAGGCTCTTGTGGTCGGTAAAAATCTCTACCCTATCTCTGTACAAGTAGTGTCTCCAAAGCTTAAGTGCAAACAGTACTGTTGCCAACTCCAAGTCATGGGTCGGATAATTTCTCCCATGATCATGAAGTTGACATGACACATAAGCTATTACCTTCCCATGCTGCATCAAAACACATCCTAAACCTCTGCCTGAAGCATCACAATATACTGAAAATTCTCTGGTCCTATCTCGAAACGTGAGAATGGGTGCCGTCATCAAACCTCGCTTCAACTTCTCAAAAGATTCCTGACATTCTGCGATCCAAGCAAACTACGCATCCTTGCGGGTCAATTGGTTCATAGGTGTTGAAATTCGAGCAAAAACTGAAACAAATCGCCGATAGTAGCCAGCCAAGCCAAGAAAACTGTAAACTTCTGCAACTTTGCAGGGTACTGGCCATGTTTCAATGGCCACTATCCTCTGGGGATCCACTTGTACTCCTCCTCTGGTAATGATATGACCCAAGTACGAAATACGATCGATCCAGAACTCGCATTTACTGAACTTGGCATATAACTGGTGCTCTCTAAGAATCTAAAGGACAACTCTAAGATGTTGCTCATGCCCCGCTTCACTCTTACTGTAGACCAGGATCTCATCTATAAACACAATCACGAACTGATCCAAGTATGGCATAAAAATACGATTCATGAGGTTTGTGAATACATCCGGCGCATTAGTTGCACCAAATGGCATAACGAGGAACTCCCAATACCCATATCCAGATCTAAAAGCCATCTTCGGGATGTCCTTCTCTCTGACTCTAATCTCATGGTATCCTGATCGTAAGTCAATCTTTGAAAATACTGCTGTCCCTTGAGTTGATCAAACAAGTCATCAATCCACGGAAGAGGGTATCTGTTCTTGATTGTCACCGAGTTCAAGGTACGATAATCTACACATAATCTGGACGTACCATCCTTCTTTTTCACAATAAGCATCGGGGCTCCCCAAGGCGATCCACCTACACGAATGAATCCTTTGGTCCTGAGTTCTTCAATCATCTTGTACAATATCTCTAACTCTGACGGCGCCATCCTGTAGACTCTCTCTGACACTGGGGCTGTCCCTGTGATCAAGTCAATAGTAAACTCGATTTCTCGCTCTGGCAGCATTTCTAGAAGCTCTTCTGGAAAAACATCTAGAAATTCCTCGACTATCCGGGGTAACTGCACTGCTGCTATTGCCATTCGCAATACTGGAGGAGAAGGTTCAACTTCGCCTCGAGAAAAGGAAAACTCTGGCTAGCCTAGAATGCTAAAAACAACCCTGCCAACATAGCAGTCTATCCTAGCATACTGGTTCCTTAAACAATCCATCCCTAAGACCACATCATAATCGGCCATTGGGAACTCTATCAATCTAGCGAGAAACTCTCTACCGCTAACCACGATTCGACACGAGAAAAACACTCTATCTACTCCCACAAGATCGTTACCAGTAAGTATATTGAGCCTTACTGATAATGACTCGGGCTCCAGCCCTATCCGTGTCACGAATCGTGCAGACATGAATAAATGCGATACACCAGAATCAAATATCGTAGATGCTGGGAAGGAGTTGACGAGAATAGTAACTGCCACTACCTTACCTGGTGCCAATCCTTCTTCCACAGTCATCTCCATTGCCTGACCATATCCTCTGGGTGCAGGCCCCCTCTGCTAGAAACCTCTCTGTCTTCTCTGAATCAGGGCTTGGGCTTGGGCATACTGCTGGGGATTCTGCTGCTGAAATGCTTGGGATTGAGGCAAAAAGGGCCTCGGAGACTGTTGCTGCTGCTGGACTAGTGTTGGTCCTCTCACCGAAGGACTAAAAAAGGTTAAAGAAGAGGAACTCCCCCTGTTCGAGAAATTCGCAACCCTGTGGTCCGGTGCTTCATAAACCAAGAACAACCCCTGTGCTTTACAACATTCTGCCACCACATGTCATGGCTTCCCATAATGAGTGCAACCTATTACGAAAGACTGCTTCTGGTTCTGCTGCTAGGGCAATGCTGGGATCGAATGCTGAATCGACATCACTGAGGCCGCCCGCCTAGGGGTTCCAATTGTTAAAGCCCTAGCCGTCGGAGCTGGTGCTGAAGACTGATTCATCTGGCCGTGAGATCGCTTTCGACCTCCGATCCTGTCCACGATCCTCTGGGAGGTATACTCGTGCCTCCTGGCTGCTCTCAATACCGCATCAAAAGTCTGATGCTCAAACTCCTCCATTGCTAATAAAATCTCTAGATGGAGCCCCTGTTGGAACCGCTGGGCTCTGTCGAACTTGGTCGCTACCATGGTTGGAGCAAACCGACTAAGTCACGAAAACTCGGCCGCATATCCGTCGATTGTCCTGTCCATCTGCTTCAGATTGGTGAACCTCATCTGTAGATCGTACCGAGCTACAACATCAAAATAATTAGTCTGGAATCTTTCTCGGAATACTGCCCATACAACAGGTGCCACTAATCCATTGGCCTGTGCCGTCCACCAGCTGTGGGCAAGATCCAACAGCTATAGGCGTACTACTGCCACCTTCTCATTTCGGGCGTCTTTGTCGCTTCTAGAATCACTTCTGTATCCTAAAGCCAAGCATCTGCAGCAATAGCATCTTTGTTACCATCGAAGAAGGGAGGGTTCAAACGCTTGAAGCTGTTGGCTGCCTGGTTCCCTTGATGATCGCCTCTGTTCAAAGTATCTTGTATTGCCTGGTGCAGGGCATCGCCCCGACGATCTTGAGATGCCAGCAATGTCCTGATGAGACCCACCAAGGTGCCATCATCAGGCTCTGCAGGCTGGACTGGCTGAACTGGTGGCTCTTGACCCCCAGTTGGTATGACTCTGGAGGCTACTCCTGAATGCTGGGCTTGATCTCCAAGTTGCTGCTAGCCCACGGAAGGTGCTCCGCTTTCCTGATTGGTAGGACCAGGAACAATGTCGCTGAAGAAGATGACACAGGGAACAGTAAGAAAGGACCATGACAGATCAAAGATTCAAGCATGTGATCAGGTCAAGAATTCAAGTATTCAGAGGATACGAGCAGAGATCAAGGGCGGTGCTGATTGAGACATCTATTCGGTAAACCCTCACATATCTTGATTCACAAGACCTGCATGGGCCACCACTTAAACCATGTAATGCCCCAGAACCAGAATACTTGAGAGAGGGGGCATACATAGCCAACTACGTATATTGAAATAGAATCCACCTCGCTAAACAGTCACGGCTGTCTAGACACATGAGGGTTTAACTACCAGCCATCAGTCTCTTATGGTCATGAACAAGCCTGTTGCCTCAATCTCATACAAGGAATAGCAGTTACAAGATTTTAGAGCATCAAATATACAATAGTAAGGCGTCCTGTACATTACATATTTGGATGATCATGAAGCTAGTCGTACAAAATGTGAAGACTAGCAAGAGTGTTAGTCATATATGATCAACCCTAGGATTTGTCAATCATGTTACAGCCCGTAGGCAGACAGTAATAAAGTGCAATCGAGCTAACACGTCCTCGTCGGCTAAATGCCTCAAAAGAATATTTTTACAATAGAGTGGGAGAGCAAAATAAAAACCCACTCGTTGTCAGGGTTATGCCTGGTGGTCACCATCTGGCTGGAAGGAAGGTGGATCCTCTGGAGCTGCTCTGATATCTGGCCATACAAAACTAGCTGGGTCAGATTCCATAAAGAGCAAATGCCACAAAGGAGGCTTCACTTAAGAACTAAAATCAGCAATTAGCACAAAATATAACTTTGTAATAAAAGACTAGAAATTTGGAAAATCATGATGATATACAATAAAATAACCATGGGACAGTTCAGATAACCAAGTTACAACCCTTAAACCAAACAAGGATCCGAATTATAACCCTTCGTCTGAACAGAACTTGGTTTTCTACCATTTATCGATAAAGTAAAGCATAAGCAATCAGGTCATGTTACAATCTTGTACAGGATTAGGGTAGGACTAGACTGGGTCAGATTCCATCCAATCGATCATAGCCAAGCAATGAGTACGGCTTGATACTTTAACTAACTAGGGTTATCACCGGCCTAGTTACTAGCAAGATGCAATAAGATTATTCCAACAGCCACAAGCCCTGCAGACCATCCAGGTTATCCAGGTCGAATATTCGTTCATGATGGGTGTAACACATGACATTGTGCTGGAAATGTGCCCTACTCGTCGGCAGGCTACAAGTCCACTTGCACGCCCAGATAACGGGATTGCCTATAGCTGGGAAATCTCTTCATGACTACTGGATTATTCTAGTTATTAGCCTTAGTAAATTTCAGTAGGTACCCCTGACCGTGGTATTCAGGGGTCCCTGCCCTAGACATTATGCGAGAGAGTATTAGTTCATTTATACAAACACAATCGTCCACGGTGTCCAGGCTATTCTTTCTTGTCATGTCATGCTAGCCATCCCAACAGCATTCAATAGTTCCCATCGGGCTTGCTTGTCATGTCTTGTCATGTCATGTTATGTCATGTCAACTCACTTGTTATACCATGCCATGTACAATTATTTGTCCAGTCTTGTCAATCAGTTCAAGTTATCAAGCTCATAAAAAACTGCAAGGACATAAAGACAATCGGGTGCGCATAGGGCTCAAGCCACTACGCGAATGAAACTACGCTAGGCTATGAGGCCCTGAGCGTAAAAATAGCTTTACACGAGCAAGACACTGAGTTAGATATCTCTACGCGAGCAAGGTTATGCGTGAGCAAGGCCAAGGAAAGACCGCTACTACGCGAGTGGGAGCCCTACGCGAGAGGGAACTCTACGCGGGCAAGGCTCTACGCATAGAAAGCACCCTATGCAAGCGAAACTTTACGCGCATGAGCACCCAAGAGAAACTCTATGCATGCAAGGCTCTGCGCAAGCGAGGGAGAGTCTACGCGAGCGGGGCTCTACGCACGCGGCAATCTATGCTAGCGAGACTCTATGCGATAGAAGATTACGCGAGCACGAGTCTACGCGAGCGGAAAGGCCCCTGCGTAGAGTTCAAGTGAACTCGGCATAGAAAGATTACGCTGGCACGCAATGCGTGTGCATAAAGGGAACACTACGCAGGCATGTTAAAACGTGTGCATAAAAACTAAATACTACGCTAGTACGTAAAAACGTGTGCGCATAGGAGGAAATGCTACGCTTGTATGTTAAACGTGGGCGTAAAAGTTCATCTTCTCCCCAAGGCTACGACAAGCAGGCGTAAAAGCTCAAGAGCTCAAGAAAAGCCCCATCTCGGTCAAGACTCGATGAAATCCAACCATTCCAAAACCAAACTTGCGTAAAATCGAAATCCCTACTACATGGAACTCTCCATTCTCAGAAACAAGCAAGTCTCAGTAGATCAAAACCATAAAGATTGAAATGTTAAAACTTAGATCTACGTGAAATAAACCATAAAAATTAAAAACGCTAAGTACTAAAGTGTCTTAGAATCTCATGAAGAAGACAATAAAACAATAAAACTTGAGTTCCTCCATGAAGCAAGTTGCTCTTGCCTAAGGTGGTGTGGGTGGAGAAGGACATGAGGAAAAAGAAGAAAAGAGGTATAAATGAGTAATGAATGACGAGAGAGAATGGTGGTTGGATTAATAAATAAGGGATGGTGATAGGTAGGGGTTTACATATCAACCCAAACCGAGCCCAACCGAGCCCAACCCAACCGAACCCAATACAGGCCATGACCAGGATAAACCACATGAACCAGGAAATACTAACTAACACATGCCAATACAAAACCCAAAACCAGCTAGTCAAGACAAGTAAAACCAGGATGAACCCAAAATAAACCAAGGTAGGATTAAACCAGGATTAAGCTAAGCAAGACAAGTCTAATTATGGGTCGGGATTCTATACACATATACTAAAATACGTAATACGAACCACGGGCGTTACACTTCAAGATAATCGATGCCTAATTGTTTAGCTAATTGGAGCCCGATGAGTAGAGCATTGTACTCAGCCACATTATTAGGGCATGGCTCATCCATAGAGTAAGCTCTCTGAATGACCAATCCTTCAGGTGATACAAAAATGATTCTGACTCCAGCGACAATGGTATCTTTGGGTCCGATTCTGGATGCACCGTCAAAGAGCAGTCGCCAAGCAAGGATCTTTTCTGAGATCATGTTGGATTCCAGAGTTTCATCAGGGATCTCACCACAGAGTTTGGATGTCTCAAGGATTGGATGAGCAGCCCGAAAATCAGCTAGGGCTTGACCATTAACAGACTTTTATGGAACATAGACTATATCATATTGTGCTAGCAATATGGCCCATATAGCGAGTCTGAAATTGAGTGTACTGGGCTTATTCATCAAGACTCGAAGAGGTTTGACTCTAGAGATGACATGAATGGTTTGGCATGTGAGATAATTTCGTGTCTTCTGGACGGCAAACATCAGGGCTAAACATTCATTTTCCATCGGGCTATATCGATGTTCGGCACCAATCATCATACAACTGAGGTAGTAGATAGCTTGTTTATGGCCTTCCTTGTTCTTTTAGGCTACGAAGGCACCCAAGGAATGGTTCATTGCTCAGGTATACATCAAAAAAGGCTCGAGGGACTAGAACTAGAGGGTTCATCAAGTACCACTTTATGTCTTCAAACGCCTGCTGATATTCTTCAATCCAAACGAAAGTCACACCTTTCTTCTTGAGTTGAGTGAACGGTCTGCAACGTCCAAAAAGATTTAAGATGAATCTCCTGATGTACGCAAGCCATCCTTGGAATCTTCGTAGCTCTTTTAGGTTGCGTGGAGGATGCATCTCTTGAATGGCTTTGATTTTCTTGGGGTCAACGTGTATACCCTTGGAGGTAATAACGAATTCAAAGAATTTGCCACTAGAGACTCTAAGGAATGACTTGGTAGGATTCATTTTGAGTTGATGCTGGAGCATTAGATCAAAGATAGTTCTCAAGTCCTGAATATGATCTTCCTTTAGACGATTTTTGACAGCAATATCGTCAACATAATATTCGACTATCTTCCGCAAATGATCACAGAAGATGGTACTCAAAGCCCGCTAATAGGTTGCACTAGCATTTTTAAGACCGAAGGGCATGATAGTGTAGCAGTAGACTCCCAGAGGAGTACAGAAAGATGTTTCTCTCTCATCTTCAGGGTTCATTGGGATTTGATTATATCCAAAAAATACATCCATGAAAGACATTTGATTAAACCTGAAGGTATTATCGATCATGATAACAGTAATCGGAAGAGGGAACACATCCTTAGGAGAAGCATCGTTGAGGTCTCTGAAATCAATACAGACTCGAACCTTCCCTGTTTTCTTCAGGATGGAGGCGACATTAGCAACTCAGTCAGGATGTTGTTCTTCTGTGACAAAGATGTAAGCAATGAGCTTTTGTACTTCAATTTCCATGGAATCCATTATGTCATGTCAGAATCGACGTTGTTGTTGTTCGACCGGCCTTGCATTAGGCAAGATATTGAGCCTATGAGTAGCAATCTGAGGATCTAGTCTTGGCATATCCTCAAAATTCCAAACGAAGACATTAATGTATTCCCGAATAAGCTAAATTATTTCTCGCTTCTCTGCTTTGGAAGGCTTTTGCTGATGAAGATTGGTCTTGGTGAAGCTTCCTCTCCAATATTGACTTGAATTAATTGGTCTTCAGTAGGTGGTTCTCGATGCTCGAAGCGAAGTTCCCATTGATTATCTATTCTTTGTGCCCAAGGATCTGACTCAGGGGCTTTGATGAAATCATCGTCGCCTTCAGAAAAATTGACAGTCACCATATTAGCAGATAAGTTTACTCGATGGACATGCCCTACACTGGTGTCAAAATCCCATAAAACTGAGTCAGACGAGTTAGATTGCTCCTTTTTGTCAGAATCAGAGGCGTTTGGGGTTGTGATCAGCAAGGTATAACCCAACCCATGCTTTGTTTTACTAAAGTATTGCAGTGACTTTCCTTTTGGAGTTGGGATACGAATTAGGAGTTTGCCTTCCCTTACCACCATTGAGGCCAGTTTTAAAGTTATAGCCCATCTTTTGAATGATGTCTTTTGATTGTTGACTATAACGACTAAGTTGAGGTCGTTCATTATCGTCGTTTTCAGCCTCGTTATCGAACGTAGCATCTTGATTCAATCCTTTACTGAAGAGGATGATGTCTGCAATAGAGTTGCTATCGTGTTTGCCATTAAATATCAAGCACAACAAATTACAAATGAATTGAACTTGATTGTAAACTCGCTTGTATAAGAGAAATCCTAGAAAGAAATCCTAGGAAACAATCTAAGTACAATTATTTAGTTTTAATTTTGGGGGTGACGATAGAGGCTCGGAAAAGTGTAGCAACTCTGTCTTATTCTTTGGACTATCTGACGCGTTCCTTACTCTTGAAGAAATTGCCCTTTATAGGTTGCCAGCCTCTTGCAGGGGTATGGTAACCTGCTATTTATTGTGGTAGATATCTTGAGCCGCATGGATGGTCGCGTGGTCACGTGGCTGCAGCAGTACACAAAGATCCGCTTCTTGGCCGTCAATTGGCACATTGTTAGAATTTTGTTGCAACAAATCTGGGTGGTTGAGACTTGGTCAGCCTGCCACGAGTCCTATCGCAGGATAGGATCAATCTGCTTGAGTCATTTTGAGCAGTATAAGTCTTTTAGTGTTCGGCCATGCTGGGCCGTATAAGACTTGTACGGCTTAAGTCGTAATCTTTCTGGATCCGTATATATCTTGGGAACTTTTTAGCCACATAGGTTCTATATTCTGGGCCACATAAAGCTCATGCGGCTCATATTGCAGTCACCCTTGGCAGCATGAAGCATTTGAGCCGCATAAGTCTCATGCGGCTCGGGTCGCAGTCCTTTTGCCCGTATGGCCATGTCCAGAGTGGTGACATGACGTTTTGTCTAATCACATCTTATCTTTTTTTGTCAAAGTGTCAGAGTTTGTCAGAACTGTCAGAGCTATAATTTTTGCCAGTTTTGACAGAGTTTTGTCAGCTTTATCAGAAGGGTTGATCAGCTTGGCCGCATAAGTAACTATTCTTTCTGCGGCTCAAAAATCAGTCTGGTGAAGATGGACCGCAAGGGGTGTGCTGAGTCTATCATGCGGCTCTTCCGTATGCGGGTCAATCTGGTCCAGAGTACCCATGCGATTGGTTGTGATCCGCATGAACCCTATATTTTTTATGCTTCTACAAGATCTCCTTCAAAGTTTTCAAATTATAAATTTGGAATACTTTGAATAGGAAGCATGGACATATGTCAAGCCGTAGGAAAATCTTCGAGTCAGGAGAGACGTCGTACTGTAGGGACGTTTTGAGCCACAAGGACGTTTTTGGGCTGCAGGTAGATCTTGTGCCGCAGGGAGATCTTGTCCGTCAGCTATCACTGCTGCATTTAATGCCCTGATTTGGTTTTGGATTTGGGATCTTTTTTCGAGATAAAGTTGGCGGTTCCTAAGGATAAAATCCCCAAACGTTATTATTATCTTTAATGGATACGAGAATCGAAGCGACGATGACGGTTATTAAGGATAAAAATTCCCAAGCGTCATCATTATCTTTAATGTCACGATAACCAACGCGACGTTCATCTGTTTCTACTTTAAAGAGCTATAAATATGGGCCATACGGAGAGCGTTTATTTCTTTCATCTTTTTCTCCTTCGTCTTTATTGTCTTCATCATCTTTTCTGTCCTGGTTAGCCATGGATCCGAAAGCTTCCAAGTCGACTGGTGCTACGGCCAAAAGGAAGGGTCTCGTCTCTCCGTCGAGTGCTGCGGACTCTCCTCCCGTTCTGTAACACCCAGTTTTCCAAATGAGGGTAATTTTGAACTTTTGTAATTATAATCATTTATTTATTGATATTTATATCAAATTATGAATTTTTGGTAATTTTTAATCAATTTAAAACTGGTTTAAGTCATGACTAGTGATTTTAATGTGGTGCTAGTGAAACCCTATAGACTGCATGACCTAGAGACTAACCATGGCCAAGGAAGCCTAGCCATGTGATTAGGATGATTATTTGTGACTTTTTAGCCTAGGGGTATTTTGGTCATTTTTGACTTATTTGTTAAAAATGAATTTTGGTTGATTATTATAGTGCTAATTATTTTATTAGAGACTAACCTAGTTTTAACCTAACCTAGATGCTAATGATGTTCATAGAGGCTTAGTTAGAGGGTTAGAGACTTAATGGCTATGTTAGATTAATATCTAGATATTTATAGGTAGATATTTTAGTTAGATAATTGTGTAGAGAACCTACTTTCAATGTGAGCCCTTAGATGAGCTAGAAATTGGTGGAGAAACCTTAGCCACTCATCTAAAACTCTAACCCTAGCCTTTACAACAGCCATCATAGCCTCCTTCCCTTATTTAATCATATCTCCCAAAATTCTTGCCTCTTTTTCATCTCTACAAAGAACCCTAACTTTGTTCTTCCCCAAACCTTCACTATTTCTTCATTTCTCCACCAAATTGGACCAAACCAATTGCATTGGACTCCATTCTTGGTGTAGATGCTGTTGGAGACTAGCTAGAAAGGATTCAAGGTCTTGGGATCATTGTAAGTTGGGGAGAAGCTCTCATTTCAAGGCCTTTACATTGAGGTTTTACCCTCAATAGGTAAAACCCTACAAACCCTAGAAAATTCCTGATTTCTTTTTATATATGCATTCACTTAGGGTTTCCCTAGGTGTAGTCCAAGTTTGGTAGGATCTCGTGTCCATTTAGTGTCCGTATCGAACACGTATCGGTGTTTTTAAATAAGTGTTTGGTGAAATGCCACATAGGAATTTATTTTAGTAATTTTCAAAACCAATTACTTGTATGTGCAGCCTAACATGTGTATATCATAACCCTAATCGACTTAGTCGATTTTAGCATTGTTTGGACACTGTTTTAGGACACGGATATGCAGCACGAGACCCTCGTGCACTGTCCTGGTACCCGTATCCATTTTCTCTGTGGACACAACTCGGTTTGACACAATTTTATGGGGAGGTACGAGAAAACACTAACACAAACCACAAAAAATTTAAGGAGAAACCATTGAGCGGATTGGGAGAAATCCCACTCGTATTGAATTTACACACACGCACACACGCGCACAGACACGTTCTGATACGTGTTCGTATCTAGGATACGATGACACTTGGACACATATTAGGGTCTTAGACATGACCACCTAGACCTAGGCTACTTAGATACTTGACCACGAGAACCCTAGTGGCTTGTGTCGTGTCCTAGTGGACACGACATGTCAGCACGAGGCTGTGCTGAGCACAGCCTCTGATTCATTGCTGCTGACAGTTTAGACACCTCGTGTCCTATTGTATGGACACTAGAAGACTCATGTGACACCATTTCATGTGCACGAATCATTACCACATTTTAATTTGCCATTTTATTAGATTTTGAGTTGTAATGATTGGGTTGAATGATGAGATATCTGGGTTTGACATTAAGTTTTGAAGATGTTTAGCTTAGGTTCATCTCATGATTTTTTGAGGTTTCAGTATATATATATATATATATTTTTTTTTTTATATTAAGGTTTCAGTATATATATATATATATATATATATATTAAGGTTTCAGTATATATATATATATATATATATATATATATATATATATATATATATATATATATATATATAAGTTATATATTGAATTGACAATTTATATAGGATTTAGTTGATTCCTAAGTTTAGGTTTGATATTTCTGAGTTTTGAGCAATATCAGTTTAGGTTTGATATTTCTAAGTTTGATGAATATCAGTTTAGGTTTTATATGATTTGGGTTAGTTGGGGATTTCATATGTAGGTATTTGCATTGTAGCATACGGTGCCTTATATATAATAGATGTTGAGTTTTGTTTAGTGTTCATAGAGATGGGATTTGTGGCTCGAGTATCAGGAGGTTTGGGGACTTGAGTTGGTGTAAATTAGAAGATGTAGGGATGTGTTAGCAGCAGTCTACATCTGTTTTATGTGTGTTTAACCACATGTCTCTACCTATGAGAGTTAAGTCTATGTGTAAAGTGAATATACATGTGAGTTTGAGAGGAGGTTGGCTTAGCATTAGCCTTGCTGAGGAGTGAATTGCAGCAATGCTGTAGGATATTAAGGTGAGCAGCAGCAGTATCTTGGAGTGTTAGTGTGATAGGGAGTGAGAAGAGCATGACAGGTAGAAGCAAAAGTAGCAGTGGTGTATGTAATATGAAGTAGCAGTAGGATTAGCAAGGCCTGCTACAGCATAGCCTTAGCAACAGTATTCTGTAGCATTAGCAATAGGCATAGCAGGGGTTGGAAGATAAGTAAGGGCAGTGAGTGGTAGGAAGAGTTCTATGTCTGTGAGTGAGTATAGAGAATGAGGTATTAACAGCAGTAGTTAGATTTAAGGTATAGAGGGGCTTACTATATTTGGGTTTGTGATGATGTATATATCTCTATGGCAATCTCAGTTTCTGAGTAGACATATATGTATACTTTGATACATATAGGTGACTTGGGTTGTTTGGAATATATATATATATATATATATATATATATATATATATATATATATATATATATATATATATATTAAGACAAACACTCTTTATTCCATCAACCAAAGTACAAGGTACATCAAAAGAGAAGTTCTAGCTACAGGATCAAAAGATAAAGGAAATAGCTATAGAGGAGGAAGCTCAGCATGCAAACAACGAATCATCGACTTCTTCACCTGGCATTTTACTTCAGAAATCAACTGGGCAGAGGAGTAGGAGTAAGCTTCATACCGATACTTGTTTCGGTTTATCCATAGTACCCAGCAAATTGTGCCAACCAGGACTTGCTTAACATGCTTATGTCTCTTCTGCCACCAATATTGGAGTCTCTGCAGAATGTCTGTCCTTCTAGCCCGTACGCCAAAGATCACTTGAAAGTAACACCAAACAGCAGTAGCTAACTCTCCATCTCCGAAAATGTGTAAGATAGTCTCTCCATGAGGAATAGAGCAACAATGGCACGATGAGGCCAATGAGAATCCAATCTTCTGAATATTGTCGTCCGTAGGCAATTTATTAAAGATAATTCGCCATCATAAGATAGACCATTTAGACGGCATACATTTATTCCATATGTTCTTGAAGTCAACAAGATGAGGGTGATGGACACGAATCTGATCCCAAGCCGAAGTGATCAAAAACATTCGAGTAGGGTTTGGGAGCCAAGCGACACTGCCATTGTCATCTTCATGGATGTGATCCTCCCCTAGCTGTCGGCCGTGTAGAAGGCATTTCCAGACATGAGAAGCTGTCGAAGTAATCTCCACTACTTGAGGAGTAGAAGAAGCACAATATTTGGCCTTCATATACCCCGCCCATAGGGAATTTGTTGATCGAAGTTTCCACCATAGCTTAACAGTCATGGCGTCTAAAACATCCCCCAGTCTTCGGATCCTAAGCCCTCCTTCGACAGTTGTACGAGCTACACGCTCCCAACGAAGCCACGACCGCTTGGACATGCCATCTTTTGAGCCCCAAAAGAAACTATCCAACATGCTCTCGACCTGATTGAGGACAGATATTAGGGGATTACAAGCCGATAAGCAATGAACAGGAATAGATGAAAGCACAGCCTTGATAAGGACTAACCTGCCACCATACGATAGAAGCTTGTTGTTCCATCCGGATATCCTAGACTGGATTTTGCCGATCAATTCATCATACATAGAAGCATTCCTACGTCCCACCATAATAGGGCATCCCAAATAGACCAATGAGCCATGTTGGAGTTAAAATCCAGTCATCTGATGCAGTTCGAGAGCTTTGTCTTGTAAAATTTTCTCCGATAACATCCTGGCAGATTTTGCCACACTCACAAGCTTACACGAGTTGGCCTCATACTTACTAAAAGTCTGCATAAGCATCTAAACCGAGCGCTTGTCTGCTCCTGAGAATATAAGTATGTCATATGCATATGCTAAATGGGAGACACGAGGGCAACCTTGCGGAGAATAATAGCTGGAAAAGCCATTCACAGAGTTCAACTGAATGAGACTCCTACTCAGAGCTTCGGCTGCAATAATAAACAGTACGGGAGAGATTAGATCCCCTTGCCGAATACCACATTGGCCATGGAAGAAACCCGAAGACCTCCCATCAATAAGAGTAGAGAACCAAATATTATCAACCAAGTGTAGGATCATGGTCCTCCATTCATTACTAAAGCCAAATTGTTTCATAACCTTCAGTAAGAATGGCCAACTCACCCGATCATAAGCCTTACTCATGTCAAGCTTTATAGCCATATTACCTCCCCAATGTTTGTGATCAATAACTGCAATCATCTCCTGAGCCATAACAATATTATCTACAATCTCGCGCCCACGAACAAACCCACTTTGTTCCGGAGAGATGATCCGAGGAAGAATATCAACCAGTCTTCTAGCCAATAATTTAGAAATGATTTTATTGACAAAAGTACACAAACTAATTGGTCGGTAGTCATACAGAGCTTTGGGATGTTTGGATTTCGGAATGGGAAGTAATAATGTGCTTGTAATAGATCTAGGTAAAGCAAAACCATCAATGAAGAGGCATTCTGCCTCAAGTATATCATTGCAAATGATCGGCCAACAAGCTAAAAAAAAGGATCCAGTAAATCCATCAGGTCCCGACGAGCTACTAGGTTCCATGCTCTTGACGGTAGCTAATAATTCCTCCATCGATGGTTTAGCAGACAATGCATCATTATCCTCCTTAGTAATAAGTCTAGGAATATGATCAAGGTATCCATCTTCAATAGGAATGTGAGGGGAAGAGAATACCTTACTATAGTGATCATTAGCCTCTTTCTGTATATCTTGCAAGGAGGAGAGAGTCGAGCCAGATGCCGATAAGAGATGGTGTATATGCAGCCGATTACGTTTAGAAGAAACACGGGAATGATAGAACTTCGTATTGCGATCACCTGCCTCATCCCATTTAACCCTAGCTTTTTACTTCTAGTAGGCGTCTTCAATACGAAGTCGCTTCTTCAACTGTGCACGGGCTTGCAACCATTGGGGACGCAGTGACGGGTTAGCCTCATACTCCGCTTCAAGCGCAGTCACCGCATCTTCAGCTTTCTTTACTTCTTAAAAAATGTCTCCAAATGTAGCCCGACTCCAAGAAAAAAGAGCTCGTCTCGTAGCCCCGAGCCGAAGTCCAATTCGAACGAGAGCATTGACATGATCAATAGACGTCCAAGCTGACTCCACCACTGAGAGGAAGGTATCGTGATCTTTCCAGAAATGAAGAAAATGAAATGGCCTTGGGGACGAAGGCTTCTCACTCTCAAGAGAAAGCAAAATATGAGCATGGTCAGATTCAGTTCTATTTAAATGCATGGAAGTCGAGAGAGGGGCCCAAGCAAGACATTTCGAGTCAAATAAAACTCTGTCAAGCCGAGATCCCATCTTAGGTGTCCCACACTGCCTATCAACCCAAGTGAAACAATTGCCCGTGTACGAAACCTCATGAAGGCCTACAGCAGATTGAAACTCCTAAAAATCCTTCATCGACATAGGACATCGTGGTAAGCCTCCAAATTTCTCTTCCTTACTAGTGATGGCGTTGAAGTCGCCACTGACCAGCCAAGGGCAGTTCCATCTCTGTCTAACAAATAAAAGTTGTCGCCACAAGAGCCGTCTACCCTCCTTAGTGTTACTCCCATGCACAGCCGTTATTAGGGATAACTTCGGCAAAAGCGGGAAAGAGACAGATATCGTAAGACATTGATCAGAAGAATCTACCACATTGATGTCCGATAAGTGACGAGCCATGATCCATATATTGCCTTTACTGTTGCTCACAGAGGATTGAAATCCCAGCTTAAATTGATAAGAAAGAAGCTTATCCGGCTGAACTTTAGGTTCAATGATGATAACGACAGGAACTTTATTAGTTCGACATAAAGATTTGAGTCTCTTAAAAGCTATAGCTTTAGCAATGCCCCGAATATTCCAGCTGAGGATTTTAATCATGAGTGGAGGAGGAGGGTTGAGTGTTGGTAACCTTAGAGGAGGATCGGAGGAGTCGAGGTACTGGAGGTGGGACAACCTTCTTTTTCTTTTGACCACCTTGGGAAGCTGGGAGCCGAGGGGAAAGAGTCTCTTGCGAGCGGAGCGTCGAAGCTGGGTCAATGCTATCCGTAACGCCCGAAGCCGTCTTATCGACTGGTGCAGTATGAAGATCGGAGGCGAGCGGGGGATCTGCGGGGTCGTCAGCAGTCGGAGGATCTGGATCGAGCGGAGGATCGACCTCGATCGCCTGCCGTTCTTCGGCCTCTACTTCGTCATCCCAAGACCGAAGTTCTCCTTCTTCAAGAGGAGAGGGATGGTTTGCAACAGTTAGTGGAGCCGGACTATGATGCGGTGATGTTGATAGAAGGGTGGAGTTGACGTTGGATGGGACTCGGGGAGTAATGGTTGCGGGAGGAATAATTTCTGGATCGGGAGGCGGGTCATCAGAGATTGTTGCCTCTTCAGCTGAGGTGGCCAACCGCTCAGCCATTGGCAGTTGAGTATTAATAGCAACCTCATTAATGACAGGGTCAGATGTTTCTCCATGTTCATTGCCAATAGGGAATTCATTGATATCAGCAACTATAGGTTCTTTATTCTTAAGTTCGGAGGGTTTGCTTTAGTTGTGGCGTGTATTTTGCATGAGTTCCTCATGTGACCTTGGTGTTTGCAGAATGAGCAGAACTGGGGAATGTTTTAATACTCCACTTTGGTTCTGCCGTTAGGCAGATTAATACGAACCATGTGGGGGAGAGGCTTACTAGTGTCAACCTCCACGAAGACGCGAGCTGTGCTTGGTCTAGTAAATTCTTCAGTGGCCCGATCAAGTTTGAGAGGAGTTTCGATCCCAAGAACAATAGAAAATAGAGCATTTTTTTGCAAAAAACTGATGTGGAAGACCAGATAAAGAGACCCATGTAGGAACCAATGGCGACTCCTGAGAGGCGCTGAAATCTTTCGACCACCGAAACACACGCATAGGAGCTCTTGACAAATACCACGTCTCCCGAGCCCGAAGGCGGAGGAAATCCACCTCAAGGGTAGGCCGGATAATAATATGCTTCGGATCAATGACTCCAACCTTCACCTCTCCAGCAAACTGGATACCGATGAAAGCTTTTCGGATCACATCTATAGATGGCCGAGCATGGGAAAACTTTCCGATCAGAGCAAACTTGAAAGGCTGAACCAAGATCTGTTCATCATCCTCCGTGAAGGAAACGATAATATATATATATATATATATATATATATATATATATATATTTTATATATATATATATATATATATAAAATAGGTGGATATATATGATATTGGTTGTTTTACCTATTAGCCTAGCAACAGGTTTAGCATATAGTCTAAGTAGTGCATTACCTAAAAGAGTTGGTGTACCCCATATACATAGGTATAAACTTGTATAAGTATATATTAATATGCTAAGAGAGTATAGGTAGAAAATGGTTTGATATAGGATGATTTGACTTAGTTGACTAAGAGAGTTGACCAAAAGTCAACATTGAGTCAATATGTGACCAATTGACCTAGCTTAACTATGTTTGACTTAGTTGACCAACCCTAAAGTTGACCAATAGTTGACTTTGACCTAGATTGACCTAGAATCATACAGTTGCATTGTAAACTTCATTTACCTTTATATTAAATACATCTTAATCCATATTGCTCTGATAGTACATTGTGACTCCGGTAAAGACATCTAATATTACACTACTCTTTTCAGAGTGTCAGACGAGTACATTCTCTGATAGTTCTCTCATTTACTTATCAATTACTGAATATCAGTTCTAGTTAGTTCTATGTGTTTCTCTGTTATAACACGTATGGATATTTCTGGATTCATGTATGAGACACACATACTATCTTGTCTGGCCTCTATTACTAGAATCATTCTAGAATTATTGCTGGTATCATTATGTTTGGCTGGACTCATCTCAATTCTCGTATCGAATTCTGGATTCACTTATATTGCGGGGCGGGAAAATATTGAGTAAGACATATAGACAAACCCCATATCTGGAATCTCAAAACTGGAATCTACTGGAAGCAAAGCCATCCCTCGCCTGATCAGTGAGTGATGTGCCTGATACCTACAACCGTTTATATGTCGATCTTGGTATTTTAAAATTCCCTGTTAGAATATAGCTGGTCTCACCTAGATTCTTGATAACTGACTTGAATCATCTTGTACTGGATTCATCTTGTATTAGATTCGTCTCGTACTGGATTTATATTAGTTTTACACTTGTCTTATATTTGCTATCTGGACTTATCATGTTACTCTAGTTCTGCTAGAATCTTATTTTACAGTCTTCATTGCAATGATTCTTCTCTTGTTTTAGTTACCTTACTTACCTTGTATCTTAACTGTTTCTCTATACCATCTCCTGAATATAAACTACCATGTTCATCAATAAAACTGTCTATAACTGTTTTATAGTTCTCTGTCATTTACTTGGGTTTTCGAGATGAGTTGTGCTCGTTCCTGTCCTGACTGGACCTGTTGAAAATATTACAGATGATTATCCTGAAGACAATTGCCTTACTTGCCTTGGAGCAGGAGATGGCTTAGCTACCTTTGGCCCCGACACTCAAGAGTGATCCGGAGACTAGCTAGTAGACTTGGTTTAGTTTTCATGTTTTAGAACTTGAATTGTCATAAGTTGAGATATTGTTTTGTTTTGAGATTGTTTGAGATTATTATTATTTAGTAGTTGGTTTTGTTGTTGTTATTTAGTCTTAGTTATGAACTTTTGTGCTATCATATCGTACTTAGACTGGGATTGAGATTTCATTATATTTATACTTGTCCTACGTTCGGAGTTGAGATTTTGACAAGTACATTATATAATTGTGTGAGTTATTGTTTAGATAGTCACCTAGAACAGCATTCTACCGCCGACACTATGGCGTAGGCTGGTCGCTGTTACGTACTCGTATCCTCACAGTAGATGCGGGTCGTGACACGTTCATTCTGACGTGCAGCCCTCTGTTAAAGGTAAGGACGGTGGAAAAGTGATGACTTAAATTTGAATGGTCATATCGCTTATTTTATGTGTAGGCCTGTCATAAATTGCCTCTGTGCTTTGGGCATAATCGATATATCCCCAATCACATAGGACTACGTGTGTTTTGTATCATGGGGCCGTATGGGTTGAGCCGCATAAGCGCCACTGACCTTCATGGATGCCTCATACCTGAGCCGCATGAGCACTACATTGTTGAACCACATGGATGCCTCATGACCAAACAGCATATACATCTCATAACTGATCCGCATAAGTGTCTCATGGCTTAGCCGCATGAACATTGCCTAACGGAACCGCATAAGTGCTTTAAGACTGAGCCGCATATGTCTCATGTTTTTAAGCTGTATGCGCGTTCCTCAAAACTAGGACGCATGGGCTCTATTTGACTGAATGTTGTTTTCTTCTAACTGCTAACCCTCTCTTTTTTTACAGGGATTCGGCTAGCGATTTTTTCAGGACCGGTATCCACGATAGGGTGAAGATGCACCATTCTGACATACACATCAGACAGCTCAGAACTTTCCATACTTTGGAAGAGTTTTTCCTCTTGCATTTTGGCATACACATCAAACAACTCAGAACTCCCCATGTTTCGGAAGAGTTTTCCCCAGATGGTAGGAAGAACCTTTATACATCGGAGAGTTGGACCGTGGTCAGGCGTCATCATGAAAGTCCTATTTTCACGGCTCTCCAAATAAGCAAAATCACCATTAGGGATGTTGTTTTGAAGGTATGGTCTTTTGGAGGAGCTGGGCTAAGGTATCTGCAATGCAGAGGGGAGAAAAGCATGCTATATTTGTCCTCATCCGTGCAGCTCCTTGGAGATTCAACAGCCTTGTTTGCTTCTCAGCAGTAAAACATGACTTCTTTCGAGGGCCACAAAACTGCTTTTTGATAAAGGCGAAGTGCTGTCAAACTGACCAAACTATATATTGCTAGATTTTCCTTTCTTTTTTTGTTGCTGATGTAGTCTTAAGAATGTAACTGATTTTGAATAAATAGAATACATTCACTCCATTCTTTAATTGTGGTGCTTGTACTAGAGGGCCTAATACAATATTTTGTGTTTAATAAAGGACATCCCACTAGGGGACTTTTTATGGACCTATTTCCTTTTTGTGCATCTGGAAATACGAGCAAATAGATTTGAATAATATTTTGTGGACCTACAACTCTTTGGTACACCGATGGTACGAATAATAGATTAGGTTAACTTCTGTGGACCTATCACCCTTTTGCTTACTGGCGGTGCAGGTAAATAAATTTGAAATAAAACCTAACAGAGGTAATATGGACGTGATAGGTTTTGTGGTCTTCACACCATATCTTTTATCCCGGGTTGGGTACAGGTGCTAAGTCAAGAGACTATCGATATCAGAGATAATATGGACGTGATACACGATAATGAAGAATAATAATTTTTTTTTCTGTGCACTGGTGGTACGAGTAATAGATTTCGAAACAAAACCAACAGAGGTAATATGGACGTGATAGGTTTTGTGGTCTTAACACCATGTTCTTTATCCCGGATTGGGTACAGGTGTTAAGTCGAGAGGCTATCGGTATCAGAGGTAATATGGACGTGATACACGATAATCAGGAACAGAAAGTTTGCTCAGTGATAACGATAAACTGGATAGACTCCTGTATGATAAAGCATTAGAGTGGGAGTTCAGAGGTATCATCATACATGACTCGCCACTCAGGGAGATGCGATAGAGTGTGAGTTCTGAGGTACTTGGTGTACATAACTCGATAGTTTGGGAGATTTAATGGTTTGAGGGAGTACCAGAATGTCCTTAGACATAGTATTTCTTCAGGAATTTGCCGTTTATGGACATTATGAGCAAGTACCCATTCTGTTTTGCAAGCCGGTATGCGTCGTTGGAGAATACGGTCTCGATGATATATGGACCCTCCCACTTGGGCTGGAATTTGTCGGCGGTTTTGTGAGTCATGATTATCGGTCTGCGAACGGCCAAGACGAGATCGCCTACTTGGAATGTCCTCTGCTTGACTTTATTATTGAAGGCTCGAGAGATGTGTGCTTGATAGAGCTCGATGCTTTGTTGAGCTTACAAACGTTTCTCATCTAACGCTTCCAATTCTTCTGGCCATCGGCGGTAGTTATCGTGACGTTAACCGGTAAGTAAGGGCCACACGAAGTGAGGGGATCTGAGTCTCCAATGGGAGGACTGCCTCGCTCCTGTATACCAGAGAGAACGATGTATTTTCGGTAGCCATTTAACTCGTAGTACGGTACGCCCATAAGCAATCTCCCAACTTTTTATTCCAGTCGCGCTTGTTTGAAGAAACGAACTTCTTGAGAAGTTTGATTATGGTTTGGTTAAAAGCTTCGGCCAGACCATTAGATGATGGATTGTATGTCGTTGAAGCCATATTCTGAATTCGGTTCTTGTCATAGAATCGATAAAAGGCATAGCTTCCGAACTGTGGGCCATTGTCATGAATGATCCTCTTTGGCGGTCCAAAACGGTAAATGACATGATGTTTTATGAAACTGATCACGTTTGATGTCTTTACTTCTGTCAACGGAACAACTTTCGCCCATTTAAAGAAGTAGTCGGTGATTGCAAGAATAAATCAGTATCCTTTTGACGACGGCAGGGTGATTGGGCCAACAATATCCATTCCCCATGCGTCAAATGGCCAAGAGGCCACTGTTGGGTGCAAGAACTCAGATGGCATATATATAAAATCTACGTGGATCTGACAATCCTTGAAATTCCTTGCATAATCGACTACGTCTGCTACTATCATAGGCCAGTAGTAACTCATCCGACGGAGATGGTCCTGAAACTTTGGGCCTGTTTGGTGAACCCCACAAATGCAATCGTGAGCCTCGCGTAAGGCTTCTTTGGCTTCTGCATTTCATAGACATCTTAATAGTAGTCCGTCGTAAGATCGTTGCTATAATATTTTTGTTTCTGTGTCATAAAAGAATCTGAGAGAACGCCTTCGGATTGAAGTTGCTTCTTTCATATTCTCAGGCAGGGTTCCGTAGACCGTAAAGTCGATAAACGGGAGTCACCAATCTTGCACATCATTGGTCATCTGGGCAGAGTAACTCGTATCCAGTTGAACTTTGATCTTGGGACAGACCAGTTCATGGCCTATAACGTCAACTAGATGATAGGCATAATTTGGAACCGCCAAAGAAGCGGCGAGGCCCGCTAGAGCGTCGGCATCAATATTCTGGAGCTTAGGAACATTTTTTATAAAGAACCCCTCCAAGGTTTCTATGATGGCAATTGTTGTCTGATGATAAAAAATCAGGTCTGCGTTACGAACCTCGTAAGAGCCTCGGATTTGATTGACGATCAACTGCGAGTCGCCATATGCTTCTAGGTATTCGACTCCCACCTCTTTTGTAAGTTGGAGCCCGATGACCAAATTATTATATTCGGCTACATTGTTTGAACAAGGTTCTGTGAGAGAATATGCCCGGTTGACCACCAACCCAGAGGAAGAAATTAATACTACCCTGACTCCAGCGACGATATCACCTCGTGGCCCTGTTCTTCAAGCACCATCGTAGAATATTCGCCAAACGTCATCATGTAAAGTCATATTTGAGTCAACGATTTCATCTGGATTTTCTTTATAGATCCTGGCTATTTCTGAGCCTGGATGGGCTGCTAGAAAGTTGGCCAAGGCTTGACCTTTGACAGCCTTCTATGGAACAAAGACCATGTCGTTGGAGGATAACAGTATCGCCCATGTGGCTAGACGAGAACTAAGTGTGCCGGGCTTGGTTATGAGAACCCTGAGGGGATTAACTCGCAAGATAACATGGATGGTCTGCCCTGACACATAGTGTCGTGTTTTCTGAATGATAAACACCAAGGCAAGGTATTCTTTCTCCACGGTGGTGTACCTATACTCCGGCCCCACCATCATTCGATTGAGATAATAGATGGCTTGTTCGTGCCCGACATCATTATTTTTTGCTAGCAAGGCACCAAGGGAGTGTTCTATCACCCGTACATAGAGCAGGAAGGGCTTTCCGACGACCGGGGCTACCAAAACTGTCGGATTCGTCAAGTATTCCTTAATGTCATCAAAGGCACATTGACATTCCTCATTCCATACAAAAAAGATGCCTTTCTTCGTGAGTTGTGTGAAGAGTTGACATCGCCCTGAGAGGTTAGATATGAACCTCCTGACGTAGGCTAGTCTTCCCTGAAGACCACGGAATTCATGGAGGTTCCTCGATGGACTCATCTCCAGGATTGTCTTTATCCTATCGGGGTCTATGTGAATGCCTCGGAAAGTAATGACGAAGCCCAAGAACTTTCCGCTGGCTACACCCAGGAAGGACTTGGTGGGATTCATCTTCATATTGTGCGCTCGCATAAGGTCGAACATTGTTCTCAAATCGTGTAAGTGATCATCCTTGGAGCGGCTTTTGACGGCGATGTCGTCAACGTAACACTCCACCGTCTTACATAATTGATCTTTGAAAACGACGCTCATAGCATGTTGATACGTAGCATCGGCGTTCTTCAGGCCAAAGGGCATGACTGTGTAGCAATACACGTCGATCGGTGTTCGGAATGACGTATGCTCATAATCGTCATTAGATATTTTGATTTGATTGTATCCTGAAAAGCCATCCATAAAGGATATGCGCTCGAAACCACAGGTATTATCGATCATTATGTCGGTAATAGGAAGAGGGAATTCATCCTTCGGAAATGCCGCATTCAGATTGTGAAAGACGATGCAGATTCGGATCTTCCCGTTCTTCTTGACGATTGGTACTGTATTAGCTATCCAGTCTGGGTACTGCTCCTCGTGAATGATACTGCTAGTTGTAAGCTTGCTTACTTCCAGTTTGATGGAGTTCATGATGTCCGGACGGAACCGCCGTTGCTATTGCTTGAATGGTTTCGCATCCGGATGAATATTGAGCTTATAAAGTACAATCTCGGGGTTTAGCCCTGGCATGTCTTTATATCTCTGGGCAAAGACGTCGATATACTCTCTAATGAGTTGCAACACCGACTCCCGCTAGCCGTTTGTCAGGCTTTTACTGATAAAGATTGGCTTTGGAGAGGATTCATCACCTAGGTTAACTTGCATGACCTCATCTTCAATGGGAGGGTCACGTAGTTCAAATCACTTCTTCCATTGTGCATCCAGTTGTTGGACCCATGGCTCCAATTCAAAAGGTTCGAGCAGATCTTCGTCTTTCTCTTTAATATCAGCGGATGCCATGTTGACAGATGTCTGCCTGAATATATCTCCAATACTGTCATCGGAATCGTATGTAGGTAATTCGAATGAGTGAGAATACCACTCATATTCCTCATCGGAGCTCTTTGGCGTTGTTGCTGGTATAACATAACCGAGGCCGTATTTGGATTTGTTGTAATAATCCCGAGGTTTTCCAAACGTAGTTGATAGATGTAGAGGCGATCGCCGACCGCTACCGTAATTCAGACCTGGGGCAGCCTCCATGTCGTACCCCTGCTTTTGCATGAAGTACTTGGCCTGAGGACTATACAGGTAGAGCGATAGTCTTCCAATATCGGGTTCGAGATCAAACTCTTGAGGCATGAAGGGTTGAGGACCTTTTTTTTGGCCAAAGATGATCGTGTGATCCCCTTCTCTTCTGTCTGGGACTAGGAAGTAGGCATCTTTAATAGAAGTAAGTCTGTTTGTGGTATGGACGGTTGTCACCTGTGTGTGCTTGTTAATATCCAGACCGAGTCCCACAGTATACATCAGATTGAGTTTATTACACTCAGGATAGTTCAATGGCCTCCTCTTATTGATAAAATAAAAAATTTGGTCTGCAAGGATTACATCATCAGGAGAGGGACTATCCACCTTTGCAACAAGATACTTCGCAAGTTCTGCGTACTCTTCAGCTACCCCCTGCATGATCGGAGATTGGGAAGCTGTCTTGGGCAACTTAACCACCAAGGATTCAGCTTATGGTATTTGCTTGCCAGAGGGTCTCAGATCGACACTTGGTTGTTGGCTTGTCTTGGGAAGACGGATAACCATCGGCTCGGCAGAGGACTTCGTGCCTTCTGATTGCTTTTGACTGGATCTCGGCAATCAAATCACCATCGGCTCCCCAGAGGGCCTTGCATCTTCCGGTCGCCTTTGATTGGATTTTGGCAATCGGATCACCATCGGCCCAATGATGGGTTTTGGCTCTTGGCTGGTCCTTGGGAGTCGGATGTCCATTGGTTCCGACTACACAGATAGGACGAGAGAACCGGGCACCTCTTTATGCAAAATTTTGACGAGGAATGCATCTTTGCCCGGTTTACGGGCTTGAAGATAAATTCTCAAAGGTTCCTCTGGCCCTGTGATGGCCTCCAGTTCGTCAGTTATGTGTTTCTTGGATTCGTCATATAAACACACCTCCAAAGAATAATAAGACTCAACCACCTTGAAGGGATCGACGTCGACAAATTCAGTCTTCACGAAGCCGTGCTTACTGACATACTTGAAGCATTTGTGGAGGGTGGATGGCACGATCATGTAGTCATGTATCCATGGACGTTCCAGAAGGATATTGTAGGACGTATCTGCATCTATGACGTAGCAGGTAACCTCTGTTCTCAGGTCGCCGATCTGACATTTCAATCGGATCATTCCTAAGGGATAGCTCCTTTTCGAGTTGAAATTGCTAATGGCTGTGCTGGTCGCTGCTAGCCGGTGCATAGGGATGCCGAGGACTTGAAGTAAGCTTTTTGGGATTATGCTTATCGATGAGCCAGGATCGATGTGCATCTGATCCACCTTGATGTCGCCTATGTATCCAGTGTAGTACAAAGGGCGAACATACATGTTGGTCTTGATCAGTATGTCCTGTGGGCTGAATACGATGTTGGGCATTGTAACCGTACAGTTGCTGCCCTGGAGATCTGTCGACTAGTCTTCCCCTGTAGGTTTGACCTGGGCTAAGTACGCTCTGCGTTCTGGAGTGCTTCGCTCAATGTGACACGAAGATCTTTGAAGAGCCTTAGGAGCTCGTATAACGACAACTTTGCGAACGTATTAGCCAGTTGTGCTAATATCTCAAAGTTGTAAGGTCCCTCTAGCCCTTGATGTGCATCTTTACGGAGCGGCCGGTCAAAGCGGGTTTCTTTCGGCTTGGACCTGTCCGTCGGTGGAGGCTGAGATGGCCCCAAAACATCAGTGGCCGGCAGCGTTACTGGCTAAGGGTCTTCACCTGAACTGCCCAGAGTGGGCTTGACTTGTGCACCAGACAGGGTAACAATAGCCGCCGCCTCCTCAACTTCGGCTGAAATTGTACGACAGGATCTGGACTTCCTGCCCTTCTTCTTGTTGGCTGGAGATGACACCGCCTGGGTAACTTCGGACACTAAGTCTGGGTTCACCCACATAATTTCTTCTCGTGACGTGGTGAGAGGTACCAAGCCAGTCGTCTGGTCCCAGACAGGGGGAAGGTTAGTAACCTCCATCGTTGCCCGGGGGATAGGTATTACCCCGTCTTGAGTACTTGTTGGAGTGAAGTCGTCGAACTGAATTAACACCATGTTCGCCACCACGGTAACCTCTTCAAAGTCTAGCGACAGAGCCTTGGAGTCGATAAGATTCTGGATGTACCGCTTTAATTGAAAGCAGTCTTGAGTGGCATGATGAACATAGCGATGGAAATGGCAGTATTTTGGGTCCTCCATCTCTGCCGCTCGAGGCTCATGCCTTGGTGGAGGGAGTTGGATCCTGTCTCCTTGCAAGAGCATGTCGAAGATAGGCTTGGCATGACTATCTTCGAATGAGTAATTTACCTTGGGCTACTGAGCTTTTGCCTGCTTTTGTTCAAGCTTTTTGGTCGAATCAGCGACCAAGGCCTGTTTACCTTTGTTGTCCCGGTTATTCGAGGTGTCGTCAGTGTTGTTGTTATTGGAGGTGGTACCAAGACGTTTGCCTTTGACCTCTCCATCCGGGATGTGTAGTCCCAACTAGCGAGCCATCTTTAATTTTACCTCCGTATTGGTGGTGCTTATGATGAAGGTCGTCTAATCCTTGAAGTGATCTTCACCCATCAAGAGGCTGATTGCGGGGAGCAACTTCTTCTGGCAGATTTCAACCAATAAGCTTTCGGGATTGCCTTGGGACAATCTCATTGCAGTTTGGCAGAACCGCTCGATATAGTTCCTTGTTAGCTCCCTCTCCCCCTGAACGACGTCCATGAGGGACGACATTGTCACGTCATGTCCACTTCGTAGAATCTTTCTAGAAAGATGTGCTTGAGGCCATCAAAAAACTGGATGTAGTTGTCCGGAAGGTTGCGGTACCAGTCGAACGCGATCACCTCCAATGCTCCAATGAATAATCGTATGAGGATGGCGTCGCTATGTGGTAACTGGTCGGTTGTGACCTTGAAATAAGTCATGTACCGACTAGCAGAGGTCTTTCCATCATATGAATGAATATGAAATGATTTATACCGTGGCAGAAAAGGAACATCTCTCCTCGCCACAGGATACGGTTGCCGTATTCTGAGGTCCCGGAAGGAGTCTCGCACATTGAACATTGCCCGAAGCTCCTGGACTTCCCTTCTTGCTTCCCTAGCTTCATCTGAATCTTATGGAGCGGATGTTCCTAGAGGATTGTCATCCAATGGAGGAGCGGTCGTGTTGGAGTCCGTATTGACTGCGAGTCCCAAGCTTGTTTGTCTAGGCATCCTTGCTGGTTGAGTCGGCAAGGCAGCTTTAATTTCGTCTACTACCTTGACCAAGGACAGGAGCATGGCTTCAATTACTTCTAGACATTATCGGTCAGTAGGCGCTACATGATCACTGTCGGCCACAAAGACTGTCCATACGTGGGTAGAGGTAAAAGGGATCGTAGCAGAGGTGCTATCTGTTTTGTACCCTCATACTAAAAAATTGTCGAAGAATGTCGGAATGTCTTCCTCCTCGAACTCAGAAGGGGTTCTAACCCCTGTGCAGGAAGCCGCATCATCTTGGCGAGGGCGGTCATCCTTAAGGACGTCCACGTCTGTTGCATGATTCTAGTGGATCGCTACCCCAAGTATATGCTCTTGGAACACCGGGTTGTCGCATACATTTGGACTGCTACCATCGGCCTCATCTACCCCCAAGGAGGTCAAGGATGCACCCTAAGGTGTTGGAATCTTCTTTTTGGATTGAGTGCCTAGGTAGACACCCCCTGTAGTTGTCGTGGCAGTCCTCCAGAGAAAAGTTTCCTTGCAATGCTGGCGGAGATTGTCGGGTTGGAAGAGCCTGTCTTATTCCCTCCATTGCCAACCTTTAGGGTTGAATTACAGGAGGAGAAAGGAAATTTTTTGTTTTTCGGAATTTGCACCTATTTTTCAAGTTGCTGTTGGAAAGGTGCTGGCTGCTGCAGTCGTTGAAAAATAGACTGCCGATCTTCAGGTGCTGCTGACTTGTTGCAGTAGAAGTTAATGATGACTTGGGTGCAACGACGTCCCGAGAGGGTTGCATTGCATGCCAAGGTTGCTTCCTTCTCTTTGTGTTTGTGAGTAATCACCTCTCGCAAGTCGATAGCATGATGATCTACCTTTGCATCCAATTTGTGGAATCGGGTATCACGAGCACACGGGTGCGTAGGTATCATGTTTGCTCCCAGATCCGAGGCTAGTGAAAGTACTTGTTCTCGATCGTTGACGGGAGACTTTTGAGACCCACCCTTTCCGTTAGACCTGGGGGACTGGATGCGGGTGGTTATGTACAACTTTCCGTCAGGAGCCCGTATAACAGTTAACGGTGCCCGCTGATGGTCAGCAACTTAGACAGTTGACTGGGCTTGTTGGGCCCGTACTAACCTAGGCTTCTTTGACTTAGCACCCGAAGGCGCATAGTAAAAAGTATCCAGATTGATACATCCCATATTCTCAATTGGCCGTATAGAATCGGGCCCGCATGAGAGACGGTCAAACACGGAGCTTCTGACATGGCCGCATGAGACACTCTATTTGTGGCCAGGATTGGCTGCCGCATGGGCCATCTGCCTGCGGCCAGAGTTGGCTGCCGTATGGGCCATCTGTCTGCGGCCAGAGTTGGCTGCCACATGGGCCATCTATCTGCGGCCAGAGTTGGCTGCCACATGGGCTATCTATCCATCTCTCTTATGCGGCCTCTTCCTTATCCGCATAGATTTCTCTTGTGCCCCCAAAAACTCAGCATCATAGTATTTTTCTTTGCTGGATTTGGGGACAGCGGGGTTATCTACGGTCGGAAGCAAGGCCGCAGGAGAGTCTTGATCACCGTCTTGGACAGCAGAAGGAGCTTTTTCTCGAAGCTGGTCGGGGGCAACAGTTTTGTGCTTCAACATGTTACAGGCTCTCTTTAGGTTGGCTCACTTCTGCGATGGGCTAGCGCTCCCTTCAGAGAGCATTTCTTCGAATGCTCGTTGGTCAAATTGAACCATGAGCATTTGCTGCATGGAGCCGAGCTTGGACACGTCAGATTGTGTCATCAACTTCTCATCAGAAAAAAGGAAGTGCCCAACAGAGTCGCCATCGTGTTTGCCATTAAATATCAAGCACAACAAATTACAAATGAATTGAACTTGATTACAAACTTGCTTGTATAAGAAAAAGCCTAGAAAGAAATCCTAGGAAACAATCTAAGTACAATTGTTTAGTTTTGATTCTGGAGGGTAACGATAGAGGCTCAGGAAAGTGTAGCAACTCCTTGGACTATCTGACGAGTTCCTTGCTCCTAAATAAATTTACATTCGTAGGTTGCCAGCCTTTTGCAGGGGTGTGGCACCCTACTATTTATAGTGGTAGATATCTTGAGCCACATGGATGGTCGCATGGCCACATGGCTACAGCAGTACACGAAGACCGGCTCCTTGGCCGCCAGTTGGCGAGTTGTTGGGATTCTGTTGCAGCAAATCTGGGTGGTTAATACTTGGTTAGCCTGCCACGTGTCCTATCCCAGGATAGGATCAATCTGCTTGAGTCATTTTAAGCCGTATAAGTCTTTCAGTGTTCAACCATGCTGGGCCGCATAAGACTCATGCGGCTTAAGTTGTAATCTTCCAGGGTCTGCATGTATATTGGGGACTTTTTAGCCACATAGGTTCTATATTCTGGGCCGCAGAAAGCTCATACGGCTCAGATTGCAGTCACCTTTGGCCGTATGAAGCATTTGAGCCGCATAAGGCTCATGCGGCTCGGGTCATAGTCCTTTTGGACGTATGGCCATGTCCAGACTGGTGACATGACGTTTTGTCTGATCACGTCTTATCTTCTTTTTTGTCAAGAGTGTCAGAGTTTGTCAGAACTATCAGAGCTATCATTTTTGCCAATTTTGACAGAGTTTTGTCAGCTTTATCAGAAGGGTTGATCAGCTTGGCCGCATAAGTAACTATTCTTTCTGCGGCTCAAAAATCAGTCTGGTGAAGATAGGCCGCAGGGGGCGTGCTGAGTCTGTCATACGGCTCATCCTTATGCGGGTCAATCTGTTCCAGAGTACTCATGCAGTTAGTAGTGATCCGCATAAACTCCATATTTTCCATGCATCTACACGGAGCTGGTGCGAAGGAAACCATGTTGCAGCCCTTCGTTCGAGCTTTGCTTTTGGAAGACTTCTTTTGAAAAGAAGAAGAATCTGTCCAGAATCCCAAGCCAACACGAGATTGATTATTTTGGAGACACAGGGAAAGGGGTACGGGAGATCCTCTTCCATGATTCAAACCTGGGGCTTTCTTCAGGTTATATCCCATCTTAGTCATCAGTTTGTGGGATTGTTGACTATAGAAATAGAATGTTGGCCGATAGTTGAGCACTGGCTTTGATGTTATTGTCTCAAAAGAAAAAGATTAGTCTGTTGCCAGAATGAAGGTAGCATGCAAAGGCAGCAGATGATGACCATCGATAGAAGTCATTGGCATGACTTATATTTGGTTGTCTTTCTGGACTTCGAGGATGAAGATGGCGTCTCAAAGTCGGCAACCAAGTCGGGATAGATCCACATGATTTCCCCTTTGTCAGTTGACAAAGAAACAAGACCGTCACTTTGTGCCAGCGGAAGATTAACAATCTCCAGCGTAGCCTTCGGTATGGGAACGACTCCATCCTGCACAAGTTGAGTAGAAAAGTCGCCAAACTGCAGAGAAACGACATTAGCAGTCACTGTCTTTTCACCATGCTGAAGAGTGATCGTGCCGACATTAATTAGCTCTTATATTTTCCCCTTGAGCACGTAGCATGCCCTAGTTGGGTGTCAGATGAACATGTGATACTCACAGTATTTAGGATGATCTGTTTTACCTATTTTGTTTGGCCGCTTTGCATTGAGTAAGTAAAGTTTATTGCTTTAGATTAAGCAATCAAAAATGCTCATGATATCATCCTCATCAAAGGAATACTCCTCTTTCGGACGTTGTGCTCTCTGTGGCGGTATTATAACACGCAATTTTCCAGATGAGGGTAATTTTAAAATTTTATAATTATAGTTATTATTTATTGATATTTATTTCATATTATATTTTTTGTGATTTTTAATCATTTTTAAACTATTTAAAAATTGTTTTAAGTCATGACTTATGATCTTGATGTGCTGCTAGTAAAACCCTAGAGACAGCTTGACCTAGAGCCTAGCCATGTGATTAGGGTATTTCATTTATTATTTCTAGTTTGAGGGTATTCTTGTCATTTTGAATTTATTTGAATTAATATATATTTAATTGGAATTTAATATGAGTATTGTAATGGTGTGATTTGAATATGATTTAAATCATTGCCTTGTGGTGTGGTTAGCCCTAACCTAGACTTGACCTAACCTAGATTAGTCGTAGCTAGCTATGGTTAGTGTTAGTTAGTGTTAGTTAGGATTTATTGATCTTGGTTAAGTCATGATTAGATATAGCAACTACGTCACAACTTGACTAGAATGAAACCTAGGCTTGTGAACCATTGAATTAGCTAGATTGATTTATAGCCATTAGATCATCCTAAAACCCTAATCCCTCACTAGTGGCCAGCCATACCTTGGTTTCCTCACCCTATTTAATGTCTCTACCCCTTAGGGCTAGCCTCCTTTAGGAATTATCAAGTTGGAGAAATAGAGGTAAACCATTCTTCCCCAATCCATAACTCCTCCATTTCTACTCCTTTTTCTTCCTAATTTCTTGCAATAGATTCTAATCTCTGTGAATTTGATGGCTATGGTGACAAATTTCAGGGAAGGGGCAATTTGGAAGAGTTTGGGTAGCTTGAGGAACAACTCACATTGGGGCTTTTTGAGCCATCTCAAACCTATAGGTAATTTCGAATCCACTCCATAAAATAGTGTTCTAATTGTATAAATAGGAAGCCCTAGGTCTACCCTAACTTTAGGTATAGCTACTTCTAGGTTTCGTGTCCAATACGTTTCCGTATCGGACACGTATCAGTGGATACGTGTAGGCGTTCGATGAAATGCCACAGTGGGCATTTCATCACTGTTTTAGGAATTGGTTTGAATAGGAAATTAGTTTTTAACCTTGCTTATGGGTTTCCAGTTTCCTGAGGTGTTATTAGTGTCGTGTCGGGTCGCGGTGGACACGGGAACACGCGGGTGCAGCACGCACGCGCGTGCAGTGTCTTTCCCTACTACTCGGGGTGTACTGTGCACAGGACACGCCACTTGGACGGGTGTAAGTTGACACACGGGTAAGGGCAGTATCTGACATGAGGCCCCCAAAGTTTCGTGGGTCCTCGTGTCGTGTCGGACACGTAGTTGGCTGTGAACGGGGCGTACACTGTGCGTGCACAGTCCTATTATTTTGATTCACTGTTAATTCCAGTTTTAATGATTTAATTCATGTTTTTAATTGTTAATTAGATCCTAAACATGATTAATAATCTATGTTAATTGAGTTTACATGTTAGTTAGGTTATTGATATGGAATTGAATTCGAAATGGATTAGTTGGTCGACTGTATTCGACTGATACTCTGTTACTCATTAACTGATACATTGGTTTTCAATTTTTGAACTTTTAAATCCTATTTTAAGTAATGTTTTTTCACTGTTAAATGTCTCCCACATAATTGTAGTTCATGTTTAGCTAAATGTTATAATTCAAATAGGCTTTTTGATTTGAGAATGGGGTTTTGGACTTGGGCTCGACTGATACATATTGATTGATACTTTATATTTCATTTCCCCTAACTGTTCATCCTCTTTAAATCCATTTTAATTGTTGTTTCTGTTGTTTAATGTTTCTCACATAATTGTTAGCCATGATAGATTGATTCACTTGTTCGAAATAGGCCTTATAATTTGTAAATGGGAATTTGAGCATTGTGTTGGTTTTTCGAATGAAATAGCTGATACATTGATTTGCGATTCAGTTCTATATCTTGAACTGTAACGGAATGATTGTTAGTTCTTCATAATCTAGGAATTGATTCCCTATTTCCAAAATCTGAGATTAGTAATGTACATTGTCTTGTTTTCTTTCCATTCAATGTATTAACTCACTGTTTCTTGTTAACTGTCAACTGTTATTCATTCCTAATGAACTGTAATTGAACTGATTTTCTATACCTGGGATTTATTTCATTCCTACACACATTTCCTAACAATGTTCACCGAATTCCAGTTATCACCACACACAGGTTATTGCCATGCCACTGATTTCAGGATGTGTTGTTAGCTCACTAATTTCATGTTCTACTCACATGATTCAGATTTCACTTTAATATTTCCAGATTTCCTAGTTAGCTAACTGTTGTTTCATTTCCTTAAACCTGAGTTGTTCTTCCTATTTTACTAAATTGAATGTTTCATTCATTCCTAACACAATGTATCAGTTCACTGTTTTGCATTGACACATGAACACTACTCACTGCCATGCCACACTATTCCTGTATACACACAGGTACACTAATTTCATTTAGCCACTGTTTTCCTTTTGCACTTCACTATTTTTTTTTCCAGATTTCATTAGGGTATTCACTAATTTTCCTTATATAACCTGAGGTTTACTCATTTCCCTGTTGGACTGTCCTGTGGGATTGGGTATTAGTTAACTGTTTTGAATTCGAATGATTAACTGTTGAATGTTATTCCCTTCCATGGTTAGCCAACTGATTCATACCTTCACTGAATTTCCCTACACACATGTACACAGTGTATGTCACTAACACCCACATATTGACACTCTTTGTAACACATCTCTGATTTTTCCCTATTTTCCTTTGACACATGTATCACTTCTTTGTTTATTGTTTCTAGGATATCATTCTTACCCTCACACCCTCATGCCATGTCTCACACACACACACACACACTTGAACACATGAGCACATTACATTTTCCTATTCTCTATATATATAATATATATATGTATGTGTGTATACATATAGGTAGCATATATGTTAATGTGTGTTACTATATTATATTATATAAATATATTAATATGTGTATTATATTAGATATATGAATTGACATGTGTATATGTGATTTGTAGGTTGGTTTATAGGCATGAGATAGCCTATAGCCTAGGGCTCTCAGCCTATGGGTGGCTTGAATGCTAGTATAAAGTCTAGATTAGACTTGTTTAGCCTTGTTTAGACCTAGAATAGACTAGTTAGTCTAGTATAGACTTGTTTGACTTAGGTTTGACCTAGTTGACCTAGTTTGACTTCTAGGGTTGACCAGAGTTGACCAAGAGTTGACTTTGGCCTAGATTGACCTAGATTCATGTAGAATGCATTAAATTGTATCTTATTATTATTTTAGACTCATAGTGACTTGTACTATTCTATAAGGGACAGACACAACTCCTCGAACAGTAGATATTCTTCAGATACTCAGGATACAGGTGAGTGCATTCTTTGATCATTTCATATCCTGCATTAGGAGTATATTTCCAGCTTTAGATTACTTTACATGATGCTGACACGTTGGAAACACGGATTAGTACTATATGGATCTTGTCGTACGATGTTATCCCCTTAGCGGATACATCGGGTATTCGTGTTCGTGTACTTTATCGTGAGCATCGTGTACTCCGTGTATTCGTGACATTCGTGTAAGAAACATGTGAAATCATGTATAATCATGTATTCACATGACCTTCGTGTATAATAACATAACTTGGCTAGATCCTTGTGTATTGATTGGGGCGGGGGAGTAGAAGTGTTTACGTAATCAATCCAATAGATTACTCGTGTACACCGTCTTTAGATTGCTCGTGTACAACATCGTACCGTTTACATAACCGTCTTGTGTTCTAAATCACTAGTCACTGATAGTTCTCTATATATGATATCTATTTATTTACAGTCTTCCTTTTTATCATGTTATTTCCTTCAGTTCTTGTATCTTACTCTCTAGCATGATTATATATCCTGACCTGCTATGATTTTTTGAGATGTATTGTGCTCGTTCCTGTCCTGACTGGACCTGTTAAAAATTTTATAGTGAATGATGAGGCTCTGGTGTCTACCCATTATGGTGCAGCTTTAGACAACCCTTGTGACTTGGACCCACTTGTAGTAGAGGATCTACCACCAGTGGTTTAGACTGCTAGCTTAGACTCTTACATTGTCTTCTCATTGATATATTATTGTATATACTGGGAGTTATTTTATCTGATGTTTCTGGATATGTATTTATCTTAGACACTTAGACTTTATATGGATTATTTTCTCTATGGATTCATTCTGTTCTTATCTATCTATCTATTTGTTATCATGCTCTACCTTAGATGTGATTGAGATTGTATTTGTTATGTCACCTCCATTCGGATTGTATATACTATACAGGTACCTTTATATTGTTAGATGTTTGACCTAGGACAACGTTCTACCGCCGACATTGCGGCGTAGGCTGGACGTACCCACGTCTCGTGCCCTTACTCTAGGGTGCAGGTCGTGACACATTTTTAGTGGTGGCCCATGCAGGTCGAGTTTGTGTAGTGGTATTCGAACTAGAGTACCACTACAGCCTGTAGTAGGATTAGGATATATTTTTAAAGGTACTCAATCACAGTTAGGATTTCTTGAGAGATTCCTGGGACGACCCTTGAGAATATTATTTTAACTTCGATTTGAAAACTCTTCTTTCCTTGATTTGATTTATCTTTACTTTCTGTTGTTGAACTTGATTTTGATGGATTATTATTGAATTTGAGTTTGTATGTAATAATTTTGATGATGATTGTTGAGTTTTGAATCTTGATGTTAGCTGTTGCATCCGAGTTTGTATTTATATGATTTGATGGATTATTGTTCACTTTTGAATCTTGATGTTCGTTGATAAATTTGATTTTTGGGTATCCATTGTTGATTTAATTTAAGTTTTGTCAAGATGAAATTATATGGGCTAGGTCATCTATGTTATGGAATCTAGTCTTCTACAGTCACATTAGCCAGCATGGTGAGGACATATAGTCTGACTTTGGATACATTTCTCGGGTGTGGAAATTTAAGATTTTCGCAGCCAAGCTAGCGGCATCGCAAAAATTTTAAATACCATGATTCTAGAGGTATGTGCCTTAGTCGAGGACTCTGTGATTATCGTAGCCTTACTTACTAGTATGACGAGGATTTAGAGCACCATGATTTTGGATAGACGCATATGATTATCAGATTGTACCTTAAATGCTTTGAACATGTTTTCTCTACTTTGTTTCAGTCCTTCTAAAAAAAAAGAGAATTATTGTTGTTTTGTTTTGTTTTACTTCTCATTATTTAACTTAGGAGTAGCTTTAGCTGTTTTTATAAACCTTGTATAACTTCTTGCTATGAGTTTCTTCATAATACAATGAATCGATGATTTTGCTAGACCTTATCGTAGATTTGATATTATAGCTCTGGTTTCAAAATGTTTCCTTCTTTTAAACAGATAAGCAGAACAGATTTTATCATTATTTTCTTCTTGCTATTATTCTTGTATTAAATAATAATAATAATAATAATAATAATAAAACTGTCTTGATTACGTCAATCACCTACTTTGCAATCTTGGTAGGAATTTAAATGTTGGTCTTGATATGGAATTTGATTTTATATTGGGACATGAAAATATAGATATAGTGGACACAGACACTTTGCTTGATACGTATACATGCTACACTTGATTTTTCAACCTATCTAAATACATATTAATATGTTGTTGATGTTAAATTTCCAAAACCCCAATATTTCTGATACAATACAGTATCAGAGACTAGTTCTCTATTTTTTCCAGTTTATATTCGTAATTTAAATATAAATTTCATGACATTAGTTTTATTTACGTCACTGCACATGATTGTTATATACAGGGTTTCATTCTTAAAGAAATTGGTTGAGTTTTGTGTTTGAATTTGTCAAATCTGAGACTGTGCATATTAACCCTTAATACTGGATTCTAAGTGATTAGTTCAATTTGTTATTTTTAAATATAATATTTTGAGCTGTATACGTTGTTGTATGTAGGGATATAATATTAGGTTTTATACTCTTACATGTTAGTTTATGGTTGTGATAAACATTGGGTTGGTTTGATGTTCGAATTTCTCCAAAATCCTAAAACTGAATACATGTTAATAATTCCACATTGATTTCAAATGTTAGTTAAATTTCAGATTAATATGTAATATTGAACTGTATGCATAGATAAATGTATGGATAGTATGTTTGGGTTCATCTCCATCATGTTAGGTTGTGTTAGGAGCATTAAGTTGGTTGTGATGTTTCAAACCCCTAAATTCTAAAACTGCATTATGTTAATATTGCACTGGTTTAAATGTTAGCTTATTTTCAGATTTTGTATGTAAATGTTGAACTAAAATTGGATTTAACCTTTCAATACTAAGCTATGACCCTGTACAAGAACACACACACCCTAACTTAGTATACACTGCCATGTAAACCTAACCCTTCCTCTCTATGTTATGTTCATATATCTATATAGATATATATAGAGTTTATGCGTACATGTGATAATGTATATAGATACATAACTAAATCTCTACCTCTTTATATATATATATATATATATATATATATATATATATATATATATATATATATGTGGTTATCCATGCATGTTATAAGAATAGGTTGTGTATTGTAGATTGTTTAACCAATATGCCATGAGTAGTATAACTTGATAGCTATTGTTTTGAAATCCAAATCCTCCTATACACTTTCATGTATATTTCACATACACACATGCCTACTATCTAACCATATGAAGATGTCCACATTCACCCATACACACACGAACCACATAACCTTTAGAACTTACAATTTAGTCTTAATAGGATTAAGAGAATCTTATATATTGTGATTGGATTTCAATGCAATTGACTTTTATTCTTTAACTTTTGATTTTGATTTTTTCTGTACCCCTTTATAGATAATTGGTAGTTATCTTTATTTTATTTTTTGATAAGTACCAGTTTTATATAGGAAGGTAGGCTGCCTTATAGTCTTGATGATTTGTTGTTTCTGTAACTTTTCTAGTTTAGCACCCTAGATTGCTTGTGTGTTTTGATACCCTATGACCGTTTTGGTTAGCATGACTAGTATACCTAGATGAGACTTTCACTACCACTATATGCCATGACCCTGTATGCCATCCTTTTTAATCGTATGATTTGTTTAAGTTCTGAGACCTTGATTGTTGGGGTTTGACCTAGAAGGGGTACGATTATTTTAATTTCGAGGACGAAATTTTCTAAGGTAGGTAGGATTGTAACATCCAATTTTTCAGATGAGGGTAATTTTGAAATTTTGTAATTATAGTTATTATTTATTGATATTTATTTCATATTATGATTTTTGGTGATTTTTAATCATTTTTAAACTATTTAAAAATTGTTTTAAGTCATAACTTATGATCTTGATGTGCTGCTAGTGAAACCCTAGAGATAGCTTGACCTAGAGCCTAGCCACATGATTAGGGTGTTTTATTTATTATTTCTAGTTTGAGGGTATTCTTGTCATTTTGAATTTATTTGAATTAATATATATTTAATTAGAATTTAATTAGAGTATTGTAATGGTGTGATTCGAATATGATTTAATTCATTACCTTGTAGTGTGGTTAGCCCTAACCTAGACTTGACCTAACCTAGATTAGTCATAGCTAGCTATGGTTAGTGTTAGTTAGTGTTAGTTAGGATTTATTGGTCTTGGTTAAGTCATGATTAGATAGAGCAACTAGGTCACAACTTGACTAGAAAAAAACCTAGGCTTGTGAACCATTGAATTAGCTAGATTGATTTATAGCCATTAGATCATCCCAAAACCCTAATCCCTCACTAGTGGCCAGCCATACCTTGGTTTCCTCATCCTATTTAATGTCTCTACCACTTAGGGCTAGCCTCCTTTAGGAATTATCAAGTTGGAGAAATAGAGGTAAAGCCATTCTTCCCAAATCCATAACTCCTCTATTTCAACTCCTTTTTCTACCTAATTTCTTGAAATAGATTCTAAT
>JANAVB010002799.1:127500-157500 GCA_029216955.1 Iris pallida
ATCCTGACCTGCTATGATTTTTTGAGATGTACTGTGCTCGCTCATGTCCTGACTGGACCTGTTGAAAATTTTATAGTGAATGATGAGGCTCTTGTGTCTACCCATTATGGTGCTGCTTTAGACAACACTTGTGACTTGGACCCACTTGTAGTAGAGGATCAACCACCAGTAGTTTAGACTGCTAGCTTAGACTCTTATATTGTCTTCTCATTGATACATTATTGTATATACTGGGAGTTGTTTTATCTGATGTTTCTGGATATGTATTTATCTTAGACACTTAGACTTTATCTAGATTATTTTCTCTGTGGATTCATTCTGTTCTTATCTATCTATCTATTTGTTATCATGCTCTACCTTAGATGTGGTTGATATTGTATTTGTTATGTCACCTCCATTCGGAGTGTATATACTATACAGGTACCTTTATATTGTTAGATGTTTGACCAAGGACAGCGTTCTACCATCGACACTCCGACGTAGGCTGGACGTACCCACGTCTCGTGCCCTTACTCTAGGGTGCAGGTCGTGACAGGTGTCGTCGTAGTAGGTGTTGATTGACCCACGTTGATAGCCAAAGTTTCTTTGTCTTTGCTATTGATGGCAAAAGCTTCTTTATTCTTACGATTTTTTTGACGGCCACCATTGTTAGTTGAAGAATGTTCATCCTTGTCAAGATTTGGCATCTGGATGCCTAACTATTTAAACTTGTCAGCACTATCTTCGGCTGCCCTGGCACTAACTATGAAGGAAGGCCAGGTTTGGAATTGAGTGGATCCCGTCCATATGTTGATTATAGGTAGAAAATTTTATTTGCAAGTATCTATAGTCAGAGCATCTGGAATTTCCAGAGGCATTTTGGGTGCCTCTCGACGAAAACGCTCAATGAAACGTTCAATAGTTTCATTAAGTCTTTGCTTGATTTTGATGAGGGGCGACATAGTCATGTCGTTGATTCCCTCATAGAAGCATTCTAGGAACATTTGTTTAAACCCTGCAAAGGAGGTTATGCACCCATCTGGCAGACTGTAATACCAGTCGTAGGTTGTACCCGCCAGACACCCATCAAATACTCTAGTGAGAAGAACATCGTTTGGCTAGAGCTGATCAGTCATCACCTCGAAGTGATTGAGGTACTGACTTGGAGATGAACTGCCACCAAATAGCATGATGGTCGGCGGCTTGTATTTGGGTAGAAACGGAACCTCCTTCCACTCTATAGGATAGGGTTGTTTAATCCGTAACTTTTGCCGATCGTCCTTCTGTTTGAAAGCTTCGAACTGATTGTACAAACGCTTTACCGCTTTAATGGTATCCTCTGATGCTTGGAGAGCAGTAGATTGGTTCGATACGTTAGGAGGCGGGATTGTGTGATAAGAACCACCCTCAGCACCAGATTGACTTGGAGCCGGCACTATGGCATCGTGAAGAGACTGTATCTCTAGACCAGTGTTGGTATGAGTTGATGCTGTAATGTGTTCTTGGGTTGGAATCAGATTCACAACCGGTAGAACAGCGTGTTGTGCCACGATCACCGCATGCATGTTTGCTATCATTTCGGCCATATTCTTTAGACTGGCCTCTAGAGCGGCGATCCTCTGCTCCTGGCTGCCAGAACTGGATGCATCTTATTCCTCATCAGTGACATAGGCAGTCACTTCTCTGGCCACCGAAGTGGAGCTGGTGGAAAAGATGGTATGTTCAGAGCCTTCACTATCGGCATCAAACTCATGTAAAGAACCATCCCCAGGATGAAGAGTGGGAAGGCTCCTTTGATTAAGAAATTCCTGGTCAGACGCTAGAAGTTTCCTTTGACCGATTGTTTCTTGGTCGAAAGAAAGATTCCTTTGACCGATTGTTTCTCGGTCGGAAGGAAGATTCTTTTGACAATTTGTTTCTCGGCTTCTCGATCTGGTATGTTGGTTGTAATACCTGTTGTTCGTATTACGTATCAGGGTATACGTATACGTATTTTATCTTGTATTGCATGATCCCTTGCTTAGCTTTTATTCATGACTTGGTTTATTTCTTGGTTTGGGTTCGGCTAGGTTCGGTTTGCTTTGGTTCATTATGAACTAAGGGTGAACCCCTACCTACCACCACCTTAGTATTATTACCCATTCTTCTTTCTCTCTCTTCATTAATCTCTTCTTCTTCTTCCATTTACTCCTTCACCTACCAGAGAGAGAGAGAGAGAGAGAGAGGTCTAGGCAAGTGCAACTTGCTTCATGGAGAAACTCCAATTTTATTGCTTCATTCTCTTTCTTACAGCATTTTAAATTACTTTAATACTTGGCATTTCCACTTTCCATGGCTAGATTCTTGTAGATCTAAGTTTATATTATTTTTGGATTTCCTGGATTTTGATCTACTTAATCTTGTTATTTTTAAGTTTTGATGGTTCCATGTTGTAGAGAATCTTGTTCTGTCCCATTTTGACCTATGGAAGTTCAGATTTGGGCTCCGGATGATGGAGTTATGGAGCTTGAGGACTTGGCTCTCATGGTGCTCTTTTTCTTGAAATTTTGGAGAAGATGAACTGCGCTTGACTTGACCGCATGAATATTTCATGCGATAAGTGTTCTATTCAGCCGCATGACTGGAAGTACTTTGAGCCGCATGAGGGCCGAACTCATCTAGCCGCATAACTCGCTCAATCCCCAGCCACATAATACCCTGCACTTCTTGAGCCGCATGAGACGTTATCCGTTTAGCCGCATGCGCCCTCCTTAAGTAGCATGAGGACCCTGCTTCTTCCAGCCCCATGAATGCTCTGACTTAGTCTCATGCGCCCCCCCTCTTTCCGCTGGCCCATGGGACTTTATGGACCCAGCCGCATGAGAACTTCTTCTCGAGCCGCTTGGACCAACTTCCCGCTTGCCGCATGGGGCTCAACTTCCTGAGTCGCATGCAACCCGCTTGCTCTCAGCCGCAGGAACCCTTTCCCCCTGTAGCTGCATAATACCCCACTCTTCTCTTACTAGCCGCATATGTCTTCTTCTTCTCAGCCGCATGAGCTTTGGACCCTGAGCCGCATGGGCTGTTCTACCCTCAGCCACATGAGCTGCTCCCGCATAGATTCTCTCCTTAGCCGCATACGCCTGAGCCGCATGGCTCTCCAATAGCCCTGTGTTTTATTATTTACCTATGTCTTGTAACCCTTTTATTGTATATTTTATGCCCATTTTATATCCTTACGCCTTTTGTCCTGAACTTGATTTGATTGACATGATTGAAATGACAATTGTACATGACATGGTGTGACAAGTAAACATGACATGACCCGATAGTGGCCCGTCGTGACGTACTCCTGACAGTACACTTGACATAATAAACATGACCTGACAGTGGCCCGTCGTGGCACACTCCTGACAGTACACTTGACATGACAACCTGACATGATATATCTTGACAAGCTGTTGCGACGGTTACCTGACATGACATAACCTGTATAAATAACTTGGACACTGTGGGCGAATGTGCTTGTATAAATAATCCAGTCCTGTCTTGCATCATGTCTAGGACAGAGACTCCTGAGTACCACGGTCAGGAGTACCTACTGAAATGGACTAAGGTTAATAAGTAGAATTACACAGTAGTCATGAAGAGATTTTCCAGCTACAGGCAATCCCGTTACCTAGGCGTGCTTGGAATCTGTAGCCTGCCGTCGAGTAGGGCACATTTCCAGCACACTGTCATGTATTGCACCCTTCAAGCTACCTAAGGGTACATGCATTTTCTAGACGATGTACCCACCTGAATTCAACCCTAATCTTTCGACTTGGGTAACCTGGATGGTCTGTAGGGCTTGTGGCTGTAGAATAATCTCACTGCATCTTGTTAGTAATTAGGCTTGTGATAACTCTAGTTAGTTAAAGTATCAAGCTGTAATTCTTGCTTGGCCGTGAATGATTAGATGGAGTCTAACTAGTCTGGTCTTGTCATGATTCTGTTTTAGGTTACTGCATGACCAAAATGCCTGTATTTATTTTACTGATAAATGGTGAGAATCCAAGTTCTGCTCAGACGAAGGGTTACAACCCCGGTCCTTGTTTGATTTACGGATTATAACCTGGCAATCTGAATAGTCCCATGGTTATCTCATCGTATATCGCCCTGTTATGCTTTTCTTAAACTCCTGTCTTATTTATTACTTTATTGTTATTTTTAATTGCTGGTTTTAGTTCCTAAGTGAAGTCTCCTTTGTGGTACTTGCTCTTTCTGGGGTCTGACCCAGCTGGTTTTGTATGGCCAGATTTCGGAGTAGCTCCAGAGGATCTACCAACTTTCTAGCCCAATGGTGACCACCAGGCGTAACCAGGGCAACGAGTGGGTTACTTTTGGCTCTCCCACTCTATTGTAAAATATTCTTTAGAGGCATTTAGCCGACGAGCACCTATTTAGCTCAGTTGTACCTTTTTATTATTGTCTGCCTACGGGCTGTAACATGATTGACAGATCTTAGGGTTGATCATGTATGACTAAACTCTTGCTAGTCCTGACATTTTGTAACGACTAGCTTCATGATCAGCTGAATGTGTAATGTTTGGGATGCCTTACTATTGTATATTTAATGATCATACATCTTGTAACTTTTATTTACTTGCTTATGATTGAGACGCTAGGCTTGTTCATGACCATAGGAGACTGTTGGCTTGTAGTAAACCCTCATATATCTAGACAGCCGTCACCGTATAGCGAGATGGATTCCATTTCATATACGTAGCTGGCTATGTCTACCCCCGCTCTCCAGTATTCTGGTTCTGGGACATGACATAGTTTAAGTGGTGGCCCATGCAGGTCTTCTAAATCAAGATATGTGAGGGTTTACCGAATAGATGTCTCAATCAGTATTCGCCCTTGATCTCTGCTCTTATCTTCTGAATCCCTGGATTCTTGTCCTGATCATATGCTTGTATCATTGATCTGTTCGGGTCCTTCCTTATTGTTCCCCATGTCGTCTTCTTCAGCGGTATCATTCCTGGACCTGCCGGACAGCGAGGCGGAGCATTTCTCACAGATCAACAGCAACCTGGAGATCAATTCCAGCATTCCGGTGTAGCCTCCAGAGTCGTGCCTTTTGGCGGGGAGCCACCAGTCCAGCCAGTTCAGCATGCCGAACCTGATGATGGCACTTTGGTAGGACTCGTCAGGATCTTGATAGCTTCCCAAGATCGTCGAGGAGATGCCTTACACCAGATAGTGACGGATGCTCTGACCAGAGGAGGTCATCAGGGTAACAGCACGGCCAACAGCTTCAAGCGCTTGAACCCTCTATTCTTTGACGGTAGTGAAGATGATATCGCAGCAGATGCTTGGCTTCAGGACACATAGGTGATTCTAGAAGCAGCCAGGACCCCAGAGAACGAGAAGGTGGCCGTGGTGCGCCTACAGCTATTGGAACTTGCCCGCAGCTGGTGGGCGGCGCAGGCCGTTGGATTAGCAGCACCCATTGCTTGGGCGGTATTCAGAGAGAGATTCCAGACCAAGTATTTTGATGCTGTAGCTCGGTATGATCTGCAGGCGAGATTAACCAATCTGAAGTAGATGGGCATGACGGTCGATGGATATGCGGCCGAGTTTTCGAGACTCAGTCGGTTTGCTCCCACCTTGGTGGCAACCGAGTATGATAGAGCCCAACGATTTCAGCAGGGGCTTCACCTGGAGATTCTATTGGCGGTTGAGCAGTTTGAGCAACAGACTTTTGATGCAGTATTGAGAGCAGCAAGGAGGCATGAGTAAACCTCCCAGAGGATCGTGGATAGGGCCGGAGGTCGAAAGAGATCCCACGGCCAAATGAATCAGTCTTCAGCACCAGTCCCGACAGCCAGGGCTTTAACTATTGGAGTTTCGAGGCGAGCGGCCTCTGCGACGTCGGTTCCGTATTCATCCCCGACGTACCCTCAGCAGCAGAAGCAGATGCAGGCTTCCGCAGTGGGATGTTCTCATTATGGAAAGCCAGGCCATGTAGTGGCAGAGTGTCATAGGGTGCAGGGATTGTGTCTGGCTTGTGGAGCAGCAGACCATTGGGTTGGATCCTGCCCGAATAGGGGTGGCTCATCATCGTCCAACCTTTCTAGCTCTTCGGTGAGAGAACCAGCTCCGGTCCAGCAGCAGCAGTATCCATTACCGAGGCCCTTGCCGCCTCAGGCTCAAGTATTCCAGCAGCAGAACCCCCAGCAGTATGCTCAAGCCCAAGCCTTGAGTCAGAATAGGCAGCGAAGATTTCAGTAGAGGGGAACAGCACCCCGAGGGCATGGTCATGCTATGGTGATGACCGTGGAGGAAGGATTGGCACCAGGAGAGGTAGTGGCAGGTACTATTCTCGTCAACTCCTTTCCAGCTTCAGCTTTATTTGATTCTGGTGCATCGCATTCATTTATGTCTGCACGATTCGCGACACGGGTAGGATTGGAGCCCGAGTCATTATCAGTAAGGCTTAATATACTTACTGGTAACGGACTTGTGGGAGTAGATAGTGTGTTTTCCTCGTGTCGGATCGTAGTTAGCGGTAGAGAATTCCCCGCTAGATTGATAGAGTTCCCGATGGCCGATTATGATGTGGTCCTATGGATGGATTGGTTGAGGAACCAGTATGCTAGAATAGACTGCCACATCGGCAGGGTTATTTTTAGCATTCCAGGTGAGCCAGAATTTTTCTTTTCCCGAGGCGCAATTGAGCCTTCTCCTCCATTATTGCGGATGGCAGTAGCAGCAGGTCTGTTTCCCAGGGTAGTCAATGAGTTCCCATATATTTTCCCAGAAGAGCTTCCAGGTATGCCGCCAGAGCGGAAGATCGAGTTCACTATAGACTTGATTCCCGTGACAGCCCCAGTGTCAGAGAGAGTCTACAAATGGCGCCGTCAGAATTGGAGATCTTGTACAATATGATTGAAGAACTCAGGACCAAGGGATTCATTCGTGCAAGTGGATCGCCTTGGAGAGCCCCGATGCTTCTTGTGAAAAAGAAGGATGGTACGTCCAGGTTATGTGTTGATTATCGTACCTTGAATTCAGTGACAATCAAGAACAGATATCCTCTCCCGAGGATAGATGACTTGTTTGAACAACTCAAGAGGGCATCAGAATTTTCGAAGATCGACTTGCGCTCAGGATATCACCAGATCAGGGTCAGAGAGCAGGACATCCTGAAGACAGCTTTTAGATCGAGGTATGGGCATTGGGAGTTCCTTGTTATGCCCTTTGGAGCAACCAATGTGTCGGCGGTATTCATGGATCTCATGAATCGCATCTTCATGCCTTACTTAGATTAGTTTGTGATTGTGTTCTTCGATGACATCCTGGTCTACAACAAGAGTGAGGCGGAGCATGAGCAAAATCTCCGTGTGGTTCTTCAGACTCTCAGGGAGCACCAGTTATATGCCAAGTTCAGTAATGCGAGTTCTGGCTTGATCGCATTTCTTACTTGGGTCATATCATCACCAGAGGAGGAGTAGAAGTGGATCCCCAGAAGATCGTGGCCATTGAGACATGGCCAGTGCCCAGCTCAGTTGCAGAAGTTCGCAGTTTTCTTGGATTGGCCGGATACTACCGGTGGTTTGTTTCAGATTTTGCTCGGATCTCAGCACCGTTGACTCAATTGACCCGCAAGGATGTGCAGTTCGCTTGGACAGCAGAGTGTCAGAGTTCTTTTGAATAGTTGAAGCGAGGCCTGATAACAGCTCCTATTCTCATGCTTCCAGATGGAACCGGAGGATTATTCGTGTATTGTGATGCTTCGGGCAGAGGCTTAGGATGTGTTCTGATGCAGCATGGGAAGGTGATAGCTTATGCGTCGCGACAACTTCGTGATCATGAGAGAAATTACCCAACCCATAACTTGGAGCTGGCAGCAGTAGTATTTGTACTTAAGTTGTGGAGGTACTACTTGTACGGAGATAGGATGGAGATTTTCACCGACCATAAGATCCGAAAGTATGTTTTCACCCAGAAGGATCTTAACATACGTCAGAGGAGGTGGCTAGAGCTTCTTGTGGATTATGATGTCAACTTGCAGTATCACCCTGGAAAGGCCAACGTCGTAGCAGATGCATTGAGCAGGAGAGCCTTAGCTTATTTTCTAACAGCACAACCAGAGCTGTTAGTCGATCTTCAGAAGATGGGTATCGAAGTTGTTCTTCCTTCCACTGTGGCATTGAGGACAAGTATGCAGGTTCAGTCCACTATAGTCGAGAGGATCCGGTTGGCGCAGTCAACAGATTCCAAGCTTCAGCGACTCAGAGCAGAGTGTGAAGCAGGACGAAGACCAGAGTTATGTATTCACGAGGATGGTACACTTCGACATGATAAGCGTCTTTGTGTATCCAGTGGAGATATCAGACAGAAGATCATGTCAGAGGCACACAGTTCTCAGTATTCCATCCATTCTGGCAGTACGAAGATGTACCATAATATTCGACAGCACTTTTGGTGGAATGGCATGAAGCGGGAGATAGCTCGGTTTGTCTCTCGATGTTTGGTTTGCCAACAAGTTAAGGCTGAACATCAGAGGCCCGCTGGACTTCTTCAGCCTTTGCCCATTCCAGAATGGAAGTAGAAACATATGACCATGGATTTCGTGACTGGATTACCTAGATCCCCAGCTGGTAGAGATGCTATCTGGGTTATAGTGGATCGGCTCACGAAGGTAGCTCACTTCCTTCCGTTCATAGTTGGTCAATCGACAGCTCAGCGAGAAGACATGTATCTTCGGCAGATTGTCAGATTCTATGGGGTATCAGTTAGTATCATCTCGGACAGAGATTCAAGATTTACGTCTCACTTTTGGCGCAGCCTACAGGAGAGTTTGGGGACTCATCTCCAGTTCAGTTCAGCATATCACCCGCAGACAGATGGCCAGTAGGAACGCAAAATCCAGACTCTTGAAAACATGTTGTGATCTTGTACACTTGACTTCGGTGTTTCGTGGGAAGATCACTTACACCTGGTAGAATTCTCGTACAACAACAGTTTCTAAGCTAGTATCCAGATGGCACCGTACGAGGTACTGTATGGAAGGAAGTGCAGATCCCCACTAGCCTGGGATGATATTGGAGAGAGGCAGATGCTTGGACCAGAAATGATTGCCCAGACAGTTGAAGTGGTCAGGCGAGTCAGAGATCAACTTCGAGTTGCCCAAGATCGCCAGCGCCATTGGGCCGATTCCCATCGGCGCCCTCTCGAGTTTTCGGTTGGTGACCATGTATTTCTGAGGATTTTGCCTAACCGTGGCGTCATTCGTTTTGGCGTACGGGGAAAGCTTAGTCCTAGGTATATAGGGACATTTGACATTCTGGAGCGAGTAGAAGATGTGTCCTATCGTCTCACTCTTCCGCCGTCGCTAAGCGAGGTGCATGACGTGTTCCATGTATCCCAATTACGACGGTATATCCCGGGCCCGAGCCACATCCTAGATCATTCAGAATTGGTTGTTGGTACCAACCTTTCGTATGAGGAGAGGCCCGTGTCTATATTGGACCAAAGGGAGAAGATACTCAAGAACAAGACTATCAAGTTAGTTCGAGTTGCTTGGGGTCATCACTCTTTGGGTGAGTCAACGTGGGAGCGTGAGGATGATATCCGATCGCGATATCCCGACTTGTTTGACTTATGAGGTATAATATCTTCCTTATGCCTCATGCCTTCGATTCCTTGCTTGAATGAGTGATTGCCTGCCTAGTTATAACTTGCATGTGATTAATATAGCTTGTCCTCGTCTCTCTAGCCTCTTAATTAAATTCTGAGGACGGAATTCTTTTAGGGTGGGTAGAGTTGTAATGCCTGTTGTTCGTATTACGTATCAAGGTATACGTATACGTATTTTATCTTGTATTACATGATCCCTTGCTTAGCTTTTATTCATGACTTAGTTTATTTCTTGGTTGGGTTCGGCTAGGTTCGGTTTGCTTTGGTTCATTATGAACCAAGGGTGAACCCCTACCTACCACCACCTTAGTATTATTACCCATTCTTCTTTCTCTCTCTCTTCATTAATCTCTTCTTCTTCTTCTTCTATTTACTCCTTCACCTACCAGAGAGAGAGAGAGAAAGAGAGTGGTCTAGGCAAGTACAACTTGCTTCATGGAGGAACTCTAATTTTATTGCTTCATTCTCTTCCTTACAGCATTTTAAATTACTTTAATACTTGGCATTTCCACTTTCCATGGCTAGATTCTTGTAGATCTAAGTTTATATTATTTTTGGATTTTCTGGGTTTTGATCTACTTAATCTTGTTATTTCTAAGTTTTGATGGTTCCATGTTGTAAAGAATCTTGTTCTGCCCCATTTTGACCTATAGAAGTTCGGATTTGGGCTCTGGATGATGGAGTTATGGAGCTTGAGGACTTGGCTCTCATGGTGTTCTTCTTCTCGGAATTTTGAAGATGATGAACTGTGCTTGACTTGACCGCATGAATATTTTATGCGACAAGTATTCTATTCAGCCGCATGACTGGAAGTACTTTGAGCCGCATGAGGGCCAAACTCATCTAGCCGCATAACTCGCTCAATCCCCAGCCGCATAATACCCTGCACTTCTTGAGCCGCATGAGACGTTATCCGTTTAGCCGCATACGCCCTCCTTGAGCCGCATGAGGACCCCGCTTCTTCCAGCTGCATGAATGCTCTGACTTAGTCTCATGCGCCCCCCCTCTTTCCGCTGGCCCATGGGGCTTTACGGACCCAGCCGCATGAGAACTTCTTCCCGAGCCGCATGGACCTGCTTTCCGCTTGCCGCATGGGGCTCAACTTTCTGAGCCGCATGCAACCCGCTTGCTCACAGCCGTAGGAACCCTTCCCTCCTGCAGCAGCATAATACTCTACTCTTCTCGCTAGCCGCTTATGCCTCCATCTTCTCAGCCGTATGAGCTTTGGACCCTGAGCCACATGGGTTGTTCCACCCTCAGTCGCATGAGCTATTCCCGCATAGATTCTCTCCTTGGCCGTATACGCCTGAGCCGCATGGCTCTCCAGTAGCCCTGTGTTTTATTATTTTCCCATGTATTGTAACCCTTTTATTGTATATTTTATACCCATTTTATATCCTTACGTCTTTTGTCCTGAACTTGATTTGATTGACATGATTGAAATGACAATTGTACATGACATGGTGTGACAAGTAAACATGACATGACCCGATAGTGGCTCGTCATGGCGTACTCTTGACAATATACTTGACATGATAAACCTGACCTGACAGTGGCCCGTCGTGGCGCACTCCTGACAGTACACTTGACATGACAACCTGACATGATATATCTTGACAAGCTGTTGCGACGGCTACCTGACATGACATAACCTGTATAAATAACTTAGACACCGTGGGCGAATGTGCTTGTATAAATAATCCAGTCCTGTCTTGCATCATGTCTAGGACAGGGACTCTTGAGTACCACGGTCAGGAGTACCTACTGAAATGGACTAAGGTTAATAACTAGAATTACACAGTAGTCATGAAGAGATTTCCCAGCTATAGGCAATCCCGTTACCTGGGCGTGCTTGGGATCTGTAGCCTGCCGTCGAGTATGGCACATTTCTAGCACACTGTCATGTGTTGCACCCTTCAAGCTACCTAAGGGTACATGCATTTCATGGACGATGTACCCATCTGAATTCAACCCTAATCTTTCGACCTGGGCAACCTGGATGGTCTGCAGGGCTTGTGGCTGTGGAATAATCTCACTGCATCTTGTTAGTAATTAGGCTTGTGATAACCCTAGTTAGTTAAAGTATCAAGCCGTAATTCTTGCTTGGCCGTGAATGATTGGATGGATTCTAACTAGTCTGGTCTTATCATGATTCTGTTTTAGGTTACTGCATGACCAGAATGCCTGTATTTATTTTACTGATAAATGGTGAGAATCCAAGTTCTGCTCAGACGAAGGGTTACAACCCCGGTCCTTATTTGGTTTACGGGTTGTAACCTGGCTATCTGAATAGTCCCATGGTTATCTCATCGTATATTGCCTTGTTATGGTTTTCTTAAACTCCTGTCTTATTTATTACTTTATTGTTATTTTTAATTGCTGCTTTTAGTTCCTAAGGGAGGCTCCTTTGTGGCACTTGCTCTTTCTGGGGTCTGACCCAGCTGGTTTTGTCTGGCCAGATTTTGGAGTAGCTCCAGAGGATCTACCAACTTTTCAGTCCGATGGTGACCACTCTACCAACTTTTCAGTCCGATGGTGACCACCAAGCGTAACCAGGGCAACGAGTGGGTTACTTTTGGCTCTTCCACTCTATTGTAAAATATTCTTTAGAGGTGTTTAGCCGACGAGCACCTGTTTAGCTCGGTTGTACCTTTTTATTATTGTTTGCCTACGGGCTGTAACATGATTGACAGATCATAGGGTTGATCATGTATGACTAAACTCTTGCTAGTCCTGACATTTTGTAACGACTAGCTTCATGATCAGCTGAATGTGTAATGTTTGGGACGCCTTACTATTGTATATTTAATAAGCATACATCTTGTAACTTTTATTTACTTGCTTGTGATTGAGACACTAGGCTTGTTCATGACCGTAGAAGACTGTTGGCTTGTAGTAAACCCTCATATATCTAGACAGCCGTGACCGTATAGCGAGATGGATTCCATTTCAGAAACGTAGCTGGCTATGTCTGCCTCCGCTCTCCAGTATTCTGGTTCTGGGGCGTGACATTGGTAGACTCTTTCGCCGAAATTACGGATCCGATCAAGGTATTGTTGACTAGGCTGCATTACTTCTTGGATGTTTGCCACCCCAGTGCTTCGAGATGTCATGTTGACTGAAGCATACAACAGTTTATCTTCGTCCACCATCATAAGTTCAGGAGTCCGAGCGTAATTCAAATGGTCAAAGATAGACCATTTAGCTGACTGGCAGTAACATTTGATCACTACTTCGTGATGATAATTACAATGATACTCCTGACGTGGAGGTGGAGTTACAGACGGATGAGACGATCTTGCGATCTTCCGCTTCTGTATAAGAAGTTCGCGGAGATCGGGTACAGTAAATGGATAAAAGGAAGTCGGAGGTATATATTCCTTAATAATATTAGGAACATGATTCTAATTCTTGAGGTGCCATGTTCCTGTGTGTACAGAGAAGTGCTGACTTCATTGGCATAGGTAAGAGGGTTTTTCTTCATGTGTGAAACTTAGCAGATAGCACAAATGGTACTTGTTGTGCACTAGACAATGACCTGCGCTGGTTGAGGTAGGTGCACATATCAGAGTCATGCACCACCTAACTGTCGGCCTGAGCCACTTTCAATTTACCCTACTTTGTTCTTGAAATGTGCAGGGTCGGAAGATCCTGGCTCTGGCTAGACTGGCGCCGACCATGAGGAGTGGGCAGGATGCCATGTTGTTTTGTGTACCATTTTTTTAGTATGTTTGGTGCTACATATTTGATCAACAGAAGATCGACTTCGAACAGAGTCTAATCCTTTGGCATTGACTGGCGCGGCATAATTGATCAACAGAAGATCAACATAAGATCGACATCTTTGCGTAGAGAAGTAGAACCTTCACTCAAAAGCATCTTCGCATTGACTGGCGTGTGGACATAGTTAGATGCATTTTCCACCAAGTCCAGGACCGGAGAATGAGAAGAAAAGGTCATAGGGTGCTTTGCTTTGTTCTGCGCAGGAGAAGTAGTAAGCAACTTCTCCACCAAGTTTATAATTCGGAGGAAGAGGGAGTGGCTTGGCGACACTTTCCCCAGATTGGCGCCTGAGTATCGACTGGCGCACCCTCTGCTAATTTTAGAATTGGCAAGAAAAAGGAAGTGATCTGGTGGCGCTGTCATCTGGTTGGCGTTTGAGCATTAACTGGCGCACCCTCTGCCAATTTTAGAATTGGCGAGGAGAAAGAAGTGGCCTGGTGGCACTGTCCTTTGGTTGGTACCAGGGTAGTGAGAGGAGCACTCTCCGCTAATTTTAGAATTGGTGAGGAAGGAGAAGTAGCCACAGAGCTTTTCTTCATGACTGGTGCAGCAGCAGTGATTAGTGCACTGGAGGACTTCGGAGTCCAAACAGCGTGCGCCTTGCTCTTGGCGGCAACAGTGGTGCTCTTGGCACCCCCTGTGCCAATCTTTGCTTTATAGGCAGTTTGGTCGACTTTCACGACCAATGTCTTCTGCGTCGTGCCGACCGATGCAACATCGCACTGAGTTGTCACTTTCTCGTTAGAGGAGAAAGTCGTCCCCAGCAGAGTCATCATTTTGTTTGCAAAAACAAAAAAGTTTTGATACAAAATAAGAAAAGAAGAGTACAAGAGTACAATTGAATTCTGGGGAAGTACAACTATAGGAATCTGATCAGAAGATTATCACATTATCCCTTGGACGATACGATGTTGAAGAACAAAGCATTTGGAGAATGCTGCAGCAAGTGCTCAGGAGATTATGATCATTAGTGATGCTTTGCAAGTGATTTGAAACTCTATTTATAGAGTTCTAAAATAAATGTTTAGTAGTTATTCTGGTTAGGCAGACAGCCATTGGCGCACCATCCTTCCTTGGCGCGAACGGTTAGTTTAACTGCTTGGATGCATGGCATGTTGTGATTAATATGCGCTTGGTCATGGGCAGTGTCACCTTCACGTTCTTCGAGATTAGTGGCATGTGTGCCACGTAATCTAACTGCTACAGGAAGATTTGATCAAGTGGCGCCAGCTGTTGAGTGGCGCTAGGCGCTAACTGTTTGTTTAGTGCTTCACTGTTTAATCAATAATGCTAATGATCATCATGTGCCATCTGTAGATGGTGCTGGATAGCTGTTTAGCATTAATGAAAGATCTGACAAAATCTCCTCGAGCGCCACGTGCTCTAGATTCGAAGAAATTTTTCTCGACTGACGTGCTGTCAGTCATGATGATAACTGTTCAACTTCTCTGAAAAGATAGCCACGTGGCAGGTAACGCCACTTGATAGTTGGTGCCATATGATGGCCAGCCCCACTTGATGATTTAAATGTTGGCACTTCCTATGAGTGGCACGGGGTGTTAGACATACTTTTTAGGCCTCTACATTGTTTTTATTATGTGTATCATCACACCATTTTTTATTTCTTTCAGATTTTTCTTTGGCGGGACGAGGCCATGAACGACGTCGAGGATCTTTATGCCGCCCTTCGCTTCCCACTACTCTAGTTTCAGATCGAAGAGGAGCTAGCGAGGACGAATCCATGACGATGATGATAGTTTATCTTCGCCATTTACTCGTTCGTCGGTAGGCAGAGCAAGTCCCGTTGTTTTCTCAGCATCTACTTCTGTTGGTGCTACCCCTGGTTCGACTGATCCGACTTCTACATCAGAGACTACACATGTCGCTCCTACTGGGGCGAATCTATATCGTGGCCTGTTGCTAGACCATGGAGTATACATACGTTAACCAGGATTTGTAGACCCTCCTACTCTAGCAGAGCGGCTAGGCAACACCGGTCGTCCCTAGATGTGGGCGGATAGAGCAACGTAAGTATGTTATTTTATTTTATTATAAATTCACACCTTTATTCATACTCTCTTTAATTTTTAATGGTACATTGTTTACTTATTTTAGTTTCTTTTCGGTCCAGGCTGGAAGAGAGGTCCAGGCTGGAAGAGATTTAGGGGAATTGATGTGTCGTCAATTCTATAGTCCCTATCTGAACTTCGGGGATATCCCACCAGAGAGGCGATTTATTTGGCTAGAGGTGTTGGCGGTATGTATAAATAAGATCATCTTTGTTTACAATATTTCTTAAATATTTGCTCATTTGTGTGTGTTTCTTTATTATTTGTAGAAGTGGTATTAGTGGCCGAAGCACAGAGATCAGGCGATCCAAAAGTGCTACAAGTCCGTTGCCAACAAAGGTTGAAGGATATGATCAACGACCTGAAGGCATTTGCTACACTTGTTCCAGTCCCAAAAGTTACGCGACTAGCACGTGGCACGGCCTGCTGGTACATACTCATGGTTGAATCCAATCTATGGAACCCTCAAGTAATACACGTAAGTTGTCTAAGATAGCGTCTAAAATGACAAGTCAACTATATATCAAACCACATATAATAATCTCAAGTGGTAACCAAACGCAATATTTTTGATCAACAGTAATACACTGATTCCACTTGAATATAATTACAAGAATAGTCAATTTATAATAAAGTTGGCAATACCTTAATATAATCATCTGAACAAGCTCATAAAAAAAAGTAAAGCTTGTAAAATTAGGCTATACGACTGAAGATGTCATCAGAAAATATAAAAGATGAAAGAACGATAAAAGTATCACTAGCGATATCTAAATCCTGGAGATACAACCGTCCACCAATCTTCCCTTCTATTCTAGCAGTCTTAGCAAATACCTTGAGAGATCACCAGGTCCTCAAGGGACTAGCAAGATACATAATATATATGCTACTAAATTACAGTAAATAAATATGTACTGGAAAGATAATCACATAACACGAAGTAAAACACAAGTGCGGACACAGGAATAAGAATAGCGCTACTATACATGGCTACAAGAAAACGTCGGGTAAAACCGCAGCGTGGTGCGAGCTAACGGTCCTATAGAAAGCAACACAGGACATGCTAACTGGCTATAAAAAGTCTCTACCGCAGCACGGTGTGTACTAACGACCGAGATTGGTTAATAGCCAAGTACTAATAATGATGTCAAGGAACTAGGGAGCAAGTACATAAATTCTCTATCGCAGCACGATGCGTACTAACGATCGAGAGAGTGAAGAATAAGTCATGTATAAGGTCTCTATCGCAGCACGGTGCGTACTAGCGACCGAAAGTGGAGAACAAGTCCTGGTACGTAACAAGACTCTGACACAACGATATGAAGGTACATGAAAGTAAATGACAAGCAGGTGATATGGTAAGAATATGAAAATATAGGGCATGTCAAGGCAGCAAGTACACAATAAGAAAAGAAACATGTATGACAGAAATAATAAAAATCATGCATGTAAAATATATTGTATATAGGACAAGGTATACTTGCCTTCCTAGCATTAACTTCCACTCTTACTCAGTAGAAAGGTGTATAGTGGGTAGGCGTATTCGTGAGTGCTAGATGGTAGACTAGAAAGAGCAAATGGTAATCTATTATTTAAAGGTTGATAGGTGATCTATGGAAGTATGGCTTAGAGGTTAAGAAATAGATCTAGTATTTATTTTCTTTGAGATTAGACCTACCTAAAAACTCAATGATGAAATTGTAAACCTTACCTTAAGAAGACCGGTAGATCATACACATTAATATAGGGTAGTAGGAATCCTAAAACACCATGTAGATCGAACAGTAGGGTTATACTAAGTTACATGTAGTAGTTATAAAGAAGGAGGAATCATGGAAGTAGCACTATAAATAGGTAATAGAGATCAAAGTGGGTTAGAACCTAGCAGACTATATCCTTAGTGTGTAATACCATGATATTAAAGGTAACATCTGAGAAGACCATGTCACCGAAGTGAGCAAAGGGATTGGAGATAAGAAGTCCTAGGGTGTTATAAGTTAGGTCATGACCTTCCACGATTAGTTAGCCATAACATCAAGAATTAAAGGCTATTGTAGGAAACCTTGTTAGAAAAGCCAATATTCTAGTAGGAGTAGAAGCTCGACACCCTTCATCTGACTAATCATCTAAAGCTCAGGATTATTCTAGAACCTGAGGTAGGGTTCGTCCTTGATCATGCCACTACCCCCTTAATTATGAATATATTTTGTAAATTTCCGTCCCAATATATTTGGCCATAGCTAGTTGACTCATTTAGGTGAATAAGTATGGTCTATACTCCTATCCTAAGTCAAGCCACACTAATGATAAATCATTACTCCTTTGTACCTCTATAAGAGTAACCTCTATACCATTGTAGGTACCAGTCATTACCTACTCAAACTTTCTTGATCTAGTCACTACGACTTAATGCTCCTTACATAAAGTCATCTTTGAATTCTTTCAAGAATGACTTCCTTATTCTTTTACGTTATGCTACCATTTAGTTTTGATAACCCGGGGTTCCATGGAGGCAAGATTGTAGGGCCTCATAAATTTTAGGGTTTTTCTATATTTGTAAGTGATTGGAAGAATCTTCGTTCCAAATAAGCTAATAAGTCAGTAGTTCATGACACCCACTTTCTAATCAGATCATTTGGTGTACGCTACCGTGACTTTGATATTTGCAGCGCAAGACTAGCTATTACCCTCAAACAAATTTCATATATATGACCTAGACGGGCCCACTTTCGCGTATGCCTATCAGGTCCCACTCTAACGCGTCTCCTCTTGTACTATTTTTAAGGCACAACATTCGGCCCCAGGGGCTCAACCTTAGCGACTCCCACGATACCGTTGACCGTTCCAACCTAAATTGGAGGCTACCATATGATTTTAGTAGCCAGGCTAATAAACTTGGTGTTAGTTATAGCACCTAAAGAAAATAGGACTCCTGGTGATAGATTTTAAAGAGTTTGTTAGGAATAGAATCGCTTGGTAAGCCATATATTTAAGGCTGGACCTAAGACTGTGAAGCACCATTATTTATAGAATTTTTCATTTGAAGAAGATATGATTCCATGCTTCACGAGACTAGGTAAATAGCTAAGTTTGGTAGATATTTCGTGGATCCTTCCCTAAGGAATAAGTTAGGTATAGTATAGGGTGAAGCCTAATTCTGACCAGCAACCCTAGAAATTAATAGACAAAATCTTGCTACCATTGGCCTAAGATAGGGCTTAGATTAGAAATACTAGAGGAATTATTATCTGACGATGGTGTCAAGATGGTTAGTAACTTAAGTGTTAGATAGAGAAAGAAGATCTAAGTAGAAAGGAAGATCCTATGCATACATAAAAAGACTAGCCATGGAATCACCAATAGCAGGTCAGGATTAGAAGGTTGGTTAATAGGTGTAAATAGCACTCTAGTTCAGCCTCAGCCTTAATCCCAAATAGATATCAACGATCAGACATACTTGTAAGAATTGTATAAATTGATTATAGATAGAAAGGAGTCGATCGCTAGTGAACTATTATAGAAGTTGGTAAGTTAACATATAGTAATATAGTATATAGTCTAAGGATTTATCGAGTTACGAAGGAATTATGAATTTTCTATAAAAACCAAGATAGAAGCCTTACTTATAGGATTATAACCCATCAATCATATAGAGAGTGTTGGAAAGAGACATCTCGTCTCGTATTGCCCTAATCTTAGAGGGAGTGCAGGATGTAGTCCATGTCTCGCAGTTGTAGAAGTATGCAACTGATCCCAGTCATATGGTCAACCATTCCAAGATTACGTGGGGGATCCAGTCTATCATACAAGGAGCAGTCAGTTGGGTATCTAGGTACTAGTGGGAAAATGCTTAAAGGGTATATGATTAGATTGGTTCGGGTTGCATGGAAGCACCATCCTCCAAGAGGATCTACTTGGGAGCAAAAAGGTTCTATTCAAAATGTTATCTCCATCTATTTGCGGATTTCGGTAAGTTTTAGCTTAATTATTGTATGATATAGATTATTAAGGTAGTGTTATTTTAATTTCAAGGACAAAATTTTCTAAGGTGGGTAGGTTTTAAGTCCCCTAATTTTTGGATATTATTTTAAATTTTATTTTATTTATATAATATAGATATTTAATTTTAAACTAGATTTTTTTAATATTAATATGACTATAGATGTACTTTTTCGTAGCTTTAATTTTTGAAGCACGAGACATGCCCATCTCTCGAAACGTCCTTCGTGAGTTTTGAAGTAGACATATTTATCTTCAATTTGGTATATCACGTCTCGTACAAACTTGTCTCCTAATATTATTTTGACTTCGCGCAACTTCGGGTCAATTTAGGTAATTTGACTATTTTTCGTAATTCTAGACCTAACTTTCAACTAAAGTTTGGGACTCGACATCGATGGAAAGTATTTGACCCAATATATGGTTTTGACCCATTTTGAGCCTATGACATATATGTCAAGGGTGTGCCACTCAATCGAGTTCCCATGTGTTATTTATTTGTGAATGGCACATGAGACTCATTGGGTGATTTTCGGATTCGATTTGACTATAAAATATGAATGGACCCAAACCAAGCTAACCCCGCTTGGTAGAGCCATGATTAGGTGGCCATAACCTAGTAGAATTATTCTGAATTATCTTTATAGGATCATGTATAGCACTCAGTTTTCCAAATGAGGGTAATTTCGAAATATCGTGTTTATAATTATTTTAAAAATGATATTTAATTCATGATATGATTTTTGGTGATTTTAAATCATTTTAAAATTATTTAAATCAATGACTTGTGGTTTTGACGTTTTGCTAGTGAAACCCTAGACTGTTTGACCTAGAGCCTAACCATGTGATTATAATGTTTTAATATCATTTTTGGCCTAAGGATATTTTTGCATTTGACCTCTTTGAATTATTTTGATATTATTTTATTATATGATATTGTTTTGGGGTTATTTGAGTCGGGTTCGAATTTTAACTCAATCCGACTTGAAACGGAGACCCGGGGGTAGTTTGACTCTAGTGGGACCCACACACTAGTTAGGCATGGCCCACATGATATTAAATTTAGTCCACATGATAGAAATATTTTAGTTAGAGGTTAGACTAATTATTATGGATAAGGTTAGTGTGATTAGAGACTTTAGAATAACTAATTTTGCCCCAACCAATTAGCCCTTTCCTAATACTAATAGAATAGGTTGGTGGGGGCATTTTGGACCTTACCATAATAGGAAAAATAGCCCCATATGGCCAGCCACTTTGGGAGAGGATAGGCTCAAGTTCATTTCATTATTCTCATCCACACTCTCTCTCTTGTTCTTCCCCAAATTCCTAGAGAGCAATCCCTAGCAATTTCTCTACCAAATTCTTCCATTTTGCCACCAAATCTTCTTCTTTCCTTCTCCATTCTAGCCAAGGAGGAAGCTACCCAAGTTTGGGAGGATTCGGAGCTCGTTCATGTCCTTTTGGAATCTCTACGTGTCGGTGTCGCTCCGGGAAGGCTTTTCTTCGATTCGATCTACCGGAAGGTATAAATCCCTTCTCATTTTCATTTTCTCATGCATATAGGTCTATTTTGAACCCATAGGAATGACCCCCATGGTTATATATCCATTTCGTGTCCATTTGGAGGTCATAGGAGTGTCATTTGTGTTGTGGTTGTGTCCATGTGGAAAAATCCCAAATTTGGACACACTATGTGTTGTTGTTATGTATGAATGAATTATTACATATTTAATCTCATATTTTTGTATTGAAGATGTGTTCTATAGTGTCTCATATATATATATATTAGTGTAGAGAGTGAGTTCTTGATATATTATGTTATATACTTGTGTTCTTTTGTCTCAAACTACCCAAATCCGTCATGATTTTAATCCACGTTTTTAATTTCAGCCCTAACTTAAAAATGTTATAACTTCTAGCTCAAAGCTCAGTTTAATCTTCCATTTTTTTTAAAAGAAGCATATTGAAGTTAGCTTTCCAAAAACATGTATTAATAGGCCTAATTCTTTCTGTAACTTTCTGGAGAATTATTTGAGTGTCAGCTGTACGAAAGACAAACGCGTTCTCGGTGTTTTCGCGATTTCGGGAGTTTCCGGAAACGAAAACGCGATCCGTTTAAAGTTTCGGAAAGCTAACACATAGATCTATAATATAATTTAATCCTAGATTCTAATTCATGCTGAGATAGTATAGTATTGATTATTAGTAGGAGTTACTATTCGGTATATGCATTTTATGCACCCTTATGTGTAATATAATGTTCTATTTGATTTTAACCCATGTTAATGTATATACATTATGTAATTAAATAGAGAATGCAAGCATGAGTAAATATTTAAATAAATGATGTATGAGGTATAAGTATCCTATCTAATGTAAGCATGTATAAGTATGGCTTGTAATGAATATGTAGGTTCCATAGTATGTAATGTATGGTGCATATAGTGGTACAAGAGAATAAATGAATGATGAATGAATGCAAGCATGAATGTAATGTAATAATAGATGTAATGTATGTAATATACAAGTTAATAAGATGTAATGTTCTATGTTAACACAAATCCTATATTACCTCATGTACCCCCTTACACTATGTTGACATTATCACACTTTACATATTGTTCGCTTACACTTTGACACTCTTTGATATGTATACACTATGTATGCCCATTTAACCCTCACTTGCCCCTTTGCCATGTTCACATACACACACATAGCCTCTTAAATAAGTATTTATGAATATAGTTAACTTAGCTATGTATGTATATATATATATATATATGTTAGCATATTGTGTTGTAATATATAAGTTTATATAACCATTTGAAATGCCATGATTATAGACCTAATGTTGAATACCAATATATGCATGTGTATATATGTGTAGACATATATAGCTTAAGTAATAGATTACCTAGTGTATATCCAATGTGAATTCTTACCTATTTAAGTATTGAATAATTGCATGCTATATAGAGTTGGGTGTATGTTGACTTGTATAGCCTTGTATTGATGTGTGCTTGCTAGGATAGTCTTGGTTAGACCTAGTAAGACTTGCTGGGTTAGGACATGACCTAGTTTGACCTAGTTTGACTAGTGCAGTTGACCAGATTTGACAAAGGGTTGACTTTGGCCTAGTTTGACCTAGATTCATGTAGAATGTATTGTAGTGCTTTATATTACCCTTCTGGACATGTTGTGACTTGTGTTGTTCTAATTAGGAGCCAGACACCTCTCCTCGGACAGTATCTTTACCTTAGACATTCAGATATCAGGCGAGTACATTCTCTGATCATTTTATATCCTGTTTAGAATTATTTTCCTGATTTAAATTACTTTACTTGATACTGTCATATTAGTCACACAGATTGGTACTATATGGATCTTTTCATGAGATGTTATCCCCCTCGGGAGCATCAGATACTGCATGTTTTGTGCGTTTCACGAATCATCACGTATCTCTATGCTTCCTCTGATTCACGAATCGCTTGTGACACATGTACTCTCATGTTCACAGAGCCATCATGAATCACCTTCATGTATCACTCATTTTATGAGCCATGTAAAGTTTCACGAATCTTAACATAACTTGAACAGATCCTTGTGTATTGATTTAGGTTGGGGGAGTATAAATAGACATATGAATATTATCCAAGTAGCTGTAGTCATGAATCACTCTCTTAGCTGTAGTAATGAATCTCCTATGCCATTCACATGTTTATATTTTACTCTGACTCACTAGTCACTATTAGTTCTCTATGTATAGTAGATATTTCTATTACAGTTCTCTCTCTGTTTACATATTGTATTTCTTCAGTTCATGTATCTTACTTTACTGCATGATTATATTTTCTAACCTGCTATGATCTATTGAGATGTACTGTGCTCACTTCTGTCCTAACTGGACCTGTTGATAAATTTTACAGATAGCCTGGAGGTTGCCTGCTAGCCTAGAGGAGACAGTAGAGGTTACATAGATAGCTAGGGTTTTAGCTTATAGTTTATTTTCAGTCATCTTGAGTTGTATTTATGGATTACTGTATTTAGGTTTTGAGATGTATTCTGAGTTTATATCTTAGACACTTAGACTTCTATCTGTCGTATCTCTTTTCGATTTTATGTTTTATCTATCTTTCTTTATGATCTACCTTAGATGTGATTGAGTTTACATTTTGCTATGTCACCCCAATTCGGGGAGTATAAACTGTTTAGTCTTATACTGTTAGATGCATTGAGAGCTAGGACAGCGTTCTACCGCCGACACTGCGGCGTAGGCTGGGCGTTGTTACGTTCTCGTGCCCTAACTCTAGGGTGCGGGTCGTGACACGTTTTTAGTGGTAGCCCATGCAGGTCAAGATTCGCATTAGTGCGATTTCGTAGTAGCGCAACGACTTAGTTGTACTACTACGAGCCTGCTATAGGATATATAAATTAAGGTGTTAGGATAAGAGGATACTCAATCACTGTTAGGATTCCTTGAGAGATTCCTGGGATGAACCTTGAGAATCTCATTTTGAATTTCGATTTAAACTCCTTTTCCTTGTTTTGATTTACCTTTTTCCTTGATTTGAATTTGATTTTGTGGATTCATTGTAGAACTTTGAATCCTGGTATTAGTTGATGATTTTGATAAAATTTTGTAGTTGTTGATTTAATTTTGTATTTAGATTAATATTTTCAAATCCAAGGTACTAAATCACACATAGGATTCTTTGAGAGATTTTTGGGACGACCCCTGAGAAACTCATTTTGAACTTCAATTAGAATTCCTTTTCCTCTTGTTTGGATCCACCCTTATTTCTTGCTATTGAATTTAAGCTTGATGGGTTCCTCTCGTTTGAACCGATGAGAAGGAACATATCTTTATTATTCTTTCTCGCCATTATTCCCTTGCATTCTTATTTACCTCTTATCTTAAACTCTGTCTCATTACATTAATTATCCATATCTTGTCGTCCCTACCAGATGTACTTCGAAACCCTTGAATCTTCGTATCTTTTGCATGGGGAAGGCTAAGGAAGTGACGTAAATTATGTAGCTCATAGAAGACGTAACTGGTTATTTTATGATGATCTAAAGAAAATTAAATGTGGAGTGTTCCATATGGAAACTTGAGATAGAAATGTGGTAAAGGTCTCGAAAAGAATAAGGAGATGTATACTGCCAATCTGGAAACAATTAGATTTAGAGAAATTTTGGGGTTATGAGATAGTTTATAGGTGTATTCAAAACTAATGAGGATATCAGAGGTCAACCTAGTTTTGAGAACTTAGAAAATCTTGGTTATTGATTCTGGGGAAAACTTTTACTCTGAGGCTATGTAGAAGGTTAGTAATGGAAAAGTGAATTTAATTGTGTTTAATAAGGATATTAAACAAGACGTTGCGAGGAAATGACTAGGGATAGAGAGAGCACAAAGTTATGGAAGTTTAGAGATTGTTGTGAAATATTTTTAGGAGAATAATATTCAAGGGTATATGTCGAAGAAAATACGGAAGTTGATTTTATGATGAAAGATAAGTTTTGTAAGGCCTAGAGATTTAAATTAAATAATACGAGGAGAACAATTTGAACAAGTTTAAGGAATTCGTAAACGGGATTTAGAGGTTTTGGGTCAAATTTAAGACAAGGTGAAAGAACTTGGAAATTTAAGTAAATGGTTAATGTTGATTCCTAAATGTGAGGGTTGTGCTTCAAGAGTGATGTTTGGAAATTGGGAATTGCCTACGGTAGTCATGGTAAGGGTTTAAGTAAAGGTTAAATTTTCATATGGAGACTGGTGAGGTAAAGATATGATTGGCAAGTTATGACCAGATGAACTTAAGAGTATCAGAAGCAGATGACTAACTCGATCTTCATTATTTTTGTGCATTAATTACCACCTCTTGAACTCCCACTTTCTAATTGAGATCCTTGACGTTCCTTATCGTGACTTTGATATTCGGAATGTAATACTAGCTGTTACCCTCCAACAAATCTTATATGCAAGACCTAGACGAGCTCACCTTCGTGTAGGTATATCATGTCCCACTAAAACCCGTCTTCTTGTACTCTATTTTCTTGATATGATTTTCTGGTCAACTGGCTAAACTATAACCTCTACCATTAAACTAAATTTCTTCTTATTTCAATTAGAAATCCAGCCTTGACTCAATTCTTTCGACCCGACATGTGATGGTGTTCTTCTTGTTTTCTTAGATGCTTAACCTTGTACCTTATCTGATTACTTGACCCGTTGGTTAAGAAACTTGGACTATGTAATTTCTTTCATCATTACCACCCTTATATCTTGTGCTGCTAAATTAGCCTTAGTTTTGCAAGCTTATCTATTTTTGAGCTTGGTCATGACATATTTTATTGGGTGGCCACCCACTAACATATTGTCTAATCAGAACCGGTACATGATGGTCTGATCAATCTATTGCACTTTGGTTCGCTTTTTCATGTATCAATCTACGAGAATGGAGACATAGTTAAACTTGACCCTAGAGTCTCATTCGCGACAGCCTTGACAATTCTCCTTGAAATCTTTTCATTGCCTAAGAACCTCGTATTCGTACTCAGTCGAATTAAATTTAATCATGACCTGAACCTCCATCATTGGATGCTCGTGCTCATACTTTGATTTAATTGATTTCCCTTCTTGCCCAAATCTCGTTTTATCCCGAAATTGATCAACTTAGATCGTATCAAGACAAAAATCTATTTGTGATTTGTTGTGCCTAAATTTTCAATTTTTGCCATTTTATGGAATAGTAACCTTTTAATAATTTCTTAGTTGCTTGTTAATGACCAATTTTTAAATAGGATGGTAGACAGCCCTACAACCTTGATGATTGTTGTTCCCTTACCTTCCCAATTAGGACACCCTAGAGTGTTTGTGTGTTGATACCATAGTACTATTTTGACCTAGAATGACCAGTGCACCTAGGTAAGACTTCTAACTGCTACGGTATGTCCTGACCTTATATACTATTCCTTCAAATTGCATGATTTAGATAAAAAAAAATTAGACCTTGATTGTTGGAAAATAGGGACGTCACCCCATTAGTATCAGTTATAGATATATATAGGTTAGTCCTTGATGTGGGGATGTGTGTCTCTAAACATGTAGCTTATGAGATTTATGAGAGATTATAGTATCAGCCTTGATAGGATGTACTAGTCTTTTGGTGAGTATAAATGTGTTATGAGAGATAGGGGCCTATATGTCTTAGTAATGCATCGTTCCTATGGTAATAGAATGTATTAATAGATGGTTAATAGGAAGATAATAGTTTGAGCATACCTATAGCCTATGATCAATTCCTTTTCATCCTTAGTTAAGACCACTTTAAAATAGGTCCAGTCCCTTGGATATAGGTTCCAGTCCATATTTTATTGAAGTTCCATTACCGCCGTACAGCAGAGCAGTGTTGGAGGTATTCCTAGATTGACACTATTTAGATGTCCGTTTATTATTCCAGTGTTAGGAAGTGTTACCTTAGATATTGGGTAGGTTAGAGGCTCTAGAAGGAGTGCTATCGATCTTAAATTTTGAGGACGAAATTTTTCTAAGGTGGGTAGAGTTGTAGCACCCAATTTTCCAAATGAGGGTAATTTCGAAATTTTGTGTTTATAATTATTTTAAAAATGATATTACATGATATAATTTTTGGTGATTTTAAATCATTTTAAAATTATTTAAATCAATGACTTGTGGTTTTGACGTTTTGCTAGTGAAACCCTAGAAACTGTTTGACCTAGAGCCTAACCATGTGATTATGATATTTTAATGTCATTTTTGGCCTAAGGATATTTTTGCATTTGACCTTTTTGAATTATTTTGATATTATTTTATTATTTATGATATTGTTTTGGGGTTATTTGAGTCGGGTTCGAATTTTAACTCAATCTGACTTGAAACGGGGACCGGGGGGTAGTTTGACTCTAGTTGCACCCACACACTAGTTAGGCATGGCCCACATGATATTAAATTTAGTCCATATGATAGAAATATTTTAGTTAGAGGTTAGACTAATTATTATCGATAAGGTTAGTGTGATTAGAGACTTTAGAATGACTAATTTAGCCCCAACCAATTAGCCCTTTCCTAATACTCATAGAATAGGTTAGTGGGGGCATTTTGGACCTTACCATAATAGGACAAATAGCCCCATATGGCCAGCCACTTTGGGAGAGGATAGGCTCAAGTTCATTTCATTATTCTCATCCACACTCTCTCTCTCTCTCTCTTGTTCTTCCCCAAATTCCTAGAGAGCAATCCCTAGCAATTTCTCCACCAAATCCTTCCATTTTGCCACCAAATCTTCTTCTTTCCTTCTCCATTCTAGCCAAGGAGGAAGCTACCCAAGTTTGGAAGGATTCGGAGCTCGTTCGTGTCCTTTTGGAATCTCTACGTGTCGGTGTTGCTCCGGGAAGGCTTTTCTTCGATTTGATCTACCGAGAGGTATAAATCCCTTCTTCTTTTCATTTCCTCATGCATATAGGTCTATTTTGAACCCATAGGAATGACCCCCATGGTTTTATCTCCATTTGTGTCCATTTCGTATCCATTTGGAGGTCATAGGAGTGCCATTTGTGTTGTGGTTGTGTCCATGTGGGAAAATACCAAATTTGGACACATTGTGTGTTATTGTTATGTATGAATGAATTATTACATGTTTAATCTCATATTTTTGTATTGGAGATGTGTTCTATAGTGTCTCATATATATATATTAGTGTAGAGAGTGAGTTCTTGATATATTATGTTATATACTTGTGTTCTTTTGTCTCAAACTACCCAAATCCGTCATAATTTTTATCCACGTTTTTAATTTCAGCCCTAACTTAGAAATGTCATAACTTCTAGCTCAAAGCTCGGTTTAATCTTCCATTTTTTTAAAAGAAGCGTATTGAAGTTAGATTTCCAAAAACATGTATTAATAGGCCTAATTCTTTCTGTAACTTTCTGGAGAAGTATTTGAGTGTCAGCTGTATGAAAGACAAACGCGTTCTCGGTGTTTTTGTGATTTCGGGAGTTTTCGGAAACGAAAATGCGATCCGTTTAAAGTTTCGGAAAGCTAACACATTGATCTATAACATAATTTAATCCTAGATTTTAATTCATGCTGAGATGGTACAGTATTGATTATTAGGAGTTACTATTCGGCATATGTATTTTGTGCACCCTTGTGTGTAATATAATGTTCTATTTGATTTTAACCCATGTTAATGTATATACATTATGTAATTAAATAGAGAATGCAAGCATGAGTAAATATTTAAATAAATGATGTATGAGGTGTAAGTATCCTATCTAATGTAAGCATGTATAAGTATGGCTTGTAATGAATATGTAGGTTCCATAGTATGTAATGTATGGTGCATATAGTGGTGCAAGAGAATAAATGAATGATGAATGAATGCAAGCATGAATGTAATGTAATAATAGATGTAATGTATGCAATATACAAGTTAATGAGATGTAATGTTCTATGTTAACACAAATCCTATATTACCTCATGTACCCCCTTACACTATGTTGACACTATCACACTTGACACATTGTTCACTTACACTTTGACACTCTTTGATATGTATACACTATGTATGCCCATTTAACCCTCACTTGCCCCTTTGCCATGTTCATATACACACACATAGCCTCTTAAATAAGTATTTATGAATATAGTTAACTTAGCTATGTATGTATATAGATATATATATATATATATATATATATATATATATATATATATATATATATATATGTTAGCATATTGTGTTGTAATATATAAGTTTATATAACCATTTGAAATGCCATGATTATAGACCTAATATTGAATACCAATATATGCATGTGTATATATGTGTAGACATATATAGCTTAAGTAATAGATTACCTAGTGTATATTCAATGTGAATTCTTGCCTATTTGAGTATTGAATAATTGCATGCTATATAGAGTTGGGTGTATGTTGGCTTGTATAGCCTTGTATTGATGTGTGCTTGCTAGGATATTCTTGGTTAGGCCTAGTAAGACTTGCTGGGTTAGGAAATGACCTAGTTTGACCTAGTTTGACTAGTACAGTTGACCAGATTTGACCAAGGGTTGACTTTGGCCTAGTTTGACCTAGATTCATGTAGAATATATTGTAGTACTTTATACTACCCTTCTGGACATGTTGTGACTTGTGTTGTTCTAATTAGGAGCCATACACCTCTCCTCGGACAGTATCTTTACCTTGGACATTCAGATATCAGGCGAGTACATTCTCTGATCATTTCATATCCTGTTTAGAATTATTTTCCTGCTTTAAATTACTTTACTTGATACTGTCACGTTGGTCACACGGATTGGTACTATATGGATCTTTTCATGAGATGTTATCTCCCTCGGGAGCATCAGATATTGCATGTTTTGTGCGTTTCATGAATCATCACGTATCTCTATGCTTCCTCTGATTCACGAATCGCTTGTGACACATGTACTCTCATGTTCACAGAACCATCATGAA
>JANAVB010002799.1:160000-422500 GCA_029216955.1 Iris pallida
TATCCATCTATTTTTCTCTCTCTTGTTCTTTTCCAAATTTCTAGAGAGCAATCCCTAGCAATTTCTCCACCAAATCCTTCCATTTCACCACCAAATCTTTTTCTTTCCTTCTCCATTCTAGCCAAGGAGGAAGCTACCCAAGTTTGGGAGGATTCGGAGCTCGTTCGTGTCCTTTGGGAATCTCTACGTGTCAGTGTCGCTCCGAGAAGGTTTTTCTTCGATTCGATCTACCGGGAGGTATAAATCCCTTCTCCTTTTCATTTCCTCATGCATATAGGTCTATTTTGAACCCATAGGAATGACCCCCATGGTTGTATCTCCATTTGTGTCCATTTTGTGTCCATTTGGAGGTCACAGGAGTGTCCTTTGTGTTGTGGATGTGTTCATGTTACATATATAGATTTATATATATATATTGTAATGAGAGTGTATCTATATTATATATGTAATAAATGGTTCATGATGATTATATAATCAAGTTTGTGAGTGTGGTTCCTCATATTATTATTGCTATTATTGTTGTGGATAATTAGGATATATATTGTGTATTCTTTTGGCTCAAACTATCTAAATCCGTCATGATTTTTATCCACGTTTTTAATTCAGCCCTAACTTAGAAATGTCATAACTTCTAGCTCAAAGCTCGGTTTAATCTTCCATTTTTTTTAAAAAAAGGGTATTGAAGTTAGCTTTCCAAAAACATGTATTAATAGGCCTAATTCTTTCTGTACCTTTCTGGAGAATTATTTGAGTGTCAGCTGTACGAAAGACAAACGCGTTCTCGGTATTTTCGCGATTTCGGGAGTTTCCGAAAACGAAAATGCGATCCGTTTGAAGTTTCGGAAAGCTAACACATAGATCTATAACATACATTAATCCTAAATTTTAATTCATGCTGAGATGGTACAGTATTGATTATTAGTAGGAGTTACTATTTGGCATATGCATTTTGTGCACCCTTGTGTGTAATATAATGTTCTATTTGATTTTAACCCATGATAATGTATATATATTATGTAATTAAATAGAGAATATAAGCATGAGTAAATGGTTAAATAAATGAAGTACGAGATGTAAGTATTCTATCTAATGTAAGCATGTATAAGTATGGCTTGTAATGAATATGTAGGTTCCATAGTATGTAATGTATGGTACATATAGTAGTGCAAGAGAATAAATGAATGATGAATGAATGAAAGCATGAATGTAATGTAATAATAGATGTAATGTATGAAATATACAAGTTAATGAGATGTAATGTTCTTTGTTAACACAAATCCTATATTACCTCATGTACCCCCTTACACTATGTTGACACTATCACACTTGACATATTGTTCACTTACATTTTGACACTCTTTGATATGTATACACTATGTATGCCCATTTAACCCTCACTTGCCCCTTTGCCATGTTCACATACACACACATAGCCTCTTAAATAAGTATTTATGAATATAGTTAACTTAGCTATGTTTGTATATTATATATATGTTAGCATATTGTGTTGTAATATATAAGTTTATATAACCATTTTAAATGCCATAATTATAGACCTAATGTTGAATACCAATATATGCATGTGTATATATGTGTAGACATATATAGCTTAAAGTAATAGATTACCTAGTGTATATCCAATGTGAATTCTTGCCTATTTGAGTATTGAATAATTGCATGCTATATAGAGTTGGGTGTATGTTGGCTTGTATAGCCTTGTATTGATGTGTGCTTGCTAGGATAAGTCTTGGTTAGGCTTAGTAAGACTTGCTGGGTTAGGACATGACCTAGTTTGACCTAGTTTGACTAGTGCAGTTGACCAGAGTTGACCAAGGGTTGACTTTGGCCTAGTTTGACCTAGATTTATGTAGAATGCTTTGTAGTGCTTTATATTACCCTTCTGGACATGTTGTGACTTGTGCTGTTCTAATTAGAAGCCAGACACCTCTCCTCGGACAGTATCTTTACCTTGGACATTCTGATATCGAGGCGAGTACATTCTCTGTTTATTTCATATCCTGCTTAGAATTATTTCCTGCAGTAGCTTACTTTACTTGTATTGTCACGTTGGTCACACGGATTGGTACTATATGGATCCCTTCTTGAGATGTCATCCTTATGGAGCATCGGGTACTCTATGTTTTGTACGTTTCACTTACATGGCGTATCACTATGCTTCGTTGATTCTTCGATCACTTGTGACATATACTCTTATGATCACAGAGTCATCCTGGAATCCTTATCCCATTTATGGTCTACTATGTATCACCTTCGGGGTCTATCACCTTCGGGGTCTATCACCTTCGGGGTCTGTTACATAGTATCATATAACATAACCTGGCTGGATCCTTGTGTATTGATTGGGGGTACGGGGGAGTATAAATGGACATGTGAATAATACACCAGTAGTGTAGCATCAGAATCATTCCATAGTGTAGCATCAGAATCATCCCAGCCCATTTACATGTTCATGTCGTACTCTGACTCACTAGTCACTGCTAGTTCTCTATGTATAGTAGATATTTCTATTACCGCTTTTTCTGCTTACATACTGCTATTCTTCAGTACTTGTATCTTACTTTACTGCATGTTATATGTTTTCTAACCTGCTATGATCTGTTGAGATGTACTGTACTCGCTCCAGTCCTGACTAGACCTGTTGATAAATTTTACAGATAGCATGGGATTGCCTGCTAGCCTAGAGGAGATACTGTAGAGGTTGCTTAGGTAGTTATTTTATTTTGTCTGGAGATTGTATTTATTTTGTGGATTACTGTATCTGTATTTGAGTTTTGAGATATATTTCTGGGTTTATGTATCTTAGACACTTAGACTTCTATCTCCTGTATCTCTTTTGGATTTCATGTTTTATCTATCATTATTATGCTCTACCTTAGATGTGATTGAGTCTGTATCTGCTGTGTCACCCCCATTCAGGGAGTATAAACTGTTTAGTCTTATACTGTTAGATGCATTGAGACCTAGGACAGCGTTCTACCGCCGACACTGCGGCGTAGGCTGGGCGTTGTTACGTTCTCGTGCCCTAACTCTAGGGTGCGGGTCGTGACACGTTTTTAGTGGTGGCCCATGCAGGTCGAGACTAAAGTGTAGTGGTATTCGAACTAGAGTACCAATACAGCCTACAGTAGGATTAGGATATATTTTGAAGGTACTCAATCACAGTTAGGAACCCTTGAGAGATTTCCGGGACGACCCTGGAGAATCTTATTTAACTTCGATTTGAAAACTCTTTTTTCCTTGATTTGTTTTATCTTTATTTTCTGTTGTTGAATTTGATTTTAATGGATTATTGTTGAATTTGAGTTGTATTTATTTTAATGGAAGATTTTTGAATTTTGAATTTTGATGGTAGCTGTTGCATTCGAGTTTGTATTTTGATGGATTTTGTTCATTTTGAATTTTGATATTCGTTAATAAATTTGATTTGATGTTGAGTATTCATTATTGATTAATTTAATTTTTGGCAAGATGAAATTATATGGGCTAGGTCGTCTATGTTATGGAATCTAGTTTTCTATAGTCACATTAGCCAGCATGGTGAGGACATATAGTCTGACTCTGGATATATTTCTCGGGTGTAAGAATTTAAGGTTTTCGCAGCCAAGCATGCGGCACCGCGAAAATGTTAAATACCATGATTCTAGAGATATGTGCATAAGTCAAGGGCTCTGTGATTATCGTAGCCTTGCTTACTAGTATGACGAGGATTTAGAGTACAATGATTCTGGATAGACGCATATGATTATCAGATTGCACCTTAAATATTTTTGAACATGTTTTCTCTACTTTTTCTCAATCAATCAAAAAAAAGAATTATTATTTGTTTGGTTGTCTAGTTTTCTATTATTTAACTCAAGAGTAAGTTTAGTTGTTTTCATAAACCTTTGTGTAACTTCTTCTATGAATTTTTCTTAATACAATGAATTGATGATTTTGCTAGACTTTACCTTGGATTTGATAATTTAGCTCTGGGTTTCAAAAGGGTTCTTCCTTAATCAGATAAGCAAAATAGATTTTATCGTTAATTCCTTCTTGCTATTAATCTTATATTAGATAATAATAAAATTGACTTGATTTCATCAATCGCCTGCTTGTAATCTTGGTAGGAATCTAAATGTTAGTCTTAACGTAGAATTAATTTTTTGGGACATGAGAATATATGGGTATATTTATATAACAGACACTTTGCCTAACACGTATGCATGCTACACTTGATTTTTCCACATATCTAGATACATATTGATATGTTGTTGATGTCCAAATTTTCATAACCAATATTTCTGGTCCTCTGTTTTCTATGTTTAAATTCGTAAGTTAAATATAAATTTTATGTTATTAGTTTTGTCTACATCACTGCTCATGTATGTTACACGTAGGGTTTCAATTCAAAAGAATTTTGGTTGAAAATTTGTGTTAAATTTGTCAAATTTAAGACTGTGTACATATTAACCTTAATGCTGAGTTTCCAAATGTTTAGTTCAAATTGCTGTTTTATTTTCTTAAATGGAACATTTGAGCTATATACCTTGTTGGAAGTAGGGATATAAATTTTGGTTTCATATTCTTACATGTTAGTTTGTGATAAACATTGAGTTGGGTTTGATGTTCAAATTTCTCTAATATCCTAAAAAAAAACTGTGTACATGTTAACATTTTCATATTGATTTCTATGTTTAGTTCTGTTTCAGATTTAATATGTAATATTGAACTGAATGCGTAGATAACTATATTGATAGTATGTTAGGGTTTCATTTCTATCATGTTAGGATGTATTGGGACCATTGAGATTTGTTGTGATGTTTCAAACCCTAAAATTTGAGACCGCATTATGTTCATATTTTTCATGGTTTGAATGTTAGCTTATTTCAGATATTTTTATATGTAAATGCTGAACTAAAACTGGATTTAACCTTTCAATACTAAGCTATAACCCTGTACAAGGACACACACACACACTCTAACTTAGTATACCCTGTCATGTAACCTAATCTTTACTCTCCATGTTATGATCATGTATCTATATAGATATATATAGCGTTTATACATCCATGTTATAATGTATATAGATAAATAACTAATTCTCTACCTTCTTATATATATAAATGGTTAGCCATGCATGTTATGATTAAATAGGTTGTGTATTGTAGGTCGTTAACCCATATGTCATGATTAGTGTAACGTGCTAGTTATTGTTGAAACCCGAATCCCCATATACACTTTTATGTATATTCACGTACACACACGCCTACTATCTAACCATATGAACATGTCCCCATACACATGATGCTAGTTTTCCCTCTCTAATGCTCTCTATATTATATAATGCGATTGGATTTCAATGCAAGTAATTTTCAATTCCTTAATTTTCAATTTGATTTTCTGTACCCTTTTAGATGATTGGTGGTTACCTTTCTTTATTTTTTAATGAGTACCAGTTTTCACATGGGATGGTAGACTGTCTTACAGTTTTGATGATTTGATATTTCTGTATCTTTTCTCGTTTAGCACCCTGGATTTGCTTGTGTGTTTGATACCCGATGACCGCCTTGGTTAGTATGACTAGTATACCTAGGTGAGACTTCCAACTGCTACGGTATGCCCTGACCTTGTATATTATTCCTTCAAATTGCATGATTTAGATAAAAAAAAAATTTAGACCTTGATTGTTGGAAAATAGGGACGTCATCCCATTAGTATCAGTTGTAGATATATATAGGTTAGTCCTGGATGTGGGGATGTGTGTCTATAAACATATAGCTTATGAGATTTATGAGAGATTATAGTATCAGCCTTGATAGGATGTACTAGTCTTTTGGTGAGTATAAATGTGTTATGAGAGATAGGGGCCTATATGTCTTAGTAATGCATCGTTCCTATGGTAATAGAATGTATTAATAGATGGTTAATAGGAAGATAATAGTTTGAGCATACCTATAGTCTATGATCAGTTCTTTTTCATCCTTAGTTAAGACCACTTTAAAATAGGTCCAGTCCCTTGGATATAGGTTCCAGTCCATATTCTATTGAAGTTCCATTACCGCCGTACATCAGAGCAGTATTGGATGTATTCCTAGATTGACATTTTTTAGATGTCCGTTTATTATTCCAGTGTTAGGAAGTGTTACCTTAGATATTGGGTAGGTTAGAGGCTCTAGAAGGAGTACTATCGATCTTAAATTTCGAGGACGAAATTTTTTTAAGGTGGGTAGAGTTGTAGCACCCAGTTTTCCAAATGAGGGTAATTTTAAAATTTTGTGTTTATAATTATTTTAATAATTATATTTAATTCATGATATGATTTTTGCTGATTTTAAATTATTTTAAAATTATTTAAATCAATTACTTGTGGTTTTGACGTTTTGCTAGTGAAACCCTAGAGACTGTTTGACCTAGAGCCTAACCATGTGATTATGATATTTTAATGTCATTTTTGGCCTAAGGATATTTTTGCATTTGACCTCTTTGAATTATTTTGATATTATTTTATTATTATGATATTGTTTTAGGATTATTTGAGTCGGGTTCGAATTTCATCTCAATCTGACTTGTAACGGGGACCCGGGGGTAGTTTGACTCCAGTGGGACCCACACACTAGTTAGGCATGGCCCACATGATATTAATTTTAGTCCACATGATTGAAATATTTTAGTTAGAGGTTAGACTAATTATTATGGATAAGGTTAGTGTGATTAGAGACTTTAGAATGACTAATTTAGCCCCAACCAATTAACCCTTTCCAAATACTCATAGAATAGGTTAGTAGGGGCTTTTGGACTTTTCCTAATAGGACAAAACCACCTTTATGGCCAGCCACAATAAGGATAGGGTTGAGCCTCCCATTTGTCATTATCCATCTATTTTTCTCTCTCTTGTTCTTCCCCAAATTTCTAGAGAGCAATCCCTAGCAATTTCTCCACCAAATCCTTCCATTTCACCACCAAATCTTTTTCTTTCCTTCTCCATTCTAGCCAAGGAGGAAGCTACCCAAGTTTGGGAGGATTCGGAGCTCGTTCGTGTCCTTTTGGAATCTCTACGTGTCGGTGTCGCTCCGGGAAGGTTTTTCTTCGATTCGATCTACCGGGAGGTATAAATCCCTTCTCCTTTTCATTTCCTCATGCATATAGGTATATTTTGAACCCATAGGAATGACCCCCATGGTTGTACCTCCATTTGTGTCCATTTTGTGTCCATTTGGAGGTCATAGGAGTGTCCTTTGTGTTGTGGATGTGTTCATGTTACATATATAGATTTATATATATATATATATATTGTAATGAGAGTGTATCTATATTTATATATGTAATAAATGGTTCATGATGATTATATAATCAAGTTTGTGAGTGTGGTTCCTCATATTATTATTGCTATTATTGTTCTGGATAATTAGGATATATATTGTGTATTCTTTTGGCTCAAACTATCTAAATCCGTCATGATTTTTATCCACGTTTTTAATTTCAGCCCTAACTTAGAAATGTCATAACTTCTAGCTCAAAGCTCGGTTTAATCTCCCGTTATTTTTAAAAGAAGCGTATTGAAGTTAGCTTTCCAAAAACATATATTAATAGGCCTAATTCTTTTTGTACCTTTCTGGAAAATTATTTGAGTGTCAGCTGTACGAAAGACAAACGCGTTCTCGGTGTTTTCGCGATTCCGGGAGTTTCCGGAAACGAAAACGCGATCCGTTTGAAGTTTTGGAAAGCTAACACATAGATCTATAACATACTTTAATCCTAAATTTTAATTCATGCTGAGATGGTACAGTATTGATTATTAGTAGGAGTTACTATTCGGCATATGCATTTTGTGCACCCTTGTGTGTAATATGATGTTCTATTTGATTTTAACCCATGTTAATGTATATACATTATGTAATCAAATAGAGAATACAAGCATGAGTAAATGGTTAAATAAATAATGTACGAGATGTAAGTATTCTATCTAATGTAAGCATGTATAAGTATGGCTTGTAATGAATATGTAGGTTCCATAGTATGTAATGTATGGTACATATAGTAGTGTAAGAGAATAAATGAATGATGAATGAATGAAAGCATGAATGTAATGTAATAATAGATGTAATGTATGAAATATACAAGTTAATGAGATGTAATGTTCTATGTTAACATAAATCCTATATTACCTCATGTACCCCCTTACACTATGTTGACACTATCACACTTGACACATTGTTCACTTATATTTTGACACTCTTTGATATGTATACACTATGTATACCCATTTAACCCTCACTTGCCCCGTTGCCATGTTCACATACACACACATAGCCTCTTAAATAAGTATTTATGAATATAGTTAACTTAGCTATGTATGTATATTATATATATATTAGCATATTGTGTTGTAATATATAAGTTTATATAACCATTTGAAATACCATGATTATAGACCTAATATTGAATACCAATATATGCATGTGTATATATGTGTAGACATATATAGCTTAAAGTAATAGATTACCTAGTGTATATCCAATGTGAATTCTTGCCTATTTGAGTATTGAATAATTGCATGCTATATAGAGTTGGGTGTATGTTGGCTTGTATAGCCTTGTATTGATGTGTGCTTGCTAGGATAAGTCTTGCTTAGGCCTAGTAAGACTTGCTGGGTTAGGACATGACCTAGTTTGACCTAGTTTGACTAGTGCAGTTGACCAGAGTTGACCAAGGGTTGACTTTGGCCTAGTTTGACCTAGATTCATGTAGAATGCATTGTAGTGCATTATATTACCCTTCTGGACATGTTGTGACTTGTGCTGTTCTAATTAGAAGCCAGACACCTCTCCTCGGACAGTATCTTTACCTTGGACATTCAGATATCGAGGCGAGTACATTCTCTGTTCATTTCATATCCTGCTTAGAATTATTTCCTACAGTAGATTACTTTACTTGTACTGTCACGTTGGTCACACAGATTGGTACTATATGGATCCCTTCTTGAGATGTTATCCTTAGGGAGCATCGGGTACTCTATGTTTTGTGCGTTTCACTTACATGGCGTATCACTATGCTTCGTTGATTCTTCGATCACTTGTGACATGTACTCTTATGATCACAGAGTCATCCTGGAATCCTTATCCCATTTATGGGTCTACTATGTATCACCTTCGGGGTCTATCACCTTCGGGGTCTGTTACATAGCATCATATAACATAACCCGGCTGGATCCTTGTGTATTGATTGGGGGTACGGGGGAGTATAAATGGACATGTGAATAATACACCAGTAGTGTAGCATCAGAATCATTCCATAGTGTAGCATCAGAATCATCCCAGCCCATTTACATGTTCATGTCGTACTCTGACTCACTAGTCACTGCTAGTTCTCTATGTATAGTAGATATTTCTATTACCGCTTTTCCTGTTTACATACTGCTATTCTTTAGTACTTGTATCTTACTTTACTGCATGTTATATATTTTCTAACATGCTATGATCTGTTGAGATGTACTGTACTCGCTCCAGTCCTGACTGGACCTATTGATAAATTTTACAGATAGCCTCGGATTGCCTGCTAGCCTAGAGGAGACACTGCAGAGGTTGCTTAGGTAGTTATTTTATTTTGTCTGGAGATTGTATTTATTTTGTGGATTACTGTATCTGTATTTGAGTTTTGAGATGTATTTCTGGGTTTATGTATCTTAGACACTTAGACTTCTATCTCCTGTATCTCTTTTGGATTTCATGTTTTATCTATCATTATTATGCTCTACCTTAGATGTGATTGAGTCTGTATCTGCTATGTCACCCCCATTCGGAGAGTATAAACTGTTTAGTCTTATACTGTTAGATGCATTGAGACCTAGGACAGCGTTCTACCGCCGATACTGCGGTGTAGGCTGGGCGTTGTTACGTTCTCGTGCCCTAACTCTAGGGTGCGGGTCGTGACATATCTATATATATTCTTCCGCACTTGCTGGGACATCATCAAGGTGGACATCCACAATGTGGTCTCGGCCTTCCTCTAGGGAGCTGCTTACCCTAGAGCCATCTCGAGCACCAATCTCATCCTCATCCCAAAGAAAGACAATCCAGAGATATTTTGCGACTTCCATTCCATCAGTCTTTGTACCTTCACCAACAAGATCATATCCAAGATCATCGCCTCCCGCATGGCTGGCCTACTTCCCAAGATCATCTCGATGGAGCAAAGTGGCTATGTCCGAGGGAGAAATATCCAAGATAATATCATGCTGGCCTAAGAGTTAATCACCTACAGGAAACTCCCAGCTAGAGGGGACAATATTGCCATAAACTTGGACATAGAGAAAGCTTACGACAGACTGGATCGGAAATTCATGATCTGGGTCTTCAGAGCCTTCAATTTTTCGAAACATGGACCAACATCGTGTGGAGATCGATCAGCAACTCATGGTTCTCTACGGTTATCAATGATCAGGAGGACGGGTTTTTCAAATCAAGTCGTGGGGTTAGGCAAGGATACCCTCTATCTTCTACCATATTCATCATCACGGCTATGCATTGAGCAGAAATATTAGTAAGATGGCGAGCTCACCCAACTTCCAACACTATCATACCGCCAGTGGTTGTCCGATCATCACCCACCTGACCTTCGCAGACGATATCCTCATCTTCTCTTTCGGGGATGCCGGGTCGGTGGAAGTGGTTAGCAAGATGCTTCAGAGATACGCCGGGTGTACGGGCCAGAAGGTCAACCCAGAAAAAAGTGTTATCTACACCCACCACAAAATCAAGAGAGAGCATGCGGCTAGCCTCTCCATCACCACTTCCTTCTCCATCAAGCATCCTCCATTCTACTACCTCGGATGCCCCTAGTATACGACAATTCCAATGTCGACATTTTCGAGAACCTGATAAATCGCATCAGGAAAAACCTCGAGGGCTGGCATAACGCCATACTATCCCAGGAGGCAAAAAGATCCTCATCAATCATGTCCTCACATCCATTCCCATCTACACCCTAGCTGCGTACTCCTCCCTAAGAAAGTTCTATCCTCCATCGAGAGTCTCTTCAACAATTTTCTCTAGGGGCACATCGGCGGCAAAGATAAGTACCATTGGGCTAGTTGGGATACCATGGCTCGTCCTACAGAGGATGGGATCCTGGGCTTCACAAAACTATCCCACATCGTTAACAACTTTTCCATGAAACTGTGGTGGATGCTCCGCACGAGTCAGAACTTAGGACCAGGCTCATGAAGGACAGATACTTCAAGCACATCCACCCATCGACGGCCATCTCTAACAACAGATCATCAGCAGCTTGGCGTCGCATCCTCATCGTGCGGTCTCTTGCCGAACCAGCGATTCGACTACAGGTGGGCATTGGTGATTCATCACCATTCCTGGAGCGATGGGTTGGAGACATCTTGCTTCTAAAACTTTCAGCTGCCCCTAGGAACAGTACTATCAAGGACTTGTGGGACCCCTCTGATAACAACTAGAATTGGAATAAAATTCGAGTCTGGGCCAGGTCAGCGGCGGTCGATTGCATCCGCCGTAGTGGATTGACTAGTTGTTCGGACCCAGATAAGCTCGAGTGGTCGCCCGTAGCTGCCGGAGCATTCTCGATTAGATCGGCCAGACGAGTGATCCTTGGCAATATAGCGCCTGCTCCTACCGTTGTATCCTTCTGGCACACATGCATCCCCAAGAAGTGGTCCTTCCTCATTTGGAGAGCCTTTCGTAATATCCTTCACACAGATGACACCCTCAACACGATCGGGTTCAGCCTTTCTTCGGCGTGCATATGCTACTCTGATCATCAATCGAAAACAGTCAACCACATCTTCAGGCAAGGGGACCTCCCGATCCAGGTCTGGAGAGTACTTTTCCAGTACTGCAGAATGTATCATGGATGCAACAACTTCCATGACCTCATAGCGACATGGGCTTCCGCGTCCCATGGCCACCAGATAGTAGATGTCGCAGCCAAGTGGGTTATCTGAAAAAATTGCAATAAGGCAAGATACGAAGGCCCCCAGTACACCGCAGACCAACTGATTTGGGAGACCATTCGCCAGTGCCGCAAACGGAGCTCCCTCTGCTCGTACGGCCAGACAGTCTTCTGGAACTCTCTCCTCTCCCCGGCTTAGCCGTTTTGGTTTTCGTTTCTCTCCTCTTTTGTCTGTATACATGTATAGGCTTCGGCATTTTGCGCCTTATGGTTTACTTGTATATGCTCGGCCTTTTCGGCCTTCAAAAATAAAATGGGCTCTTGTTGAAAAATATATATATATATATATATATATATATATATATTATATATATATATATATATATATATATATATATATATATAATTTATATAAGGTTATCTACATATTTATATATGATTTTATATAAAATTTATGTATATATTTATTAATCTCATTTATTATTCATAAATACTTGTGACTATTTATGCACATTGTATATGTGTATTTTTATATATAACCCTACATATAAATACCTACTTATGGAAATAACTATATATTCTAAGGGTTATCGGGTATATACATTAGTATAATTAATATATATATATATATATATATATATATATATATATATATATATATATATATATATATATATATACCAATGGATGTTCTCTGTAGGGTCGGTTGCTCTTGGGGTGCCCCTGCCGTGCCTAACCCTCTCCTCAGTGGTCGGGCCTCTGCCCCCTCCCGCCGGTGTCTTCGGTGCCTCTTCTCCTCTCCTCCTCCCTCCTTGTCCCTCTTTTCGGCCCCCTCTGTTTCCTTCCTCCCCTCTCCCTTTTCCTATTGGACTGCTCGCTTTCCACTCTTTGGCTATGGCGACTGCTTCCAGCTGTCCAGGGTTGTCCTTCGCTCAGGTCATGGTGGGTCCTCCTACCCAGGCGCCCCAGAGATTTCCATTCCTGTGCACCCACCCTCTCATTTTCAAGGGGACCTGGAGGTCATTTTTGATGCTACCAATGAAGAGACGCTCCTCTCCCCTCTTGCTATTGTTTTCTCGTGCCATGCCGCCGGTGGAGTTGATTCGCCGGGCATTTGGAAGATGTGGGCTTGTTATCCCGGTGGAGGTCTTCGTCCTTGATGGGCGTCACATTCTCATCCATTCGAATCTAGAAGCTGACTTCTCCGCTTGCGTTCTAAGCCCCTCTGGTTTATTGCAAAATCCCTGATATGTCACTTTCATTGGTCGTTAGCTTTCTCGTCGGCTAGTGAATCCGCCATCGCTCTGATCTGCGTGTCGCTGTCGGGTCTCCCCCTTCATCTTTTTGCTAAAGCCTTCCTATTTCATCTCGTGTGCAGCTTCGGTACCCCTCTCATGCTCGATAAAACAACCATCTCCAGATCCTGGCCGAGTCGTGCTCGTCTCCTCATCGACGTGGACACGAGTGCTCCCCTGACGACTTGAATGTTCCTTTCCCTCCCTGGTGACCGTAATTATTGGTAACCTCTTAAATTTGAATCAGTTCCCCTCTATTGTTCCGTCTGCTGGCATCAGGGTTATGCTAGTTCGAATTTTAAAAGAGCTTCGTCGCCGGAACGGACGAAGACCCCTGCTGACAAGGGTGAGACCGCTGTGCATCCCACAAGTGCCCCTAAGGAGTTGAATCTGTTATTGCCGGGAACACCGGGGCACGCTATTCGATGGAAAATACAGAAACTGAAACGATTGTAAAGACAACGTTTCAAATGTAATTCCTTAAAGAAGGTTTTGCAACAGAGATCCAGAAGAATTCTGCAAATTATGAGATCTAAAAAGATATCGTAATACACGAATAATCTAAAGAGATTTTCGTGATCGTAGCAAACTGGCAGTAGTGCCTTCTAAAAAGAAGATACTGATAGAACTGCTAAAGGCAACAGAAGGATGACAGGCGAGAGATGGAAATGCTGGGGTGAATTATCACCGTTGCTCAAAGCTTTATTCGTCCTCTGCGAACAGCTTCCAGGAACCAGCAAGGTTGACGGAAAACCTTAGAACACTCCTGCTCTTCTGACTCCTCGGAAGACGGCGAACTCCTGTGGCAATGGCTCTACTCTTCTCTCTCTGTTTGAAGTAACAGAACCCACGCGTACTAAAAAGTACTAGTGTTTGTGTTAAAGAACACGCTCACTACTCTGTTGTGTTAAAGAACACTTAGAGTTTTTCTCCCTGGAATTCTGATTACTCCTGCACTCAGGGTAGTGGCAGAACCACTCCTGAACGTGCAGCAACTGCTGCAACCGTTCTCGCTCTAATATGCAGCCAGCCATACGCACATTTGCGGACTCGCGGGTACACGGATTCGTGGGTTCGCTGCATACGCTGCCCTATGCTACCATACGCTGCCTTACGCTGCCGTATGCAACCGTATGCTGCGTATACGCGTATTAGCGTAACTTATGCGTTACTTATGCGTACTTTGCGACGAAGCTGACATACTAAGTGCAAAGTGTGCCAACAAAATGCCATATTACGCCTCATGAGCCCGAGCCCGAGCCCGAGTCCGAGTCCGAGTCCAAGTCGCTAAGCTCCTACGGAGCTTAGCTCCATGGAAATAAATTTCCAAGAGCAAAAAGCTTACAACTTCTTAATTGTTAATTAAGCCTTTATACCATTAATAATTAATCCCACATGGCACACACCCATGTGCACTATATGTGCATCTCCATAAAGAGAAAAGACTCATATATGTGGAGATACACATTCCTTTCTAGCCGATGTGGGACTAAAAACCAAAATAAAAGGCTACAAACCCAACAGAATCTGATCAGTCCGTCTCCCACCCCTTCCTTTATTGCTTTGGTGGCTGAGGATGGGGTTCCTATCGCTTCAAGGGAGCTTCCCTTGGTGATCTTAGTTCCTGCGAGGGATAAGCATTGCACTCCGGGGACTGGAGATCGAGACTTCGACGGACAAAGATCCCAACAAACATACGTCCCCCTACTCCCCCTCCCCACCTGCCATCGGTGGCACATGTCCCCTATGAGATGTACAGCTCGCCGGTGGACCGGCCGGGCTCCCCTTCCCGCCCCTACCTGCAAAAGGCCCAGTCTGACTCAGCAGATTCCTTTTTTTTTCGTCTCTCCAAGGGTCAGTCCCTCTGTCCAGGTCTCTGGTATCCATATTGATCTTGTTGGGACCCTTTACGGGAGAGGCACTACGACGTCTTTGAATGTGGTTAACACCGAAGGGTATGATGTAGGAAGTTCAACGGCTCTTAGAGACATCGGTGGGTCTACGGCGAGGACTGAAAAAGAAAAATCCTTCAAGAAATTGGAGGCGACCAACATCCGACGTCTCACAATAGAGAAGGATACTGGCAAAATGTTAAGAAATAAACAAGCCTCTTTATGCTCGACGGCGAAGCTGCCAACCCCATTTCTCCATGATTAAGTGCCTTACGTGAAACTTGTAGGGGATCGGGACCGCATCCACTTTGGCCAGAATTAAGATGCTTTGCGTCATACACAATATTTTCCTACTGGCGATCATCGAGCCCAAGGTGTCGGCGGCGAAACTTCCATCTTATAAACTCAAACTGAGCTTTCAGTTCTCCGTCACCAACGTCAAAGGTAATATTTGGCTATTGTCTAAATGGGGCCACTCTATTTAGATGGTGGACTCTTTCAACCAGGCTCTATCATGTGTTTATCGGGCGGACGACCTGGGGACTGACATGCTCATCTCCTTTATGCACAGCCATAACCTAAAATCATCCCGCACACTTTTATGGGATCTCCTCCTCCTCGTCCAAGCACAGTGGCCTCTCCCTTGTCTATGTGGCAGGGACTTCAATTCCACTACTATGGTAGCAGAGCGTAGAGGCGGCCGCTCACCGAAAGACGTGACCATTTTTAACTTTCTTAACTTCCAACAGGCAGCGGGGTCAGACCGCTCCCCTTTACTGGTAACCAATTCACTTGGTTCAACTTGCAGAAGGGCGACCGTCATCAATGGTCGAGGCTCGACCGATTCTTGGTGGATGCCCGCTAGATTGCCCTCGCCCTTAACTCGGCCTACGCCTATATCAATAGGGTAGAATCGGATCATGCCCTACTTCTTCTATCATTCAGTTAATTGCCCGTTAAAGGCCACAAATCCTTCATGTTTCTCGATTTTTGGACTGGGCATGAGGATTTCCTGTAGGTCGTGGCTACCGCATGGGCGTCAGTGTCGCACTAAAACAGGCTGACCAAACTGGGTTTGTGCCTTGCCGCTACTAGGAAGGCCCTTGCTTGAAGGAGCTTTTTTGCATTTGGCAATATCTTCAAAGAGGCGAGAACCGCCGAAGAGGTTGTCGCTAAGGCAGAGAAGGAATTTGATGGTTCCGATGACCCGACCCTTCAAGCCAATTTGCATGCCGCTAATGCGCGACTCAAGCAGAGACTCCTATACGAAGCGGCCTTCTAGAAGAAAAAGGCGAGGAGTAAATGGAATAACGACGAGAATCGTAAAAGGCATTCTTTCATGTGTGTATTAGTAGTAAACATCTCAAGCTAGCCATACACAGGATTCATAAGGCGGACGGGAGACTGACGGTTTCCGAATCCGACATCATTGCAGAATCCCATAATTTCTTCAAGCTGCTCTTCCAAAAAGGCACCGTGGAAATGGACGACCAACTTTTGTGGTGATTCCACGACAGATTTTTGAGACTGATAACGCCAAGCTGATGACTCTACCGACAATTGAGGAGATCCATAGTGTGATCTGTACCTTGGACGCGGGTAGTGCATTGGGTCCGAACGGCTACATCGGCTATTTCTTTTTCCATTGCTGAGATATCATAAAGAATGACATGTGGTAAATGGCGCAGCTCTTTTTTGTGGGATTTCTGCTGCCGACTTCCATTACGAGCACCAGATTGATTCTCATCCCCAAGTCCACCGTCCCGGAGACCTTTGCAGAATATTGGCCCATCAACCTATGCAATTTATCCAACAAAGTCATGTCAAAGCTCAACGCGAATTGGCTCTCGGACATCCTCCCTTCCATTATCTTGCCGGAGCACAGTGGCTTTGTTTGCGGGAGGAATATAGCGGATAATATTCTGTTGGCGCAAGAGATGATCACAGACCTGGGTTAAGAAACATGGGGGTAACATTATGATTAAGTTAGACATGCACTACAAAAATATGCTATATTAGCGACGTTGTTTAGTGACGAAATAAAATACCGTCGCTAAATATATAATATAGCGACTCCTTTCTATTGACCTCGTAAAACGTCGCTGAATAGCGACATTCAGCGACACTAGATACATTACATTGCGGAATAGCGACGTTCAGCATCATATTATTAAAATATATCGCCTATATTAAAATGGTTGCGACTGTTAGCGACGTCGACTGTTGACGTTGCTAACTTTTTTACTTAGGGCACAGTCTTGTTTCCTTTTTCCCCCTCACTCGAAAACTCAAAAATTTTGTAAATTTTCCTCGAGCTCTCGGCGACTCCCTCCCCCCCCGGCGACTCCCTCCCTCCTCCCCCCCGGCGATCCCTACCCCCCGTCGAGCACCTCCTCCTCGAGCTCCTCCTCCTCGGGCTACTCCTCCCCCAGTCCATTTTTCCTCGAGCTCTCGGTGACTCCCTCCCCTCCGACAACTCGCTTCCCCCCCGACGACCCCTACCCTCTTCGGTAAACCCTAACCTAACTCCTTCTTCTCCTTCTCTCCCACACACACACACAGAGGGACACACACAGTTAGTATCAGTTAGCCATCTCCCCCAATCCGAGCTTCACTTATTGAGGTATTTCCAAATCGCCTTTTTTTAGAACTGCTACAACATTTTTTTTCCTTATACTATACTAAAATATTGTCAAGTACAACCCATTGGCCATCCGTTGCGTAATGAGTCTTTTCTGATCAACAATAAAAGTTATAATAAAAGGAGTAAATGCGTGGAAAAGATGTCTTATTTGAAAATAGATTTAAAAATAAACAATGGAGAAAATGAATATAGAAATGTAAATTCAATGTTTGATGAAGAATTTATGGTAATAGAGAATTGAATGGTAGGCTCTGTCATTATAACTGGCAGATCTCATATAATCATATGTAGTGATAATTATAAGAAAAAATTTGAGTTGTATCCTACTTTATCTATACTATTAGAAAATGGGTTATTTTATATAAAGGTACCAGGTTTATAACGTAATTAGACTTTGGGTACTGGATTTGTCCATTTTAGAGTTTGGGTACTCGAAATTAGAGAGTGTAGTTTTAGTATCAGTTTGCTACAGTGATGGTATCAGTAAGGGTGTCATGGTGCAAGATGTACATGTAAAATTGGATAGATACATAAGTTCTAAGTATATATATATATATATATATATATATATATATATATATATATATATATATATATATATATATATATAAAATATATATATATATAGTGGAGTATAGTGAATGGGAATGGATGGTTCATGATAGGCAATGGATGAAGGGATTTGGTTAGTGCACTCTGTTTAGAATATGAGAATGGTGCTAGTGTAATAAGAATATAGAAGAGAGCAGCAGTAGTAGGGTCTCCCATGCCTTTTATGCAATGCAACAGGTTGGGGGATACCAGGGAAGCCCTGTAGGCAAGAGAAGGCTAATGCTCGCTGCTCTTAGACAAAGACTAGTGGTAAGGTTAGAGGAAGTAAGGTATATGTGTGTGTGTGTATTAATTACCTGTGTGTATGAAGAAAGAGCTTAAATTGGTGTGGGTATATAGTTGTGTACAGGAAATAGTGTCTGTCCCTGTTTTCTAAATGAAGCAGCTATGAAGAGTGAGATGAGTGTGTACAAGAGCCAGTAGGCAGGCAGGGGTCATCCTAAATCAGTGTGTACTAGTAAGATATGTATAAGATTTGTAGTTGATAGGGAATTTTGGATAGTTTTAGCTTGGTTAATGTTCTGGTTATGAGGTTTGGCATGGTTTAGCTATAGTTGACCTAGATATTGTGTAATGAAATCAAGTTGACTAGTGGACCCATTTGACTAGTTTACCAAGGTTTGACTATCTAGCTAAGCCTCAGGATATTAGGCATTGGAGTAGGCTTATGCATAATGTTTTAAAGTACATGATAGCTACACATATCTAGCCAAGTGTACGTAAGGATTGGGTATCTCGAGATACTAAGTTATAAGGTAAATATAGCTACACATATGTGTGTGTGTGTGTGTGTGTGTAGAGTTGAGAGTAATTGATTAGTGTGTGATACTAAATGTATATGGGAACATTATATTCATGGGGTCTTAGATATCGGTTGTAGGTGACATTATATATATATGGTCTGGCGATATCGAAACGAATCTAGTGTGTCTGAATGAGATATCGGTTGTAGGTGACATTATATTCATGGGGTCTACTTGACTTTATCATGGGGTCTTAGATATCGGTTGTAGGCGACATTATATTCAAGTCTTGAAAATTGATGTTAAGACAATTTTCAACTTGACCTTGGCGATATCGAAACGAATCTAGTGTGTCTGAATGAGATTGGCATCAGTAAGAATCGATAGCGTATGTGTACACGTTGGATGCATAAGAACTTATATGCGATATAGCATGGTTATTAGTAACTGTCCGCTACTAATGTGTGTCCCATAATAAGACATAATATACGAATTTGTGCCTATTGGATAATGTGTTTCCATCTTTGCAGAATTAATTCCAAATGGATATGAATTACTAGTTGCGGAATCGTTCATAGATGTACAATCGTCGTCCTGATGATATGTATGGTGTGCGAGATGAATACATAGCGGAAGTAGAACATTTTCTGCAGTTTGCTAAGGCGTTCCCTTAGTACATGGACGGCACCATAATTAAGTGTTCGTGTGTGAAATGTCATAACGTGAAATATTATCCAGAAGTGGAAGTGACATATCATTTGTACTCGAGGGATTTTACGCTTAATTACTATCAGTGCACCGCACACGGAGAACTTATGTATTTAGCATCAGAGCCGGAGCCTTATGTTGAGCCGTATATGCATGCGGGACCTAATTTTGTTTTAGATAATCATGCATACGAAGACGGGTGCATGAACATGGTTTTTGATGCTGCGGGGCCTAATTTCGTTCATAATGCAGCTGAGGAGGCACCGAATGTCGATGCTGCAAAGTTCATGGAGTTGCTAGAGAATGCAAGGACTCCATTGTATCCTGGTTGTGAGGATCATTCAGCGTTGGAGGTGGTTACAAGACTGTTGAGCATTAAGTCAGATTTTAACGTGTCGTAAGAATGCTACAACCGAGTGTTGGAGTTGATTATAGAGATCTTGCCGGCGGGTGCTAAATTACTGAAAGACTTCTATCGGTCTAAGAGGATGGTGAGATCGCTCTGGATGGGATACGAGAAAATCGATTCTTGTCGCAATGGGTGCATGCTATACTACAAAGACGACAAGGACGCAGATGTGTGCAGATTTTGTGGTGCTGATCGCTATAAGACAACTAATATAGGAAGGTCTACCGGAGCAAGAAGACCGACCGATGCAATGCACTACTTGCCTTTAACGCCACGGTTGCAAAGATTATTTATGGTGAAAGAGACGGAAGAAAATATGAGTTGGCATATGCGAGAACTGATTGAAGGAGTGTTGGATCACCCATCCGATGGAGAAGCGTGGAAGCACTTTGATTGAGTGTATCCTGATTTTGCTTCAGATCCGCGTAATGTCAGGTTGGGGCTTTCTTCTGACGGTTTTACTCCTTTTGGTCTTTGGGGATCCCAGTATTTGTGTTGGCCTATGATTGTCAGTCCGTATAACCTACCGCCTTGGATGTGCATGAAGACTCAGTACATGTTTCTAACCGTTATAATTCTTGGTCCGAACAATCCCAAGAGGAACATTGATGTTTACTTACAGCCTTTGAGAGATGAGTTGAATCAGTTATGGGAAGTAGGCGCTAACACGTACGATGTTCCCAGGAAGCAGAATTTTCAGATGAAGGCAACCCTTATGTGGACCATCAACGACTTTCCGGCCTATAGAATGTTATCTGGATGGAGCACTCATGGCCGTCTCTTATGTCCATATTGCATGGACCGTACTAAGGCTTTCCGCTTAAAATATGAAGGAAAACCGGGCTTCTTTGATTGTCATCGGCAATTTCTGCCAAAAGATCATCCGTTCAGAAAGAACAGGAATGCATTCCGTGCCGACATTGTAGAGAAGGGTGATCCACCGCCAAGGTGGTACGGAGCTACGATATGGGATATATATTCATAAAATTTATATATACATATATATTCATAAAATTTATTATTGTATGGATATCAGCCTCCTGCAGTACAGAGACAGCTGGGGTTATTTCTGAGGCAGAACTATGGTGGGCCTTGGATTAACTACTCAGATGCTCCCGCAGATAGGAAGGACTTTTGGTTGGCCCACTTCAAGATAAAAAAATTTATTTATTTTTAAATTTTAATAATCATTTGTGTATATTATATAACTTTTCTATTTTATTTCTTGTAGAGGACCTATTTCTATCCACCACACCGGGCGGCGAAGATCGAGGCCCAATTTTCTGCCGTCGTAGGCAAGCTCATCCGTGATGCGATCCACGAGCAGAAGTCTCGTGATCGCTCCGGAAAGCCGATCCATGGTTGGATCATGCCAGAGTAGTGGACTGCGATGAAGGCTAGATTCGCCGAGGCCAGGTACCAGGAGTGGTCTGACAAGGCCAAGGTGGCACGGTCGAGCGCCAGTAAGTGGTGTGGTGGCTCCATTTCGATGACGGAGCATTTTCGTCGTCTGGTACATTTGCTATGACGGACATTATTTTATATATAGTTGGATAGAATGTTTAATACTAATAATAGATAATATATTTTAACAGGTAAAAAAGGGTGAGGACCCCAACATGGTGACCGTCTTCCTGGTCACCCATCGGAGGGCTGGAGAGTTCATTGACGAGAGGGCGACGCAGGCATATGTACGTTCTATTCTTTATATTAATTTACTATAATTTAGAAAACAGGAAAATAGATATCAATATAGACTTTAGCAAACAATTATACGTTAGCAAACATTGTTCTAGGTCGAGTTTGTTCGGCTACAAGAGGAGGCGGCTGCTGCTGCTAGTGCGCCAGCAGAGGGAGGGGCTAGTACTTCCTCCCAGCCGCCTACAGCTCTATCGTCGGACGACCTCTGGATGACCGCCGTTGGCAGTCTTCAGAAGGGTACGTACTACGGTACGGTATCCTACGGCGCCTATTTGGCTTCAGAGTCATCCCGGGCCCCCTCTATGAGTGTACAGTCTCCAGCTTTGTAGGCGTCATCCCGAGCTCAGGATATTCGTCGTCAGATCAACGAGTTGCGTCGTGAGTTACAGCAGCAGATTTCTGATAACCTTACCGCAGAGCGACGATCCGACCCTCCGATGATTATCGGACGATTTGATGCGGTCGAGCACAGTATACATGAGCTGATGAGTCTGCAGCAGGCTACAGCTGCCAGCTTGCACACACTCACCGAGTCTATGCAGCGCACAGAGCGTAGACAGGTCGAGCTGGAGGGATCGCTGTCATAACCCACACCCACTGTGAGGGTACGAGAACGTAACAACGTCCAGCCTACGCCGCAGTGTCGGCGGTAGAACGTTGTCCTAGGTCACAACATCTAACAATATAAAGCTAAGCAGTTTATACTCCCCGAATGGGGGTGATATAGCAGAAAATAAACTCAGTCACAACTAAGGAAGAAGAAGCATGATATGATATAGAACTCAAGGAAAATACAGATGATCAAATAGTCTAAGATAACATCTCAGCAGATATCCAGAGTACAAGGTCTCAGCTACTGAATATGAAAGAATATATAACCCAGATCTCAAAGACAGAAATAAAGTCTAACTACTAGTCTCAAGACAACATAAGTAAGATAAGGCCTAACTAAGCTAGTCTAGGCAATAGGGATAATGTCCTCAGCTATAGCTGTCCCGTCGAAGGTATCCACACAGGCCTCATCCTCGTCCTCAGTAATATTTTTAAAGGTCCAGTTAGGACAGGAGCGAGCACAGTACATCTCAACAGTTCATAGCAGGTTAGAAAATATAATCATGCAGTAAAGTAAGATATAGATACTGAAGAAAATGCAGTATATAAACAGAGAGAGAGCTTTAATAGAAATATCTACTATAAATAGAGACTAACAGTGGCTAGTGAGTCAGAGTACAATATAGACATGTAAATGGCATAGGAGATTCTGATGCTACACCATGGAAAGATTCTGATGCTACACTACTTGGATAATATTCACATGTCTACTTCTACTCCCCCGTACCCCCAATCAATATACAAGAATCCAACCAGGTTATGTTATGATTCCATGCAAAGGCCTCCGAAGTGTGATAAATGGATGTCCTATAAATGGAGATTCTAGGAGATTCTAGGAAAATCTAATAAATAGGATAAGGACTCAAGGAAGACTCTATGATCATGAAAGTACATGCCACAAGTGATCGATGAACCAATGAAGCATAGTGATACGCCATGTAAGTGAAACGCACAGAACATGTAGTACCCGATGCTCCCTGAAGGGATAATATCTCAAGAAGGGATCCATATAGTTCTAATCCGTGTGACCAACGTGACAGTAACAAGTAAAGTAATTTAATGCAGGAAAATAATTCTAAACAAGATATAAAATGATTAGAGAATGTACTCGCCTGTATCCTGAGTGTCTGAAGAATATCTACTGTTCGAGGAGTGGTGTCTGTCTCCTATAGAACAGCACAAGTCACAACAAGGCTAAAATGATAACAAGATGCAATTCAATGCATTCTAAATGAATCTAGGTCAATCTAGGCCAAAATTAACCCTTGGTCAACTCTGATCAACCCTAGAAGTCAAACTAGGTCAACTATGGTCAAACTAGGTCAAAGAAGTCCAAACTGTTGGCCCATTTGGTCATATGGTCAAACCTGATTTTAATAATTGATTAAACTCTGTCTGGATATACAAAAGCTAGTCGGGACATCTCGGACTCTTGAACATGAACAAGAATGGCTATCCACTGAATTCAAGACCGAAGATCTGTTTGCCTACTCGAGTCTGTAATTCCTTATGCAATGTATTTTCATTTTATTTGAGTATAGGAATATGTTGTACACCGAGTCGTACTGGCAAATAGGCTACCCTTAAATGAGTTCAAAATGTTTTTAAAATGTCCTCTCAAAAAGGTTTACAAAAAGGTTTTCAAAAAGGTTTTCAAAAATCACCAAAAAGCTTTTTAAAACCCTAACTAAACCCTGACTAAACCCTAACAGAACTCGGACCGAGTTCGGCCAGAGTTCGGCCAGAGTTCGGTTGGTGGCCGTTGTGATTTTGAATCCTTGGAACTTGGTCCTCCTGCAGTTGCGGATTTGACCGATATTTGTTCATAGAGTTCTGTCCGAATTCTGTCCGAATTCTGTCAGAAGTCTGCCTTTGAAATTCCTATAAATAGAGAAGAATTTTGATCATTTCAACTCACTCATTCACTTTCAATCTTCTCTCTATCTAAAGCTTTCAGTCTTTCAAAGAGTTTTCTAGAGCTTTCAATTTCAGATCCCAGGCCAATTACAATCCTCTAGTCGATTTGCCAGGCGGTACGGTCTAAAAGTTTCTGAGAGATTGTAATCTGAAGGCTTGATTGAAGAATACCTCTTCACATTTGAAGTTGGATGAGTTCTTCGTATCAAAGCTCACGTTGTAGAAGTTGCAAGGACTTCGTAAGAAAACTTGCAGTTTTTCCAATAGTGGATTCAACTGGTAGCAAGAGTTCTACCGACTGGATTAGTCCTCAACAGAGGGAAACCAGTATACATCACTGTCTTTGTGTTAGCTCTCTTAACTCTGTCTTTACTTTATTTCAGTTGTGATTAATATTCTGTGATTGTGCTACTAACATTTTTTAATTAGCATTATTCTGCTGCTAACTCTATTCACCCCCCTCTAGAGTATTACGCTTTACTATTTTGTTCCTACAATTGGTATCAGAGCGGGAGTTACAGGTAAAGCAAAGGTAACAGTACAATTATTTATTTATTTTAATTAAACTGTTATATAGATCACAGCACAACACATGGCAACTGTAAAATTCACAAGTGAAGGCCAGGCCACAAACAGACCCCCACTGTTTGATAGTATGAACTATACCTGTTGGAAAACACGAATGAGTTTCTTCTTGAAATCACTTGACTTTGATTTATGGTCCATTGTTCTTGATGGCTATCAAAAGCCACCTCGTATAAATGTTGATGGAGTTTTAGTTGAAAAACCCCACAGCTGATATACAGAGGAAGAAAAGAAAAGGGCCAGTCTTGACACACGTGTCATTAATGCTCTTTTTTGTGCCTTAGACAGAACTGAATTTAACAGGGTGTCTATCTGCACAACGGCTAATGAAGTATAGAAGCTACTTGAAGTCACACATGAAGGCACAACTCAAGTCAAAGAATCTAAAGTCAGCAGACTTACTCAAGAGTACGAGGCGTTCAAGATGAAGCCCAACGAAACAGTTACACAAATGTTCGAGAGATTCTTGGATATTGTAAATCCTTTGTCCTCCTTAGGCAAAGATTACAGTAACCATGAAAAGATTCGCAAACTCCTGCGAGCTCTCACCAAGAACTGGATTCCAAAGGCTACTGTTATTATTGAAGGAAACGACCTCACTACGATGACACTCGAAGTACTCTTAGGTAAGCTACTCACTCATGAACTGGAGCTACAAGATTTTGAAGAGCCTGCACCAAAGGAGAAGACGATCGCTCTCAAAGCTCAGCACAGAAAAGCTGCTGAAGGTAATTCAGACAGCAGTGAATCTGACGTTGAAGATCAAGCACTCCTAGCAAGGAAGTTCAAAAGATTCATGAGACATGAGACGAGAGTCAAAGAAAATAACAGCAACAACTGGTATCAAGAAGATGCTGTCTGTTATGGTTGTAAGAAGAAGGGACACATGAAGAAGGATTGTCCCACAAACTCACCATCAAGCAAGAAGAGCAACAGGTATGAAAAAGGGAACCTGAAGAAATCAACATCTAGGAGATATGCCAATACCAGCATATGGCATGAAAGTGAAGCCAGCGACTCAGAAGATGAACAATCAGAAGACGCTGCAAATGTATGCTTTATGGCATCCGATCAGGTACCTACTGAACCTGTAGTTGATACTTATGATGACTTCACCTTTGAGCAATTAGGAGATGCCTTCATTGACCTGATGACTGATTACTGGAAACTGCGTAGCAAGTATCAGACCTCTAAGAAGGTACTCAAAGAGTACAAAGGTGAAATAGGTAGACTTACCGACCTACAAGCTGAGGTTAGAAATAATGTTAGTGTGTCTAGTGAGCTTTCTTCAACAAAGCTCTTATTACACGAGACTACCAAGTAATCTGAAGAGAAAGACAAAATTATTGACCAACTCAAGGAAGAACTTTCTATAGAGAAGAAAAGCCTTCGATGTGCACAAATCAGAATGGAATCACTCACTTCTGATTATACTAAGTTGTATGACACTTCCAAAAGATTGGAAATTAGGTTAGGAAAATAGCCTGAGCCTGCTGTTTCCTTCCCTAACACGTGTCACTTACCGAAAAATCGAAACATTCCCAAGCCAAACACTGTCAGACCTAACCATATAAAACCTTTACCCCAAAAGGTTAAGCCCAAACAAGATTATAGGTATGCTTTCTTCTATACTAGAAAACCTAAACCTACCAACCATGCACACCACTTAGCTTTCAACACTCGACATGCACAATATCATTATTGTGGCCTCATTGGTCATATTTTATCTGCATGTAGAATGAGAAAGCTCGTTGATTTAAATGTTTATGCTTGGATACCTAAAGCTAACAATTCAGGACCCTACAAGAAATGGGTACCAAAAGTTTCATCTGCAAACTGTTTTGTAGGTGGAACACCCTTCACATGCTAGAAGCAAATGGATCCTCGACAGCGGTTGCTCACGGCATATGACCGCTGACGCTACCCTATTTGCAACACTGTCGAAGAAAAAGAAGGAAGGCTATGTCTCCTTTGGTAATAACTTGAAAGAGTATATTATTGGTATCAGTGATGTTGGTAAGTCTCCCTATCCTGTGATTAAGGATGTCTGTCTGGTTACCGAGTTGATACATAATCTACTCAGCACAAGTCATCTAGCTGATCATGGTTATGGCATCAACTTTGGCAAAGACAAATGTACTATAGTTGATAGCTCAACTGGTAGTACTATCTTTGAAGGTATCAGGGAAGACAATATATATGTTTTCTATTTGTTAGAAGAAACTAACATTTCAGGTAGATGCTTAATGGCCAATAGTGATGAGAGTCATCTGTGGCATATGAGACTCGGTCACGCAAATATGGATACGATCTCAAGATTATCCACAAAGAAGCTAGTACGTGGTTTACCGGACATTACATTCAAGAAGGATTCTGTATGCAGCCAATGTGAAAAGAACAAAGCTACCAGATCTACATTCAAGTCAATAAACGCAGTATGTACTACTAGACCTCTACAATTGCTTTATATGGACTTATTTGGTCCTAGCAGAGTTGCTAGCCTTGGAGGTAAGCTTTATGCTTTCGTAATTGTAGATGATTTCTCTAGATACACGTGGGTATATTTCTTGACATGCAAGAATGATGCATTATCCAAATTTGTCGCCTTTTGCAAGAAAGTACAGAATGAAAAAGGTTACATGATCACTCGCATAAGAAGCGATCATGGAGGCGAATTCGAGAATGCTGATTTTGAGCAATTTTGTGACATACGGTTTTGTACACGAGTTCTCCTGCCCTAGGACTCCACAACAAAATGGAGTTGTGGAACGTAAGAACAGAACTCTAACCGAAATGGCCAGAGTGATGTTAAACCAGTTTAGTCTATCCAAATATTTCTGGGCTGAAGCTGTCAATACAGCTTGCTTTGTACTCAATATAGTTCTAATTCGACCCAAATCGAAGAAGACACCATTTGAGTTATGGTTTGATAGAATTCCATCTATTTCATACTTTAGAATATTTGGCTGTAAATGCTTTATTCTTAATACAAAAGACAATTTGGGAAAATTTGATGAAAAGGCCGATGAAGGTATATTTTTAGGTTATGCGGCCAAGAGCAAAGGATACAGAGTCTTCAACAAAAGAACCATGATCATCGAAGATTCAATCGACGTCACCTTTGATGAACTAAATCAAATGACTATCGATGACAATGACGAAGATCCAACTGTACCAAGCTCAACATCAGCTGATCCTCAACCAAGCTCTGCACTAGCTGAACCTCCTAGAGAAGATCCTGGAACCAGCTACCTTCAGAATCTACCGAAAAGGTTGAAATTTACAGCTGATCATCCAAAAGATTTGGTAATTGGTGATATTACCAAAGGAGTAAGCACTCGTACATCCAGTAGAGATATTGTTTCTAGTATTGCATTTATTTTACAGCTAGAACCCAAAACTATTGATGAAGCATATAGTGATAGTTTTTGGATAGATGCTATGCAAGAGGAATTAAACTAATTTGAACGGAATCAAGTTTGGGAACTTGTTCCCAGGCCTATTGATCATCCAGTCATTGGCACCCGTTGGGTATTCCGAAATAAACTAAATGAGAATGGTTTAGTGACTCGTAATAAGGCTCGACTCGTAGCTCAAGGATACAATCAAGAAGAAGGTATCGACTACGATGAGACTTATGCCCCAGTTGCGAGATTAGAATCCATTCGCATGTTATGATCATTTGCATGTTTTCATGATTTCAAACTATTTCAAATGGATGTCATGAGTGCTTTTTTAAATAGTTTTATAAAAGAAGAAGTTTTTGTAGCACAACCTCCAGGTTTTACGGATTTCAAAAACCCTGATCATGTTTTCAAGTTGAAGAAAGCTTTATACGGTTTAAAACAAGCCCCTCGTGCTTGGTATGATCGTCTAAGCTCTTTTCTACTTGACAACGGTTTTTCAAAAGGCAAGGTTGACACTACACTGTTTATTAAGTCTTTTAATGGCAAACTTCTTTTAATTCAAATCTATGTAGATGATATTATATTTGGATCTACTGATGAATCTCTGTGTCAAGAATTTTCTAAGTGTATGCAGAATGAGTTTGAGATGAGCATGATGGAAGAGCTAAAATTCTTTCTCGGATTGCAAATCAAACAAACTGATAATGGGACATTTATAAATCAAGCCAAGTATACAAAAGACCTGCTAAAAAAGTTTGATCTGGACAATGTCAAACCTGTTGGCACTCCAATGGCAAATTCAACAAAGCTTGATTCAGATGAACAAGGCAAGCCAGTCGACATACGTAAGTATCGAGGTATGATTGGTAGTTTACTTTATTTAACTGCTAGTCGTCCAGATATAATATTTAGTGTTTGCCTGTGTGCACGTTTTCAAGCTAACCCAAAGGAATCACATCTGTCCGCAGTTAAGCGTATCTTTCGATACCTTAAGGGCACTTCTTCTGTTGGCTTGTGGTATCCCAAAACTAAGTCCTTTGACCTTATTGGTTATTCGGATGCAGATTTTGCTGGATGCAAAGTTGATAGAAAAAGTACTAGTGGCACATATCGTTTCTTAGGCAAGGCTTTAGTCTCATAGTTTAGTAAAAAAATAAAATTATGTAGCCCTATCAACAACAGAGGCTGAGTACATCGCCGCAGGACGTTGTTGTGCTCAGATTTTGTGGATAAAACAAACCCTAGAAGAATATGATTTATTTTACACACATATTCCTATTTTTTGTGATAACATGAGCACTATTAATTTGACTAAGAATCCAGTATGTCACTCTCGTACTAAACATATCGAGATTCGACATCACTTTCTTAGAGATCATCATCAAAATGGAGATATAAACCTTGTGTACATAGATACTGAAAATCAACTAGCTGACATCTTCACTAAACCTCTAGCGGAAGATCGTTTCAATTATTTACGTCGAGAATTAGGAATTTTTGACATCAATAATATTAATTAATCTTATTTTATGATTATATATCATTATACAAAAACTGTGTTAGAGATAAGCCAGAGTCTGTCTGTCACCACAACTACGGTTGAAGCAAAGCGGTACTTAAGAGTTCCGCGGTGAACCTTCGCCAGCTGGGACAGTACTCCTACAGCTAATCTGAAACAGTCGCTGTGTAACGACATTTAATATATAAAATAATATTAATTATGTTAATTGAAGTTGAAATGACTAATCTATGAATTAAATATTTGAAATGAGACAATGAAAAAGAATGGCAAAAATCAACTATAAAGAACCCTAGGCGAATTCGGCCAGAGCTCTGACCGAATTCGGCCCGAGTTCGGTTGAGGGTGTCAGGTTATATATACAGAACCCGAGAAGCCCTTCGTCTTCATTGTTTCCAAACTAATCACAACAGCAGCAGCAGCCGCGAAGGAGCCCCGAACCCTAGCTTTTCACCACCCTCCTTCTTCCAATCCAAGTGGTGAAATCAATCCAAAATTTGGATTCGTGCGGAGTTCGTCGTTCTCTTCAACATACTTTGATTTCGGGAGGTATAACCCCATCTTTCTCCACTTTTCAATTAGTGTATTTTTAATTCAATTTGCACAAATGGCACCCAAATTCAATCCTTCAAAGAGGAAGAAGACGAACCCTAGTGAGGAAGGGTCATCTTCGCATTCGTATACGGATTTCCTGTTCTCGCCGGTCCAAACGAGCGACGGCGTTCGACGGGTTTTTCTTTCAAACCCTAGACCAAGCCCTACTGTGTTATGGAGACTTCTCCATGAGATCCATATGTACAGGCACTCTCGTCAAATGGCCTGTATTTCCTGATCATCGTCATTTCTTTGAGGCATTAGGGTAACATCTTTTTGTTAAAATCTGCTTCCCTATAGCAACTAATGCCATTAGATTATTTTATTGCAATCTCATATTAAATACTTTTGATGTGAGCACTTGTGTTGGAGGTATTGATATCAATTTCAATGATGACCTCTTAGCAGAGATCCTTGGAATCCATAACGAAGGTGAACCGCTAGTTGATATCACTGAATTTGATTTCCCCGAAGGCACGACACTCGCAAGTTTCAAAGCAAAACTCTGTGCACCTGATAGAGTACGCTCTAGAAAGTTCAAGGCTAACAACCTGAACTTGTTTAACTATGAATTACATCGCATCATCTATTCCTGTATCCTTCCAAAATCCACTTCAAAGGATGATGTGACTTCTCTTGAGCTGTCTGCCATGTACCACATTCTTAAGGGGATTCCATTTTTTGCCCCTAAGACCATGATTTAGATGATGGGTCGTTGTCGTACAAGAGATAGAAATCTCTCTTACGCGATGATTCTCCCACGCATCTTTCAGCGCTTCGATATCGATCTGTCGACTTGTACTCAGGACCCTGAGCCTAAGTTTCTTCAGTTATCTCGTCGTAGCATGACTGCTTCAGCTCTACCTCCTGCTCCTCCTACTGTACCTCCTCCACCACCTCATCAGTATGCCATGACATTTGAGGACATACATCAGCATTTATCTGCTTTGTACATCTCGATGACGGACATTGCCCGCGAGCGTGAGTTCCGCGATGTCACCCGTTATCAGGCGCTTGCAAATTCCTTAGCTGATTTTCGTTTCGCCCAGACTAGTCATTTAGCCGGTTCCATCCCTAGAGATCCAGCTTTCTCTGGTTACCGCTGTGAGGATGAGGCTGTTCATGCGTACTTCCAGCCCGGTAACGCCTATGATTGGTACCGTTCTGACCGTGCTCCACATCGTGATTATATTGGTGAGTTTTATGATGGCGCCCCTCCGCATCCTTTTGGCGCTGGTACCTCTGGAGCTGGTCCTTCAGGACATGCTGGTCGTGCTGATGATGATGAGGATGATGATGAGGAGATGTGACTATATGATTTTGAGTGATATTTTATTGTACACTTGGAAATGCTCCGACATTCCAAGTTATTATCAGTACCTTTTTTATTATTATTAGCACTTTCTAGTTTGCTTCAGTACTCTTTTATTTTCATGGACATGTTTATTATGCCTCAGTTTATGGCATTCCAGTTTATTTCAGCACTTTATTTCAGTTTCAGTATATGATAGCACTATTTCTTATATTGCTTCATTCTTTATAACTGCCTGTGAAATTATATGTCTGTGATGATTTTTTTTTACAATACATGCCTGTGATACTTCTCTTTTATTTCTGCCTTATTCTTTTATATATGTTTTCTCACTATTTGTTACTTATGTATTTGATTGCGGGGAAGCTTTATCTTTTGCAATTATTTTGTTAAGTGACAAAGGGGGAGAAAATTAAAGATCTAACATTTTTTTTGAGATAATACAGGATATGAACAATTCTACTTTTTGATATTTTGAACAAGCTTAATGTTATATAATTCATAGTTTGTCAATTATCAAAATGGGGGAGATTGTTGGCCCATTTGGTCATATGGTCAAACCTGATTTTAATAATTGATTAAACTCTGTCTGGATATACAAAAGCTAGTCGAGACATCTCGGACTCTTGAACATGAACAAGAATGGCTATCCACTGAATTCAAGACCGAAGATCTGTTTGCCTACTCGAGTCTGTAATTCCTTATGCAATATATTTTTATTTTATTTGAGTCTAGGAATATGTTGTACACTGAGTCGTACTGGCAAATAGGCTACCCTTAAATGAGTTCAAAATGTTTTTAAAATGTCCTCTCAAAAAGGTTTACAAAAAGGTTTTCAAAAAGGTTTTCAAAAATCACCAAAAAGCTTTTTAAAACCCTAACTAAACCCTGACAGAACTCGGACCGAGTTCGGCCAGAGTTCGGTTGGTGGCCGTTGTGATTTTGAATCCTTGGAACTTGGTCCTCCTGCAGTTGCGGATTTGACCGAGATTTGCTCATAGAGTTCTGCCCGAATTCTGTCAGAAGTCTGCCTTTGAATTTCCTATAAATAGAGAAGGATTTCGATCATTTCAACTCACTCATTCACTTTCAATCTTCTCTCTATCTAAATTTTTCAGTCTTTCAAAGAGTTTTTTAGAGCTTTCAATTTCAGATCCCAAGCCAATTACAATCCTCTAGTCGATTTGCCAGTGTGGTACGGTCTAGAAGTTTCTGAGAGATTGTAATCTGAAGGCTTGATTGAAGAATACCTCTTCACATTTGAAGTTGGACGAGTTCTTCGTATCAAAGCTCGCGTTGTAGAAGTTGCAAGGACTTCGTAAGAAAACTTGTGATTTTTCCAATAGTAGATTCAACTGGTATCAAGAGTTCTACCGACTGGATTAGTCCTCAACAGAGGGAAACCAGTATACATTGCTGTCTTTGCGTTTGCTCTCTTAACACTGTCTTTACTTTATTTCAGTTTTGATTAATATTTTGTGATTATGCTGCTAACATTTTTTAATTAGCATTATTCCGCTGCCAACTCTATTCACCCCCCCCTCTAGAGTATTACGCTTTACTATTTCGTTCCTACACAAACTAGGTCTAACTAGTCCATACTAGTCTAAACAAGGCTAAACAAGTCTAATCTAGACTCATTAGTCAAGCAGACACACACAGGCCATAGGCTATGTCATGCCTGTAAGCCAACCCATAACACATACACACATCTATATCTAAACATGATACACTCTTGATATATTTATATAATCTAAAACATAACACACATATATATATATATATATATATATATATATATATATATATATATATATATATTACATATAGCAGAGGAACATGTCTGCCTCGTTCACTTAGGTATCAGCTTCGATTGAGGAGAGTACTCAGAGGATGGTGAGTACCCTTGCTGCGCATGTTGAGTGACTGCAAGAGCTGGAGCAGATACGTCCTCCCGGTCCATCGACGGTACCGACTCCAGACATTGCACTACCTCCTACTGTCCCTACAGTGTAGCTCACACAGGAGCAGTATGAGTACATGCTATCCCAGATGCGCGACAGGGGTCCTTACTGATCCGGTAGAAATTTTTTATCATCTTTGTATGTATTGGCCCTATGGGCCCATTGACCGTTCTGTATACTGATTTTCATTATTATTTGACTCTGTTGGAGATGTATGTTTGTTGGACATGTATGTTTGTGATATTTAATTTTTTGGTATTTTCATTGAGGACATATAAGATATTTATTTGTAGACTGTTATGATGGTAGACTGTTATTCATCTATTAGTTGTAGACTATTATGATGGGAGACTATTAATTATATATGATGATATCTGCGACGGGGATGACAAATATACCTACGTTGGGCTATCAGCGATGATCTGATATACAAAGTGTTGACACAAAGTCACAGTCAACCAAATATTGATAACATTGACTAAATAATAATTGTAATAATTCAATACGACACACGACGACTACATTCAGCTCAAGCCAGACGACAGCTCTGTTTTACAATTGCAGTCATTTTTTAAGTCTGTACTTTTATATTTATTGAGTCTAGAATAATTGTAAGCTGATTTGTGCTGAGCTCTTGAGACTAAACATATAACCTCATAAAGCTCCACATCCAAAATAAGCCCATTGGACCCTTAGACCCATTCTGTGCTCTGGAGACAGAGTTCGGGCCGAACTCTGCCTCCACACAGAGTTTGGGCCGAACTATGTCCCCTAAAAATCAGCACCCTAATTTTTATGGTTGGCTGGTTGTTAGTTGTCCATCGGCCAAATTTTTTGAAAAATCCTACCAGAATTTTGGTCGAATTCTGCCTGATAAAAACCTATAAATAGGCCAAGAATTCTCTCATTTTCATTGATCCAATCTTCTCTTCTCTTCTTTCTTAAGCTCAATATAAGCCATACCCTTCTTCATCTACTAGCCACAAGCTTCCTAAGTCTCGTGTGCTCAGCATCTCTCAGTTAGGAGTCTTGTGCAAGAGTTCAAGAAGTAGCTTGGAAAATTCCAAGCATCGCCACTGTGATCCTTTGTAAGAAGTTGACGTGCTCTTCTGAAGAAAAGGCACGGGGTGTAACTACTATTTCACAAATAGTGGATTTAATCCTGAGCTAGAGTTCTCAGGCCTGGACTAGTCCTCCACGAGAGAAACCAGGTTAAAATCGGCTGTGTTTGTGTATGCTTTCTTGCTTCTCATTTATTTTCGCATTTACTCTGATTATTTTTAGAATGTGAAAGAGTTTAATTTTTTAATTAAATATTATCGCTATAAACTCTATTCACCCCCCTCTAGAGTTGCCATCTGTTCTTCAATTGATATCAGAGCTCTGTTCTCTTTATAATGACTTACATCCTAGAGCTGATCCACGGAAACCATACAATCCTTGATTTCCAATCACGGTGAAGGACACTCCACTCATAGGCCTTCCCTATTTGATGGAACTAACTACACGTATTGGAAAACAAGGATGAGCTTTTATCTCAAGTCGCTAGACTATGACCTGTGGACTATCGTCACTGACGGATACAAAAAGCCCGCCAGGATAGTTGTCAATGGTGATCTTGTTAAAAAATCACATGACAAATATTCTTACGAGGAGAAGAAACAGGCAAGTCTAGACGCGAGAGCTATTAATGCTTTATTCTGTGCTATAGACAGGAATGAGTTCAACAGGGTATCTACATGCACCACATCTCACGAAGTATAGAGACTTCTCGCAGTGACGCACAAAGGAACCACCCAGGTCAAGGAATCGAAGATAAACCGTCTCACTCAAGAATATGAGGCTTTCAAGATGAAGCCAAATGAGACGATCACGCAAATGTTCATAAGCTTCCGCGACATCATCAATCCCCTGTCTTCGCTCGGCAAACAATATTCAAATCACGAGAAGATCCGCAAGCTACTTAGGGGGCTTCCAAAGATTTGGAACCCTAAGGAGACAACCATCGTTGAAGGAAATGATCTCACAACCATGTCCACAGAGACCTTGATGGGAAAGCTAATGATTCATGAGCTTGACCTCAAGGACTTCGAAGAGCCTGCTCCTAAGGCTAAGGAGATCGCACTCAAAGCTCACCGACGAAGGGCTGAACCCGAAGAGACGGATGATGATGACTCAGAAGATGATCAAGCCCTTATGGTCCGCAACTTCAAGGAATTCCTTCGCTTCGATCGAAGAAAGAAGGAACCACAAGAAGATGGCGAAGAAGAGCCAACCTGCTACGGTTGCAAGAAGACTGGACACGTCCGAAAAGATTGTCCATTCTTGAGGAAGGGCAACCGCTATGAGAAGCCATACAAAAAGACTTCCTCAAAGAAATATGCCAACACAAGCATTTGGCATGAAAGCGAAGCCAGTGACTCCGAGGAAGAAAAGAACTCCCCTCAACATATAACGCCCCAGTCCCAAAATACATAGGACTAGGAACGTAGACATGCCAGCTGTATTCATACGAAGTATACTCCAATATATGGAAGCCTCGTATAAATACATAAGCTGTAAAATGCAGTAGAACCATAACTAATCTCATCCACACAGAATAAATGAATAAAAGATATCATATAATGAGAATGAACTTGTCTTGATACAATATGTTGGGCGGAGACAAATCCACTACCAACAAAATAAGAAAAAGTACATAGAACATGAAATGAGTCGCGAGCGAAGCGAAGACGATCCAAGTACAATCATCCTCGAGAAATAGCAATGAACACGGCTAGAGCTAAAGCACCTGCAAAAGACAATAGCACACACCTGGCAAGACAACCAGGTCCTCAGAGGGACGTAACAAGACACATAATAGCATGCCATATAAACTGAATAAATATTGCTCAAATAAATAAGTAAATCGAATTATAACATGTTATAATACGCATCTACTGAACGAGCTACCAACCCCCCAACCAAACAAGGACAGGAGATGGTAAACTAATTCACGGTAACGTATCTTCCCATGCTACGAATCCCATAGGGTATCCGGACCCCAACAAGGTTCAATACCTTCTCATCGAAGTAGTAAGTCACACCTACAACCAAACAAGGACAAGATATGACGAACTAATCCGCGACAAGTTATTGTTCCAAGCCACGGTCAGATACAAGTACCCAATCCAAAAGTACTCGTACCTAACGGATAGGGTAGCCTACCGTTCTAAGTAAAATATAGTTAAGAACAATCCTTCTTACGCATGGGCCCTGGCTAAATAGGATCGGCGTAGTCCTCCTTTGGGCACCAGAGGCCCCATCAGGAAGAGTATGACGTTCCGCAGAATCGTCAGTGGCCGTCAGTAATCATGGGTCATCAACCCTGTATCTCCAGCGGAGAGTCCGGGTCACAAGGGAAGTGCATCGAAGCCCATACGCTAAGGAATTGTCCTCCCCGCCCGATGCCTATTATGTTGTATCCACAACATGAACCTCTATAACCGCTAAGTCAAACTAGCATGCAACCTCTATTAGCGGTTATTCCTATCGTACGGCTTGTACGTACTGGTGGCCAGCCAATCACGCACTTCCGTGTTCTACATGCGACACACAACTTCGTGTTTACAATGTGTCAAGGCCAATGAATGCAACACACAAGGTGGTCCCTTAAATCTAGGTTTAATGTGAGAAAAACAATACATAGCGGGAAATATAAAAGAACATTAAGTTCTAACAGTTATTCCATGTATCACAGTTTATTTTGCATAAAGAAAATAATGAACATGCATGTAATATGAGCTAAAATAATTAAACAGCTAATGGCAAGGTGTCTTGCCTGGTAGGGCGCCTGGTGTGCTGCGATGATCAATGTGGCACGATCTGCAACTTCGGTACAATAACTGTACATGGTGACCTCGGGTGGTGACACGGACAGTTTCATTGGGTCCAGGACGGTTGAATTAGTTAGGGTGGACACATGGTAGTACGAAATTGACGAAAGAATAGAAACAATGGGATTGGTTATGGAAAGGATGAATTTCAAAGAAAATAGGCAATAATAAATATACGATTTTTGAAAACTATTTATAATTCTTGAAAAAAATACTTTTATTATCCCAAAAATATATAGGTGGTTAAATAAAACTCATTTTTAGGCTACATTATAATTTATAAGTCGAAAACTATTTCTTAGTTAAATAGAAAATATGCAATAAATTATTTTTATGAGTCAAAAATATTTTTAGATAAGTAACTCGAAAAAAATCAGTTTAGGGATATAACTAGATTTTTACTTTATTTTTATTTTGTCAAGTACGATATTTTTGGTAAAAACTACCTTTTGAAAATAGTTGAAAAATAATAATAATATTTTCATAGTAATTCCTAAAAATAATAATGTTTGCAAATAATAGTTTTGGCAATAAGAGCAACAATAAGCCTAATAAAAGTGATATGAAAAACAATAATACTAATGATAATACTTATAACCATATCCAAAATTTTATAAATAGTTTATATACTAATTATTATACTGTTAATAGTAACCCTCATTAATAATAATAAACAGGATAACATTAATAATAATAATAATAATAATAATAAAAATAATAATAATAATAATGGTAGTAATAATAATAAAACAATTTCTAAAAAAAACCATCACTACTATCAGCAAAACAAATATCAAAGTAAATAAGTAAAAAATAAATTAAAATAATAATAATAATGACAACCGAAGTCACATCTCAGTTCCTTCTCGTTCACAAAGAAAAGAAAGGTAAAAAAGCAATGAGAGTAAAGAGGGGAGGAGAAGGTCAACGGAACAGATGGAAACGAGAGCGAAGAAGAGAGGGGGAGCAGGAGAGAGAAGAGGGATAGGCGGTCGGGGGTCGGATCCGGCGGCTGCGCCGGGCGGACGGGCGACGCTGGGCGGTTGCGCGAGGCGCTGAAGAGGGTTTTGGGGACGGCTCACCCGGCGTTCTCCGTCGAGGAAAGGGAGACGCGGTGGCGGCGGAGAGCACAGAAGGGTTTTGGTCGGGCTCCGTCGGGACGGTGGGCGGCGCAGCTGAGTCTGGAGTCGGAGAGGGAAGATGGAGTGGCTGGTCGAAGTTCGGCGGATGCGGTCGAAGGGTTTTCTCGGCGGAGAGAGCACGCGTCCGGCGTGTGGTCGCCGACTGGAGAGGAAAATGGGGGCTGGCGCACGCTCACCGACGCAGCAGCGCTCGTAGGCGGGGTGCTGACGTATGCTCCGGTGCCGGTCCCAGATCTGGGCGGCGAGCGCGGAGAAGATAGTGATGGTCGGAGATTGGGGAAACGGCCGGCTCGCGGCGGAGGGGCGGCAGCCTGTCTCGTGAAGCGGCGAGGAGGTGGGTTCCCGAGGATGGCGATTTCTAGGCGGTGGCAGGAGCTCGGGAAAGGGAGACTCGTCGGGGCGGTCGCGGTGGTTCCTGGACGAGGGGTCTCGTCAACACACGCTGAGCAGGGACGACGACGGTCAGGTAAGTTAGGGTTTTGGTTTTCCTTTTCTTTTTCTTCGGATGGTGGTGGCGTGATGACGACGAAGTTGGTGGTAGTGGTTGTCGGGGTAGAGGCGGGGGCGCGGGTCTGGAGAGGTGTTGGCGATGATGGTGTTGGTAGGGGTGGCAGTTGTCGGGTTTGCAGGGGGATGATGGCAGGTGGAGCGGGGAACGGGTTGGTCGGGACGGGAAATCGGGAGGGTGATGGTGAAGGCGTTGGTGGTGTCGGGGAGACGGGATCCTAGATTAGGTTTTGATTATGTCGGGGTTTGTCCGACAAGAAATTTATAAATGTAAAGATTGGAATAAGAATCTGGGCACGGACACGGACACGAGGCACTACACTTGTGGTGGAATATTTGTGGAAAAATTTGTGGATGAATAATGTGGAGGATTACCTGCCTATTTATAGGATGTGGGAATTCCCACTTGGAATAGGATTAGGATTAGGTTAAATCCCCGTTAGATAAATCCATTATTAAATTAAATAATTTAAACCAATCAAATCCTAATTCAAATTAAAATCCAATTTAAACCTAATTAAAATCCATCATTTAGTTTAAAATCATATAGGAAAATTTAAATTTCAATTATTAAATCAATCCATGAAATCAAATCGAGATTTAAATTGCTACAATAAATTCAAAATATATTTTCCAAAATACTAATATTAATAATTTCGAAAATAAATATTTTTAAATATCTTTTTGCATAATAAAATATTAATATTAATAAATCTAGAAAATTATATTTTTATTTAAAATAAACCAATAAACAATTACGAAATATATGTATGCAAAAATATTTTTTACATAATTAGACTTTTCTAGTATACAAAATATTATTTATTATTAATAACTTTTTAGAAACAAAAGGCTTTTTATAGCAAGAATAATAATTATATAATTTTGAAAGTGTACATTAAAATAGAAAAGAAAATGTTTTTATAAAATATGTACGCTCGCACATATTCGTACTCGTCGAGCAAACGAAAATTTCGCATACGACGTACAATATGACTATGTGACATACAGTACAAAATTTTAAATCGGTATCAAATTTAATAATAAAAAAATTAGTAGAAATTTAGGAGTTTTACATCCTACCCAACTTAAAAGAATTTCGTCCTCGAAATTAAGAATTTCGTAGGGGGGGTGAGAAGACACAAGGGGTTTCGATGGAAAACAATCGATAACAAATCATGACGTTAGAATCACGATCTAGATCATAGAAGGCTAATACGGTATGGTCACGGGTAATGAATGAGGGTCACGATTTAGAGAACGAAATAGATTCGCCATAATTAAGCGATTAGAGAGTCTTGATAGGGTCGAGTAGTTTAGGATAAAGATATAGCAACATTGAGTGAGAATGGTCATAGCCGACAGGAAGGTTAGAGGAAGTTCTAGTATGACGCCTTCGTCCTCCTATAATAGGTGAAGGCGAAAGCAATATCGAGTTCGAAGGAGGCGTTTATCGAATGCAAATACGTGATTCAAGGACGATCGAATAATTTCAAAAGAATTTTCAAGACAGTCGTAGATGGGACTCTAAAGGACAAGTTTAGCTATGTCCCTATCCACGTAGAATAATAGACAAAAGCGAACCAAAGTGCACTCGGTTGATCAGACCATCATGTACCGGTTCTGAGTAGACAATATGTTAGTGAGCGGCCGCTCAATATCATATGCCTTGATCAAGCTCGATAAAGAATTAGCTTGCAAATACTAGGCTATATTAGCATCATTAGTCTAGATAGTAAAAATATAGGCACGAGAGATTAAGATTGAAATAAGGAACAATTATGAATAGTCTAAGAGTCATAGGAATCTAAGTCTTGTTTATTCCTATACCACCATTCTATGGTTTTATTTACCAAGGCTTGGCTAGCCAAATGGATTAACTTCCTCTAGTCTCTATGGTATAGATAATACCATTTGTATCCCCTATTCTACCCAACTTAAAGAATTAAATTAATGGTGTTTTAGGACAACTAACTAGTAGGGTCAATCTCTAGCAAGCACGAATAGAATATAAGAATAGGGATGGAATGAAGCAAGCAAGATGCAATTGATGAGTCAAACGGTAGATAAACTCAAGGAAGAGGTCAAGTATGTGGATGAGATCCTAGACTTCTAATCCTATACGCAGGCTTGCTTGGTACGGTAGAGTAACCAAACAATTTATCTTGACCTGCATGGGCCACCACAAAAACATGTAACGCCCCAGTCCCAAAATACGTAGGACTAGGAACGTAGACATGCCAGCTGTATTCATACGAAGTATACTCCAATATATGGAAGTCTCGTATAAATACATAAGCTGTAAAATGCAGTAGAACCATAACTAATCTCATCCACACAGAATAAATGAATAAAAGATATCATATAATGAGAATGAACTTGTCTTGATACAATATGTTGGGCGGAGACAAATCTACTACCAACAAAATAAGAAAAAGTACATAGAAAATGAAATGAGTGGCGAGCGAAGCGAAGACGATCCAAGTGCAATCATCCTCGAGAAATAGCAATGAACACGACTAGAGCTAAAGCACCTACGAAAGACAATAGCACACACCTGGCAAGACAACCAGGTCCTCAGAGGGACGTAACAAGACACATAATAGCATGCCATATAAACTGAATAAATATTGCTCAAATAAATAAGTAAATCGAATTATAACATGTTCTAATACACACCTACTGAACGAGCGTACCATCCCCCCAACCAAACAAGGACAGGAGATGGTAAACTAATTCACGGTAACGTATCTTCCCATGCTACGAATCCCATATGGTATCCGGACCCCAACAAGGTTCAATACCTTCTCATCGAAGTAGTAAGTCACACCTACAACCAAACAAGGACAAGATGTGACGAACTAATCCGCGATAAGTTATTGTTCCAAGCCACGGTCAGATACAAGTACCCAAACCAAAAGTACTCGTACCTAACGGATAGGGTAGCCTACCGTTCAAAGTGAAATGTAGTTAAGAACAATCCTTCCTACGCATGGGCCCTGGCTAAATAGGATCGGCGTAGTCCCCCTTTGGGCACCAGAGGCCCCATCAGGAAGAGCATGACGTTCTGCAGAATCGTTAGTGGCCGTCAGTAATCATGGGTCATCAACCCCGTATCTCCAGCGGAGAGTCCGGGTCACAAGGGAAGTGCATCGAAGCCCATACGCTAAGGAATTATCCTCCCCGCCCGATGCCCATTATGTTGTATCCACAATATGAACCTCTATAACCGCTAAGTCAAACTAGCATGCAACCTCTATTAGCGGTTATTTCTATCGCACGGCTTGTACGTGCTGGTGGCCAGCCAATCACGTACTTCCATGTTCTACATGCGACACACAACTTCGTGTTTACAACGTGTCAAGGCCAATGAATACAACACACAAGGTGGTCCCTTAAATCTAGGTTTAATGTGAGAAAAACAATACATAGCGGGAAATATAAAAAAATAGTAAGTTCTAACAGTTATGCCATGTATCACAGTTTATTTTACGTAAAGAAAATAATGAACATGCATGTAATATGAGCTAAAATAATTAAACAGCTAATGGCAAGGTGTCTTGCCTGGTAGGGCGCCTGGTGTGCTGCGATGATCAATGTGGCACGATCTGCAACTTCGGTGCAATAACTGTACATGATTTCCTCGGGTGGTGACACAGACAGTTTCATTGGGTCCAGGACGGTTGAATTAGTTAGGGTGGACACATGGTAGTACGAAATTGGCGAAAGAATAGAAACAATGGGATTGGTTATGGAAATGATGAATTTCAAAGAAAATAGGCAATAATAAATATACGATTTTTGAAAACTATTTATAATTCTTGAAAAAAATACTTTTATTATCCAAAAAATATATAGGTAGTTAAATAAAACTCATTTTTAGGCTACATTATAATTTATAAGTCGAAAACTATTTCTTAGTTAAATAGAAAATATGCAATAAATTATTTTTATGAGTCAAAAATATTTTTAGATAAGTAACTCGAAAAAAATCAGTTTAGGGATATAACTAGATTTTTACTTTATTTTTATTTTGTCAAGTACGATATTTTTGGTAAAAACTACCTTCTGAAAATAGTTGAAAAATAATAATAATATTTTCATAGTAATTCCTAAAAATAATAATGTTTGCAAATAATAGTTTTGGCAATAAGAGCAACAATAATCCTAATAAAAGTGATATGAAAAACAATAATACTAATGATAATACTTATAACCATATCCAAAATTTTATAAATAGTTTATATACTAATTATTATACTGTTAATAGTAACCCTCATTAATAATAATAAACAGGATAATATTAATAATAATAATAATAAAAATAATAATAATAATAATAATAATAATAATAATAATGGTAGTAATAATAATAAAACAATTTCTAAAAAAACTATCACTACTATCAGCAAAATAAATATCAAAGTAAATAAATAAAAAATAAATTAAAATAATAATAATAATGACAACCGAAGTCACATCTCAGTTCCTTTCCGTTCACAAAGAAAAAAAAGGTAAAAAAGCAATGAGAGTAAAGAGGGGAGGAGAAGGTCAACGAAACAGAAGGAAACGAGAGCGAAGAAGAGAGGGGGAGCAAGAGAGAAAAGAGGGATAGGCGGTCGGGGGTCGGATCCGGCGGCTGCGCCGGGCGGACGGGCGACGCTAGGCGGTTGCGCGTGGCGCTGAAGGGGGTTTTGGGGACGGCTCGCCCGACGTTCTCCGTCGAGGAAAGGGAGACGCGGTGGCGGCGGAGAGCACGGAAGGGTTTTGGTCGGGCTCCGTCAGGATAGTGGGCGGCACGGCTGAGTCTGGAGGCGGAGAGGGAAGATGGAGTGGCTGGTCGGAGTTCGGCGGATGCGGTCGGAGGGTTTTCTCGGCGGAGAGAACTCACGTCCGACGTGTGGTCGCCGACCGGAGAGGAAAATAGGGGCTGGCGCACGCTCGCCGACGCAGCAGCGCTCGTAGGCGGGGTGTTGACGCATGCTCCGGTGCCGGTCCCAGATCTGGGCGGCGAGCGCGGAGAAGACAGTGATGGTCGGAGATTGAGAAAACGGCCGGCTCGCGGCGGAGGGACGGCAGCCAGTCTCGTGAAGTGGCGAGGAGGTGGGTTCCCGAGGACGACGGTTTCCAGGCGGTGGCAGGAGCTCGGGAAAGGGAGACTCGTCGGGGCGGTCGCAGTGGTTCCTGGACGAAGTGTCTCGTCGGCACACGCTGAGCAGGATGACGACGGTCAGGTAAGTTAGGGTTTTGGTTTTCCTTTTCTTTTTCTTCGGATGGTGGTGGCGTGATGACGACGAATGTGGTGGTAGTGGTTGTCGGGGTAGATGCGGGGGTGCGGGTCTGTAGAGGTGTTGGCGATGATGGTGTTGGTAGGGGTGGCAGTTGTCGGGTTTGTAGGGAGATGATGGCAGGAGCGGGGAACGGGTTGGTCGGGACGGAAAATCGGGAGGGTGATGGTGAAGGCGCTGGTGGTGTCGGGGAGACGGGATCCTAGATTAGGTTTTGATTACGTCGGGGTTTGTCCGACAAGAAATTTGTAATGTAAAGATTGGAATAAGAATCTGGGCACGGACACGAGGTACTACACTTGTGGTGGAATATTTGTAGAAAAATTTGTGGATGAATAATGTGGAGGAGTACCTGCCTATTTATAGGATGTGGGAATTCCCACTTGGAATAGGATTAGGATTAGGTTAAATCCCCGTTAGATAAATCCATTATTAAATTAAATAATTTAAACCAATCAAATCCTAATTCAAATTAAAATCCAATTTAAACCTAATTAAAATCCATCATTTAGTTTAAAATCATATAGAAAATTTAAATTTAAATTATTAAATCAATCCATGAAATCAAATCGAGATTTAAATTGCTACAATAAATTCAAAATATATTTTCCAAAATACTAATATTAATAATTTTGAAAATAAATATTTTTAAATATCTTTTTGCATAATAAAATATTAATATTAATAAATCTAGAAAATTATATTTTTATTTAAAATAAACCAATAAACAATTACGAACTATATGTATACAAAAATATTCTTTACATAATTAGACTTTTCTAGTATACAAAATATTATTTATTATTAATAACTTTTTAGAAACAAAAGGCTTTTTATAGCAAGAATAATAATTATATAATTTTGAAAGTGTATATTAAAATAGAAAAGAAAATATTTTTATAAAATATGTACGCTCGCACATATTCGTACTCGTCGAGAAAACGAAAATTTCACATACGACGTACAATACGACTACGTGACATACAGTACAAAATTTTAAATCGGTATCAAATAAAAAAATTAGTAGAAATTTAGGGGTTTTACACAAGATATGGCTAATGTGTGCCTAATGGCGACGTCCGACAAGGTATCAAACGAAACTCTTGACGACTTCACTTTTGATGAACTTGGCGATGCTTTCACCGATTTACTTAGTGATCACAAAAAGGTCATTGGTAAATACAAACATGCCAAGGACAAAATCAAAAGTCATGAAGTCGAAATACAAAGACTTTCTCTATTACTTGATAACATTAGAGACACTTCACCCACGGACGTCACTGATGAGGTATCTAAGCTTAAAATATGCTTACATAATGCCGAAGCACGTATTGAACAACAAACACAAGAAATCACAGCACTCAACACGGAGCTTGCAGAAGAAAAGAGTAGACACAAGATTTCTATTACTAAGATGCATGGTTTGAATGCTAAGGTTACTGAACTGCAAGCTGTCTCTAAGAAACTGGAGACTAAATTGGGAAAACAGGTTGCTCAACCTCAAACCCAATCACATGAGACACACACAAAGCATGACATCCCTCATACTAGTCAACCACGTCATCCACATGCTGCTCATAATCATGCTTACATATACACACACTTTCACAAAGGACACAAACCACATGCACGTAGAAATAATTATCATATGTCACACAATCATCATGCTACATTTAGATACAATCATCACAATGTTGCACAAAGACACAATCAACATCACTCTACATATAGAAATCATCACCATGCTAATTCTACATATCTTCATACTTCTCCTCATCACTCTACTTATAGACATCATCAGTATGCTCCTAATATAAATAGGAATGCTACATGTACTTATTGTGGTTTACAAGGACACATTTCACCACAATGTAGAATTAGAAGATTAGTAGATAGAAAGATATATGCATGGTTTCCAAAAGGTCACATCTACTCTTGATGTAGGTGGACCTTCCTTCCTCAACTAAGAGTAAGTGGACTCTCGATAGTGGATGCTCGCGGCATATGACGGGAGACGCAAATCTTTTCGCATCACTATCGATGAAGAGAAAAGGATATGCATCCTTCGACAACAACCTAAAAGGTTATATTATAGGTAATGGCAATATTGGTTATCCTCTCTCTTCCGTAATAAAGGATGTCTGCCTAGTGACCGAGTTAAAGCATAACCTGCTCAGCATTAGTCATCTTGCTGACCATGGATATGACATTAACTTTGGACATAACAAATGCCTTATTTATGATAGGTCAACGGGAGACATCGCTTTTGAAGGGGTATGAGAGGATAATATTTATATTTTCTATTTGTCTGGAAATACTAACAATGCAGGTAGATGCCTATATGCTCATAAAGATGAACGATTACTGTGGCATCAGCGTCTTGGTCATACCAACATGGATACTATATCCAGGCTATCGACCAAGAAGCTAGTTAGAGGCTTGCCCGATATCACATTCAAAAAGGACACGGTATGTACCGAATGTGAGTTGAATAAGGCAACCAAATCCTATTTCCACTCCATAAACTCTGTAAGCACTACTAGACCCTTACAACTACTTCATATGGATTTATTTGGCCCCAGTAGAGTAGCCAGTCTTGGTGGAAAACTTTATGCCTTTGTTATTGTTGATGACTTTTCAAGATTTACTTGGATTTTCTTTCTTACACATAAAAGTGATGCTATTTTTGTTTTCAAGATTTTTGTTAAGAAAGTTCAAAACGAAAAAGGCTACATGATTACTCGAATCCGAAGTGATCATGGAGGCGAGTTCGAAAATTCTGATTTTGAAAAGTTTTGTGATTCTAATGGTTTTGATCATGAGTTTTCTTGTCTAAGAACTCCTCAACAAAATGGTGTTGTGGAGCTGAAGAATAGAACTCTTGGTGATATGGCCAGAGTCATGTTGAACAAATTTTTACTTCCGAAATACTTTTGGGCTGAAGCTGTGAGTACAGCATGCCACATTTTAAATAGAGTGCTTATTCGTTCTATTACGAAGAAAACACCCTATGAGCTTTGGTTTGGAAGAACCCCAAATATTTGTTATTTTAGAGTTTTTGGCTGTAGATGTTTTATCCTTAACACCAAAGACAACTTAGGAAAATTTGATGCCAAAGATGACGATGGTATTTTCCTTGGCTATGCTGCCAAGAGCAAGGGATATAAAGTTTTTAACAAACATTCATTAATTATGGAAGAGTCTACAAATGTGACTTTTGATGAAGACAACAATGCAGCAACTACTCTTGATGATGATGTTGAGCCATCAATTTCTACTCCAATAAATACCACAACCGAAACCAATTCTCTGGAAGGCTTGCCAAAGAAATTCTCTTTCAAGCCATCACACCCAAAAAATTTGGTGATCGGGGAGGTGTCACGTGGAGTAACTACTAGATCATCATTAAGAAACTCTATTGCTAGCACTGCCTTTATTTAACAAATTGAGCCAAAAAATATTTTAGAATCTTTCAATGATGAGTTTTGGATTTCTGCTATGCAAGAGGAACTGAACCAATTCGAGAGGAGCCAAGTATGGGAACTCGTTCCTAGACCGGCTAATCACTCGATTATTGGTACTAAATGGGTTTTTAGAAACAAAGTGAATGAAGATGGTTCAGTCACACGCAACAAAGCTCGTCTAGTAGCCTAAGGATACAACCAAGAGGAAGGTATCGACTACGATGAGACGTATGCTCCTGTTGCTAGATTAGAATCCATTCCGATGCTTTACGCATTTGCAAATTTTCAAAATTTTAAATTATTTCAAATGGATGTTAAAAGTGCTTTCTTGAATGGATTTATTAAGGAGGAAGTTTATGTAAAACAACCCCCTGGTTTTGAAAATCACAAATTTCCCGACCACGTGTTCAAGCTAAAGAAAGCGTTGTATGGCCTCAAACAAGCCACTAGAGCTTGGTATGAACGGCTAAGCAACTTCTTGCTTGAGAAAGGTTTTTCAAAAGAAAAAATTGACACTACACTTTTCATAAAATCCTTCAAAGACACTATTCTTTTAGTACAAATATATGTAGATGATATTATATTTGGTTCTACTGATGAAACCCTTTGTCAAGATTTTGCCAAGTGTATGCAGACCGAGTTTGAGATGAGCATGATGGGGGAGCTCAACTACTTTCTTGGGCTGCAAGTCAAACAAATGTCTAATGGAACCTTCATCTGTCAATCGAAGTATACAAAGAACATGCTGAAGAAATTCGACCTTGACAACGTCAAACCAATCAGCACTCATATGGCTACTTCAACCAAACTCGAACCAGATGATAGCAGCAAACCCGTAGATCAACATAAGTATCGAGGTATGATAGGCAGTCTACTTTACCTTACTGCTAGTCGCCCTGGTATTATGTTTAGTGTTTGCCTGTGTGCTAGATATCAAGCAAATCCTAAGGAATCACATATGACCGCGGTTAAATGTATCTTTCGATACCTTAAGGGTACAGTTACAGTGGGCCTATGGTATCCTAAGTCAACATCATTTGACCTCATTGGTTACTCTGATGCTGACTTCGCCGGATGCAAGGTCGACCATAAAAGTACGAGCGGTACGTGTCATTTAATAGGAAAAGCTTTAGTCTCTTGGTTTAGCAAGAAGCAGAATTCTGTCGTGCTATCCACAACAGAAGCTGAATACATCACAGCTGGGCATTGTTGTGCACAAATTCTGTGGATGAAGCAAACCCTTGAAGACTATAATTTATCTTTCATGCATATTCCAATCTTTTGTGACAACACGAGTGCTATAAATCTTACTAAGAACCCCATTTGTCACTCACGCACGAAGCACATTGAAATACGACACCACTTTTTACGTGATCATCAGCAAAATGGCACGATTAACTTAGAATTTATTGACACTGATCATCAGTTAGCAGACTTCTTCACAAAACCATTATCCGAAGAGCACTTCAAATTTCTTTGTCGTGAACTTGGAATTTTAGATGAAGCTGTTGTAAATTAAGATAAACCTGCATAAATATCGAGTATATCTTGATTCTATTATGATGAACTTGCTATGGGTACAAGCCGAAAGGGTCCTTCTGACAACAAGGCATAAAAGCCTAAGCGACACGGTGCACTAGTCCTCAGGACTACCGCTAGCTGGGATCCGGCCCCTGCAACTAACCCATGGCAGCTTCAAAATATTGAATTATGATATAATTCCTTGTTTATTATATGGTTCATTTTTATTTATCACATGCTGAAATACTAATTTTTTAACTTCATATTGCTGCTTCAAACTCACTATTTGTTATTCTTTTGTTTACCTATTGGATCTTTTCTGTAATTATACTCATATCTTATATTGGTTTTTCTATTACTTAACCGATATTTTTTACTTTTCTGCCTGATTCCTATTTTGTAACCAGGACCCAGAATTGGGGCCGAACTCTGCCCCAACCAGAGTTCGGGCCGAATTCGGCCTGACTGTTCCAGAACCGGGAACAGTCCCAGCCGTTGATCTAAAGTAAGATCCAATGGTCATGATTTGATCCGACCATGAGAAACCCCTCTCATATTTTCGGTCCCTCTTCCCTCTCCTTCGTCATTACCACCTTTTTTACTTCTCCAACACAATTCTCTCAAAACCCTAACCCTAATTTCTCCTTTCTAGAGCTCCATTCTTCCCCAAACTCAAGGAGAAGGCTTATTTTCAAATTCTCTTTCATTGTTCATCACTAGTTTGAGGTATAATTCATTACTTTTCTATATCTCAATTTCTTTCATTATCCATTGTGTTATGGCTCTACGTTTGCTCAACCGCGGGAAGAGACTTCGGACCGAGGGCGCATCCTCGTCGAATGCTCCTTCTCCCGATACACCGCCCGTTGCTCCACCCGTTGCACCGTCCATTGAACAACAACCACCAATCCATCCGTTGTTCAATCCTCCACGTCCACATGATCTAAACACTTACGACGACCGAATTTTTGTATCACTAGACGCCTCGAATGATTGGTTTAGTGATTTTCGGACACGTTCAGTGTTTGCGGGACACCCCATCAACTTTACTATATTCTCACAATATGATGCACTATTTTATGACCTTTGTCTTGATGAACTTGTTACCACAAATTCGGTCATTTATCGTAGTGCAATTCAAATGTTATACTGCAACTTAACCCATGATGACACTCATATTTATTCACGAGTTGCGGGATTGATATCTCCTTTGATGATTTTGAATTGGCCGAATATCTTGAACTTCAAGAGCCAAATTCTTGGGAAAAGCTTGTTGAAGCTAGATCATTTCAATTTCCCGAAGGAATTTTACTTGAAAGTTTCAAGGACGACTTGTGTAGCCCTAACACACGTCCTCGTAAGCTTTTCGCAAAATTCCTCAATCCTTATTTCTATGAGCTTCATCGGATCATTTTCAACACCATTCTACCCAAAGCGGGTTCTACCGACGAAGTCACTTATTTTAAGATCTCAGCATTATACCATCTCTACTTCCATGTTCCCTTTAATCTTTCACGCACAATGATGGATTGGATGATCAACAGTAGAAAGAAACCAAGATCTTTGGTTTATGCATTATACCTTCCTATGATCTTTCGTGCGTTTCATGTACCCCTTGATGAGTGTCCATTCTTACCTGCCCCTGCCTTCCTCTCTAAGGCAATGAGGCTTCAGGCGGCCATTGGTTCACCAGTAGTGTCTGAGCATTCTGATGATGAGCCAGATGCTCCTCCTCTTGGACAGGATCCACCTCCTCCTTCTGCCACTCTTGAGTCTCTTCAGGCCATGCTCCGAGATCGCTTCACTTTGGAGGACGATCAATAGACTCAGCTGGATTATCGGACCACCTTACAGATAAGTGCTATCAGCAACTCGCTACATGACATTCGGTATTCCATGTCTCGCCATCCTACTATGCCCACTCCTATAGAGCGAGACCCCAATCGTGAGGGATTTCGTATTGATGACCCTTGGTTTCGTCGCTACATGGATCCGGATGCGGCATTTGTGGACCCACGTCGCTTCTTTAATGATCCATCGGACGTCGCTGGGCCCTCTCATGCTCGATGATGGATATGGACTACTCTTGATGATGCTACTGAGGATCTTAGACTATGGTTTATGCCTTTTGCTTTAGTTGCTTTTATGTATTTGGTTTGTAGTAGACTTATTATGAGTTATGACTTTTGAGACTTTGGTAGTTCTATTATCATTTTATCTGTCATTATGACTCTTGAGACGTTTGGTCATTATCTTAGTTTATATGCAGTTTTTTCTCTTTTGGGTGTATTTGCCAGTTATTAATTGTTATCTCATATTGCTAAATGCCAAAAGGGGGAGATAAGTGTATATTCTATTTGGTTTATATATGCTTTTGGAAGAATATTCTTAACAGGCCAACAAGAATCACAGCAATGTTTACGGGGGAGCTATTCTTAAGCTTGGCACTAATTATGGGGGAGCTATATACTTTTGTCACCTCATGTGTCCAGGTATGAATATTGAATATACAATTATTATTTTTGTCAATTATCAATATGGGGGAGATTGTTGACACAAAGTCACAGTCAAGCAAATATTGATAACATTGACTAAATAATACTTGTAATAATTCAATACGACACACGACGACTACATTCAGCTCAAGCCAGACGACAGCTCAGTTTTACAATTACAGTCATTTTTTAAGTCTGTACTTTTATATTTATTGAGTCTAGAATGATTGTAAGCTGAGTTGTGCTGAGCTCTTGAGACTAAACCCATAACCTATCCAAAATCCATACAGCTCCACATCCAAAATAAGCGCATTGGACCCTTAGACCCATTCTGTGCTCTGGAGACAGAGTTCGGGCCGAACTCTGCCTCCATACAGAGTTCGGGCCGAACTCTGTCCCCTAAAAATCAGCACCCTAATTTTTAGGGTTGGCTGGTTGCTAGTTGTCCAACGGCCAAATTTTTGAAAATTTCTACCAGAATTCTGGCCGAATTTTGCCTGATAAAAACCTATAAATAGGCCAAGAATTCTCTCATTTTTATTCATCCAATCTTCTATTCTCTTCTCTCTTAAGCTCAATATAAGCCATACCCTTCTTCATCTACTAGCCACAAGCTTCCTAAGTCTCGAGTGCTCAGCATCTCTCAGTTAGGAGTCTTGTACAAGAGTTCAAGAAGTAGCTTGGAAAATTCCAAGCATCGCCACTGCGATCCTTTGTAAGAAGTTGACGTGCTCTTCTGAAGAAAAGGCACGGGGTGTAACTAATATTTCACAAATAGTGGATTTAATCCTGAGCTAGAGTTCTCAGGCCTGGACTAGTCCTCCACGAGGGAAACCAGGTTAAAATCGGTTGTGTTTGCGTATGCTTTCTTGCTCCTCATTTATTTCCGCATTTACTCTGATTATTTTTAGATTGTGAAAGAGTTTAATTTTTTAATTGGATATTATCGCTATAAACTCTATTCACCCCATCTAGAGTTGCCATCTATTCTTCACAAAGGAGGTGCTGCCCAAATTTTAAAAAAAATATAATGTGTATTTTTGTGATGATGTGTGTCTGTGTTTACAGTGTATGTGAAATGCAGTGTTCGAAACCATCGATAGTTTCGATTACTATTGTATGTTTTATCTTGGACATAAAGAGCAACTGTTCAGGGTGTACTTTTGAGAGCTTCATTTTCATATCCTTCACTATCTCGGGATGTCGTACAGGATCCCGAGAAGGACGTGAAGAGGAAGCTCTGAGAAGTGCACCCTGAACTGTTGCTCTTTCTATCCAAGATAAAACATAGAACAGTAAGCAAAACTGTCGATGGTTCAAATACTGCACTTCACACACACTCTAAACACAGACACACAGCATAACAAAAATACACATTATTTTTTTAAATTTTTTCAGAATTTTGCGACGGATAGCGACATCTTAGCGACGTATGGAGACGTCGCTAATTAGCGTCGGTACGTCGCTGTACGTCGCTACATTGCTGACGTGGCAGGCATGCCATGTCATCACATAAATAGAAATAAACGTCGCTAAGTAGTCGTACTACGTCGCTATTTTTGTGACGTAATGTTGTCGTCGCTTTCCATCGCTAACTTTTCGATGACCCAGCGACACGGCAGTGACATCGCAAACAGCGATGTAGGGCGACGAATTTGTCATCTGCGACTAGCTTTAAAGCTACCTTTATTTTCCGTCACTAAAGTCGTCGCTAATTACTATTAGCGACGTATTTTTCATAATTAGCGACGTATCTGGACGTCGCTAATCTTCCTTATTTTAGTAGTGATGCTCGAAGCCTACGACAGCTTGGATTGGCAATTTCTTATCAGAGTCTTCCGCAGGTTCGACTTTAGCGCCCAATGGATTGATTTGATTTATCACTCCATTAGTAACTGCAGGTTCTCAACCATGATTAATGGCACGCCCAACGGTTTCTTCCTCTCATTTCGTGGAGTCTGCCAAGGCGATCCTCTGTCGCCGGTCCTCTTCATTTTAGCCTCAGAGGTTCTAAGTCATAATCTGAAGCGGCTTGGGGACTCTTCGAACATCCATCATTTCTCCGCCACCAGCGGTACCCCGCGGATATCCTACTAGGCTTTTGCTGATGACGTCTGATCTTCGCCAATGGGAAGAAGAGAGCAGTCAACGCCCTCATGGGTCTTCTTAGGCGATATGAAGCGGGATCGGGACAGGGCATTAGCACGCCGAAGAGTGTGATCTACATCGACTAGTCATTCCCCTCTCGTCGGAGGAGCGTGCTGGTTATGGCCTCTGGATTCCACATAGACTACCCTACACTCAAATATATGGGTTGTCCATTGACGAATGGCCGTCATAACGCAGCCATGTTTGAGCTGCTCATCTCTAGGACTTCCGACAGATTATTGGGGTTGCACAACCGCCTCCTATCCTACGGCGGTAAGATTACGCTCATTATAAATATTCTTTCGTCTATGCCAACCTATCTCTTGGCTACTTGTCACCCTCCAAAGTGTGTCTTAAAGCACATTGAGTCGATGTTCTCTCATTTTCTACGGGGTTTGGAAAAGGGGGTAGCTAGACGTGTCTGGGCCAAGTGGTCAGAGGCGGCACGGCCTACAGCGGAAGGGGGCTTAGGGGTGCGACGGCTTCAGGATATCGCGAAAGCGATGGCGATCAAGTCGTGGTGGAAGTTTCGAACCTAAAAAACGTTGTGGATCAACTACTTCCTAGCAAAATATTGTCGGTGGGCCCACCCAGCTTGGTGGTATGCATGTCCATCGCATCATATGTTTGGCTCCGTCTGTTGGAAGGGAGAAAACTCGACGAGGAACACATTTCGGTAGATATTGGTCGAGGGACATTCCTTTCTTCTGGGAGTGTTGGGCGCCGCAGGGAAGGATCTGCCTGCACTCTACTTCGTCAGCAGTAATGTTTTGTCCGGTGCATGATTTTTGGTCGGAGACATGCGGATGGGATCTACAAATGATCACTTGGGAGGCGGGGGTGATGGTGTGCAGACTGCTTCGACGGGATAGCTTTGCCCCTACCAATTGCGTCGATCGGTAGTGCTGGCGCCCCAACGGTGCTAGTCGTTTTTCCCTGGCATCCGCATGGAATCAGGTTTGAGATAGGCGCACGTCCTTTCCTATCTCCGCTTTCTTTTGGCGCCAATACATTCCATTAAAATGGTCACTTCTCTTCTGGCGCATCGCTTGCAACTGCCTTCCGACGGACGACAATTTGCTCGCGTGTAGATTTCAGTTGGTATCTATGTGTCACCATTGCAGTCTTCCTAACATGGAGAATGTGTAGCATATCTTCGTCACTGGGGGCATAGCCCAGGCCGTTTAGGGCCACTTTTAGAAGGAATGCGCCATCGTAGTCAGAGCGCGGGAGAGCTTTATGGATCGCATCTGTTCGTGGTAGACCTCGCCGAATGCACATCTTCATCACATCATTGTTGGAGCGGTGACATGGGTATTATGGAAGAACAGGAATAAGCACATATATGAGGGGCTTCCTTCACCATTCCGATGCTGCGGGTGGAGAGCGAGCGACAGGTTAGGAAGATCCTTCGCTGCTATCCTTCTTTTGTGGGATTCGACCAACGTCTTAGAGATCAATGGATGGCTTGGACAAGCGGAACGGTGGCATGGAGTGCTCGGGTTCCTTGAGTGTTTGGGGGACTAGGGGATTCCCTATCATTTTGTTCATTTTGGTGGCCTACGGCTAGGTTTTTGTAAACCTGCCCTCCCGGGGCTATTCTGGGCATTTTATTCCATATTGCTTTTTGATTATATATATATATATATATATATATATATACATACACAAAACCCTATTCCTAAATAATCTACCCGCCCACTATTAAACACGCAACAACACCGTCACCGGGCCGCCATCACCCTGACCGAACCGCCGACGTGACCCGTCACCGGTCCACCGCCGTGCGCGCTCGGCCAGGCACGCCAAACAGAAGCAGCAGCGACCCACAGCAGTGGCAGGAACAGCAGCAGCGACGCGGCAAACGTTGTCGTACGCCGCCAACAAACCTGTATGACCCACGTGCGATCCCGACGACCTCCTTCGATTAGTCTCCGTCCACCCCGACGCACGCAAAGGCTATTTGTGCATTTTGCACAAAATTCTGCCGTGACACACGCAAATTTGAGTCCAAAATCATATTTTATCGCTGCAACTTTCGATGAATTTTTTTACAATTTGACCGTTGTATAATCAATTCGGTTCTTCCATATCAATCTCGGTATATTCCATCTCTCACCTAAATGTTCAACCGTTAATTTGATCGTTTGATAGATCAAAATCGACCAGCAATTTGACCTTTTAAATACATTTATTTTTGGACAGTATCATAGAGCCAACTTCGCAGATTTGTTTCCCTCGTCGAAGCTCTGTTTGACGAACCACCAACTACGATACGTAGCATGTATAACACCTTCGTGTCATAAAAGTTTCAATTTTATAGGATATCGTTTGGTTGGTTGAAATCGACGCCAAAGTTGGCCTCTCAAAATCGTAATTTCCAACATGTAAAATTATGATTTTGAATTCGGGACATCGGATTCCAAATCTGACACCACCATTGGACTCGTGGCGTCGTTATGGCCAAGATTAACATATAATTTGTCAAATTTGGACAACCTTTATTTTGACACATTTTTTGGAACAAAACGGGTCAAACGACAGATACCGTTTTGATCCAAAATTACTATTTTGCTCCTGTGTCCAGAATTGGACTTATAGGTAGCCTATTTTAGCTATTTTACTTATTCTAGAAATATTTGTAGTGCTATTTCAGAATCCAGACCTGTTTACAGGAGTTTCACCTTTACTGCATCATTTGGATTGATGAGTTCGCTTGCAGGATGTCATCGAATCATCGTACAACCTTTAGACAAGATACCGTGCCACTGTGATCATATTTTATTTTCTATTATACATGAATATATTATTGTGATTTAGGATTAGATGTGTTAGGAGAGCGTCAAAGTGTGACTTGCGTGTAGTCGAAGATGCCATCGACGACAGATAGTGGCTGTGTGTGTGACCTAGTGTGCTAGTAGACTTTCTCGTGTTGAAGTTATTTTTAAATGACTTCTATGACTTGGACATGACTCATTACATGACACTTTGAGTGAGAGTTACATCGGTATTGGCACGCATCCTGTACTTGGCCGGTACAAGGGGTTCGTCTGACGGATCAAATATGACTAGTTGTGTTAGTTAGATGAGGACTTGCATGTGAGATACGAGTCATGCGAGTCATGGATATGGTCTTGTACTACTCCTGGGCGGGGAAAACTATTAGTGGGCGCACGGGATTACCCAATCCTCAGCCACACTTTTTTCCTGGTATAGGCTATACTAGTGGATATTCCATTATCGTCTACGGACAAGTCTCAGGTTTGGGCGGAAATATGCTAGTATATTCGCGATATTACATTACAAGAAAATGTATTTTCAACAACATAAGCAATATGTTGCACAAAGTTAGATTTATGTCCCCAAAGGGTTTTTGTGACATATTTGGCTATGTCGCAGACATGTCGCTGTAGCCTTGTCTGGAAAAGTCTTTGGTGACATAAAATCACCTATGTCGCAGAATGTAATCACTTTTGGCGACATATCATATTTTAGATTTAAAAAACCTTTGGCGACATGTGCCTTTTGTTACAGAAAGATAATATAGTGGCAACATCACACATGTTGCCAAAAGCCTAATTCATTTTTTTTAGTTATTAAAGAAAATACTTTCTACTACACAATTTGATGTCGCAAAAGCTAATATAGCCAAATAAAATACACTTCCGGCTAAACAATTTGATGTCGCAAAACCAAATGTAGCCAAATATGAATACGCTTTCTGCTGCACATTTTGATTTCGCAAAAGCTAATTTTTATTTTTTATATTATTTTTTATTTTCACTTGTATTTTCCAACATAAATTTAAAAAATATATTTTAGAAATAACTTAGAAACAATAAAAAAAAGTTATTCAAAGAACTTGAGAACAAAGAACAACAAGTTACGTGAACAGAACATGAATCCAATATAATGTCTTTAAACATCTCATTATAAAATAATTCATAATAAAATGTATTAACAACTTCAAGTAGCCCATATACTCAAAAAAAATTGTATTCACGTACTGTATTCAAGTTACACAACTATAATGTAGACATAAACACATGAATATTTGATTAACTTCCCAAAAAAATATACTACAATAGATCTCATGATATGAATGTCTCCCCAAAAATTGGCTTTTGTCAATGTGTCTATTTGATCCTGCAAACACAAAAAAAAATATGTAAGTATATATAATATATATATATATATATATATATATATATATATATATATATATATATATATACTAATAGAATTATAGGTTTAAGGAACTATGTATGCAAAAAAAATCTACACACACATATATATTATCATGTATACCCAGTGCAGGTTTAAGGGACTTACATATGAAAACTCAACAAAATAACCCACGAGCATATTGTATTAATATATGCGAAAAGAATGATAGGATCAACATAATTGCTATTGATACTTTGACAGGATCAACATCATTCCATAATTGCTATAGTTCTTCAAGTATTTTACGGGGAGTGTTAAATTGGTTGAGAGCTGTCCAAAGATGGGAATATCTTATCTTCAGGACAAGGAGGTTGTCTTCAGCTTAAAATGGTTCCTAAAACTTGAAATTAAATAACAAAACATAGATAAAATATCCCTCATATGTCGATGGTAAGAGGAAATTTTAAGGTATGCTTGTACGAAATTTCTAGAGCAACTTTGAGAACAATGGAATAATGAAAGTTGGGCACTGCTATGGAGACAATATACTATCCATGTTCTTCACAGCCCAAGTGTATACATACTACCAACCAGGTGTGCGAGGGTAGAGTGGCTAATGGAGGCAATAATGAGAGTTGGGTCACTGCTATGGACGCTAGTTGTGCCACTTCCATATTGGAGGAAATTAAAGCTCACACATTAAATACGAAAGTAGATGTTATCAAAGTATGGACTAACCCATTCAGCAAGAAGCGCAATGCTTCTTGGGTGAGTAGCACATCCGCGCTTTGCTCCAACTTTTAGAGCAACAAAATCTCATGAGCTTGAAGGAGCTTCTATACACTAGCCATCTCTAACGATGTTGGAAGGCCAAACTAAAAATAAAATCATGTCGTGATGGAGTAACATTAGATGATGTTCAGATGATGACCTAGTTTTAGGTTCAATAATAGTAGTATGTATCAACATGAAACCTGAATGATACTAGGAGCATCTTGACGTTTTACTAGATAACTAAAGTACCACCAAACCCCAATCATTGTTTTATTACATTTTGAATTAAATGCATCAGAGAATTATTTTTACATCTATAGAATACTTGGAAGTCGATGTTGCTAAGACTCTTAAGTAGGTCTTCATCACAATCTTTTGCTCTTTTGCTTGATGGAGCAAAAAAAAAAGCAATTGAGTTGGTGTCATCCCAAGAGCCAACCTGGTAATTAGTAGAAATGTAGGATTGTCCAACATTACCAATTATCTCATCAGAGCTGTTGCCCCTAACCATTCTCTCCTATGGTAGTGATACTAATTTCTGAAATTTGGGAAAGTGGGTCTTGTCTTGAGAAGCTTAGTTGAGATTTTAATCTCATGGTACTTGGCATTGCATGGACACCATTACTTGATGGCTGAGGGTAGTGCCCCATGCCTCTAGTTACTGAGAAACCTGTCATAGAGAAGACATGTCTCGGCCAAGGGCCCAAATGTACCAAAGAAAGTAAAGAACGATAATCAAATTTTGTGGTACTAGATGTTATAGAGGGACCAAGTGTTATTCCCTCGGCATAAATTCAGAAGTAAACTCTTGTGACACGATTACAGCACTTCAAAGTAAGGTACAAAGCAGAAATCCTAGAAGGACTCTGTAAACGAAAAATCTAAAAAAGATTTTCCGTTAAAGGCAGCGTACGAATAGTCTAAAAAGACTTTCGTAAAATCAATCAATCATGGAAAAGCATGCTGGGGTGTCAAGAACACCAGTGCTCAAAGCTAGATCCGCCCTCACGGTCAGCTTTCAGGAACCAGCAAGTTCAAAAGAACTCTGGAACGCTCTGTTGATCTGCTCAAGAACGGACTGCTCGAAAATACAAGGAAGAAATACTGGTGGCCCGAGGAGCTACATGGGGCGCTGGAACACGAATGAGACTCTCTCTGGTCTCGTATAGAATGTTTTCATCTGAAAAGAATTAGTCCTTTTCTGTGAGAAGAGAGGCCCTATATATAGTGTCCTACTGTAACTGCTCAGATCCGCAATGTGCGCGACGATATGATGTCAGATCCAAAATTCTCGGATCAGTTATCGCATGTTACAAAACAGTCAGAACATGGACAACCATGATCAGTACGAAATAGTGCCACTGAACGAGTTGCGCGTGCCCAGCACAACCAGCGCGTCCTGCGATCCCCGTGCGCCTTGCGCAACCAGCGCGCACCTGGCACAACCTGCACAACCAGCGCGCCCCACACAACCTGCGCAACCTGTGCACGCTACGCCCTGCGCATGCTGCACCCGACGTACCCAGCGCAACCTGGGCGTGCACCAGTGTCGTACACCTGGGCGCGCACCTAGACGCGCAACTGGGTGCTCAACTAGCTGCGCAACTTGGCAGCGCAACTGGGCCGCGCACCTGGGCGCTCAACTGGTCGCACAACATGGCAGCTCAATTGGCTGCGCAACTGGGTCGCGCACCTGGGTGCTCAACTGGCCGCTTAACTGGTCGTGTAACTGAGCCACGCACCTTGGCCGCGTATTCGGCAGCGCAGACGGCTGCACAAGAGGCTCACGCAACTTCAGCGCACTATGCACCTAGCGACGATACTGATGTGCTAAGTCCAAAGTGTGCCAACAAAATACCACATTATGCCTCATGAGCCCGAGTCCGAGTCCGAGTCTGAGTCGCTAAGCCCCTACGGGCTTAACTCCAATGGAAATTAATTCTTCAAGAGCAAAAAGCATGAATGTTTTACTTGGAGCCTTATCCTTACCTCCTAGTAAAATCACCCACATGGTTCCCTCCTTAGAGTCACCCCCCATGTGCATATCCTAGTAACACATACAAGTATATATGTTGAGATAACTCATAGGGCACTTTCTGTTTGGGGCTAAACTTTACTAGGCATATTGAAAGCAAGCTCTCTTCATGTCAAGGAGCAAGAGCACAAACAATCCCCATATATCTCAATATATATATGTGTCTAGGTTTGAGCGTTCCCCACAGTAATTGTCAATTTTGTATTAGGATAGATGTCGCTGACGACTTGAATCTTCCCGTATTGGTTAAATAACAATGTGATACAAGAATGGACTACGCCTTAAATTCTGTACCACAATTGTAATTCTTCCCACTCACAAAGTGTAGTTACATGTGCTTCTGGCTGCACATTAAAGGCCTTGTGCCAGCTTGGCTTCAGTATACAATTTTGGACGTCTACAAGTTTACCCTCAAAAGACGGCCTGATATCTCTTTCCATACACTGTAGGTAAGTTCCTTATTATAGAGACATGGCATGTAGCCTTGCGCTTCCTTGTGGTGTTATGCCGCTATGATATGGCCAAAAGCCGAGGCATTACCCCTACTCAGAAACCTTATTGTAGTGTCATACTACTACAGCATGAGGTTACAGCCTCTTTGTAGTGCCATTCTACCCAGGTACCTCATCGTGGTGTCGTACCACTGTAACATGGGGTCATCCTTTCCATTGTAGTATTGTCTACAACTCTTTAATTTCATCATACAGCATTAGGCTACATGCCTATTTACGGTGCTACGCCACTATGACTTGGCTTGCAAAGTCGAGGCATTATCCCTACTTGGGAACCTCATGGTGGAGTCATCCCACTGTAGCATAGAGTTTTACTCCTCGTAGTACTGCGCTATCGTGCTTCCTGTAAAGCATACCTGGCATTCACTCTGCATGAGAACTCATTAAGGCATTTAAGCCAACCTCAACACCGGATCTATTTTTCGCAGAAAATATATAGTAGACAACAGTAGTTATAGGTTCGTAACCCTTCCATGTTCTTAAGAACAAGTACCCACTGTTACCTGATAGTTTCCAGTCAGTGGTCCTCCCTTGAACCGAAAGTTAGATGTCTAGTAGATTTCTCTTTAAACTAATAACATATAACTTTATGGTAGGATTACAAAGACATACTATCAGAATGCCTTCAAGCACATATTTCCTGCTGTGTCTTTAACCAGCTGGCGCTTGAGGCCCTTCGTGAACGGATCCGCCAAGTTCTCCTGACTCCAGACATCGATCACCGTAATGACCCCTTTTGAAGAGATCGTTCAATGCCTTGTGCTTTAATCGCATAGTTCTCTTCTTTCCGTTGAAGAGATCATTTGATGCCACCGTCGTAGTTGCCTGGTTGTCGTAGTATATCGGAATTGCTGGTATCTGTGCTCCAACCACTGGAAGATCATACATGAGCTTCCTAAGCCACTCTGCTTCATCTGCTGCGGTATCAAGTGCAAAGAACTCATATTCCATAGATGATCGCGATAGGATAGTCTGCTTCTTAGACTTCTACGATATAACAGCTCCACCCATTGTGAAAATGAATCCACTAGTGGACCACTCGCTCTCCAACTCTCAGCACCAGCTGGCATCACTGAAGTCTTTTACTACCGGCAGCTCCCCACTGAAGTGCAGTGCATATGTCTGAGTCTTCTTGAGATATCTCATAACACGCTTCACAGCTTTCCAGTGCTCAACGCCTGGGTTGCTAGTGAATCGACTTAGTATTCCCACAACGAAAGCTATGTCAGGCCTAGTGGCAGTAGTAGCGTACATCAAACTCCCGATGATGCTAGCGTACTCCAATTGCCTGACGCTTTCCTTCGAGTTTGGCTCCAGCTTCTGGTCACTTCGGTACGGCATATCAATTATAGGAAGATCATGATACCCGTATCGAGTGAGCATCTTTTTAATGTAATGAGATTGTGATAGTGCCAATCCAGTGCCTGTCCGGATGATCTTGAGTCCCAAGATAACATCAGCATCCTCCAAGTCCTTCATACTAAACTTTGTCGAGAGGAACTTATTTGTCTACGTGACACAGCTTATATCTGTTCCTAGGATTAGCATGTCATCCACGTATAGACAAACGATGACTCCTCTTCCGTCAGCAAATTTAGAATAGACACACTTGTCTATTTCGCTGACCCTGTAGTCGTTTGACATTAGAACTTTGTCAAACTTCTCATGCCATATTTTGGGTGCTTGCATTAAGCCGTACAGAGATTTTACCAACTTACAAACTTTGTCTTCTTCTAACGCCCCAGTCCCAAAATACGTAGGACTAGGATACATATACATGCCAGCTACGCATCGAGAGGACTCCAGCCCAGCTCGAATACGTATAAGCTGTCTGGTTACTCTAGATTAAATATATCTCAATCCACATAATAATGATAAATATGACGAATCAAGTGCAGTAAGGCTGATCAGGCCATGATACACTGATTCTAGAATAGATAAATATGTTAGAGTGGATCCCCAATAACACATTCATCATAAACAAGCTAGGTAAAAATAAAGCTTGTAAAAGACTAGCTATAGTAACAACGAGTATCAAATATAGGACGAAATCGAAATAGGAAGATATGATAATAACACACTAGGTATACCTGAAGTCTCGGTGTAGCAAACAACATCCATCAGTGTATTGTGCCATCAATTAATACCTGGAGAGATCACCCGGTCCTCAGAGGACTAACAAGACACATAATATACATGCCTACTGTACAGTAAATAACATGCGAGAAAATAGAAAATGGTACAAGGAACAATGTGAGACTGAAGAATAAGTATAAATGGCATACCGTCAAAGATAGTGCTATCAAGCATGACTAATAGTAAGTCGGGGTAACCGTAGCCCGATAGGAGCTCACAGTCCTATAGTTAGTAGCCGATAGGGAATCTCTGACTACAATAAGGCTCATCCGCACTCGATGGGAGCTCACGAATGAGGTGGTCAGGTATAGTTACGTCTAATAACAGGTCTGGGTCAAATCAAACGATCATGACCGGGTCAAGTCAATCAAGTACCAAAATTCAAACTAAGGTCAAGTCCAAGTCAAACAGGTCAGAAGAAACATGGCACAGGCACATCAATACTATCACCAGACATGAACAAGATAGGAAAGATAGAACAAGTAGTGTAGAAAGAAAAATCAAAATCTACGTGCGCGTGTAACTAGAAAGAATCATGAGAGAAAACAAGAGAGATATGTAACAAAGCAAGAAATACTAAAAATATAGGAAAGCATGTAAATACTGCAGAGTTGGCAAGGTGTACTTGCCTGAGGGTTGCACGGAGAACCAATAATTTATCGCCAATCAACAAGTCAGAAAGTCCAAGTCTCACAACTGCCTCCAGAAGCTGTAATAAACGTTACCAACATTTCCAGATTAGCCAAATTAGTTAGACTTGCCTGTCCTTAAGTCAAATTCTGGACACAGGGGCAAAACGGTAATTTTGGGTCAAAACGGTATCCGCCGTTAGATCCGCTTTACACCGAAAAACGTGCCAGAGTCAATGGTCTCTAAAGTTGTCAAACTACATGTCTACGGATTTGTTTTGATGATATGAACAAAACAGTATGTCCAATTTTTGATTCCGGTGGGCTGTGTACGAAATCGTCCGTTGAGTTGGATCGTGGGGCCCGCAAAACGGCGATCCGATCAACTGCCTCAGAATTGGACCAAACTTGGCACAGGACCAGAAAAATGATACGATCCTGTTGGCACAAGTTTCGTCTCGATTTGACGAATGTGCACAAAGTAATTAAAAAAATTAAAAAAAGCTGATACGGTGATTTTCGACGAATACTCATCAAATTCGTCGCGCACACGCGACCGATTTGAATTTCGTCAAGGTACACACATCCTTGAAGCCGTTATGCACCTTTCGATGCTTTCGGTTCGCGACCAGGTCACCCGGATTGGCGGGACGCACGTGGTAGCGGAGAATTTTATTGAATTTCACAATTTCAAAAACAGGTTTTTCCCGATTTTCAACTCTATTTATCTTACTGTACAAACTATTAGAAATACAACTAATGATGGGGTTTCCATCTCGGTTAGGTTGTCTAAACTTTTTTTGAAATAGTTTCTCAAAACTGTCGATCGCTCGACAGGAAATAGGCTTCCAAATCGGGTGTCTGCAACTATTTTCTAATTGTTTACGGACAGGTTTTTTGCCACGTTTGGATCGACTTATCGAGCAACCTAGGTCTTTATCCTACAAACTATTGGAAGGAGTTCAAAGCCGTATAGGTTGTGAGTATACCTGCGGAATTGGTTCGAAGATCGATGGAAAGTGGAGAGAGAAAGCTGGCCACGAAGTTGGCTCTGTGGGCTGCACTGCTGCCGTTCGGTGCTCTGTTCACAGTGTTTGCGTACGCGTTTTCGGTGAACTCCGCCGGGCACGGCGGCAGCACTAGTGGCGAATGGCCGCCTGGAGGTCGGGGGTGGGGTGCGTCGAAGATGGCGGCGTGTCGAGTTGTTTATCTAGGGTTTTTCGGCGAGGGAAACCTCTCGGTTTTCTTAGTGTTTCTGTTTTATAAACAGGGTCGGCTCCCTGTTATGCTCGGGTTGGGGCTCAGGCCTGAGCGGGTTCGGGCCGGGAGTTTCGGGTATGGGTGAGCATGGTTTTGGGTCTGGTTTAGTTGGGCTGGGATTAGAACCACTGTTGGGCTTTTATTACTATTTTTTTATTCATTTTTCTTCTTATATTTCTTTTTAGCAACATTTACATATATTTATATATATATATACACCTATATGTATACATACACACATACATTTTTATATATATACATCTATACACATATATTTATATATATAATTTTATATACAACACATATACACCTATGGTTCTTCAAAAATTTAAAATCAAATCTTAATATTATCTATCCATATATTTAATTTATTTAAATATCTATACATATGTATAACAACTCAATTGATAAAATTAATTAATAATATCTAATAATAATAATGATTATTTAATCACAAAAATTACTTTAATAATAATAAAATAATAAAAACTTAATAATACTAAAAATAAACCAATGGTAGTGTTTGGTGAACGTAACCTACGCACTCCACATTTGGCTCCAGAAAATCGTACAATACTGTCAAAACACCTATTTAATAATACTAATACCATTATTGTACAGTATTTAGTAAATAGTAATACAATATCAAATTCTAAATAAATAATTTAAAATATTTGCACACATAAAATACGCCTACATGGTCGTCTTTGGTCCACTACATGCCTACATGGGCTCAAAATTGGTTTGGGTCCGGTTCGGGTTGATTGGGTACAACCGGGTCATCTAAAAATCAATATATTAACTAATAACTAATTAAAATAATTCATTGGTGAGGGTTAAGTCGCAACTTGGACTGGTTTTCCTAATTAGAACACACCTATGGCTCGGCCTTCCCTAACATGGCTAATAGACTAGTCAAAGTACACGACTACATTATCCGTGCTAAAATTCCTAGTCGGTATAAATCTAAGAACTTAACCATGACTAAGGCCATATCTATATAAAATATTAGGCTATTATAAATATAATCATATATATACAAAATTGTATTTAAATCTATTTGACTGTATATCATCCCAAAATAAATCTATACTAATTATACTGTCATGGAAACCTAACATGGCTTCCTACCAGGTGGGACTGGCTAGGTTAGGGTCCACATATATTTTCTAATCAAATCGAACTTTAAGAGTCAACCCATAAGTCTCTCGTGCCATTCACAATTAAATAGCACATGGAGACTCGATTGAGTGGCACACCCTTGGCATGTGTGTCGTAGACTCAAAATAGGTCAAAACCATATATTGGGTCAAATGGTTTTGATCAATATCGAGTTCCGAATTCACATGGAAAGCTAGGTATAAAATTATGGTAAATAATCTAATTACCTAAATTTGACATGAAGTTGCGCGAAGTCAAAAAATACTAGGAGACAAGTTTGGATGGGACATGATATACCAAATTAGAGGTCATCTTGTCTACTACAAAACTTATGAAGGACGTTTCGAGAGATGGACAAGTCTTATGCTCCAAGAATCAAAGACACGAAAAAGTACATCTATAATTATATTAATAAGAAATACAATACAATAAATATACAATCATCTAATTGTATAAAATAAATAAAAAAAATCCCCAAAAATCAGGGTCCTTACAATCTACCCACCTTAAAAGAATTTCGTCCTCGAAATTAAAATAAGGCTCACTAACAAAGAACCGTGCTAGGGTAACTATGAATAATTTAAGGGATACGCTAGGTCACTACGGGGTCTCCTAATAAGTAAGTAATAATCAAGTCTAAACCATTTGGATTTGTAACCTCTATATCGTAAAATTATAAATAGTTATCTCTAGTGGCTCTTCTTGGTACTAGCGGTCTTCCAAAGATCACGTTGAAGACGTGATCCTCCTAACCATACTATTATTACAATTATATGAGTCTCCTAACCCATATAAGTGGTACCTACCAATCTGCCTAATCCTCACTTTAACTAACAAGGTATAATAGTAAATGGGTTAGGTTAGGCTATGCCTAGGTTCTTCTTTTAGAAGGTCAGTCTCTGTACTAAAACTAGCACTCTATTCTTGATCTAGTGACTATCATAAGAGCATAACCTAGCATGATCATATATTCATTTCTATACTGAGGACGTCTACCCACATTTAGATAAACTACCTCATCAAACACTTGATGCCCTATGACATATGGCACCTCTAATCCCCATTATCTATCATGCAATTACAATACAATAAGTAGACTAACTTACACTATAACGTAAGAATTTCTGATAAATCCTATATAGCACGATTATTTGTCACTCTAAAATTGGGAGGGGCGAGAAGCAATGATACGATAAAGCAAAGAAAGAGTAATCGAGAGCAAATACGAAGTTCAAGGGTAGTAGACAAATTTCTAAAAGAATTGTCAAGGCAGTTGTGGATTGAGATTCCTAAGGGTTTAATCAGGTCGCAGGCCCACTCGATACAATGACGTAACCGAAACGGCTAACTCGACCTGCATGGGCCACTACAAAAACATGTAACGCCCCAGTCCCAAAATACGTAGGACTAGGATATGTATACATGCCAGCTACGCATCAAAAGGACTCCAGCCCAGCTCGAATACGTATAAGCTGTCTGGTTACTCTAGATTAAATATATCTCAATCCACATAATAATAATAAATATGACGAATCAAGTGCAGTAAGGCTGATCAGGCCATGATACACTGATTCTACAATAGATAAATATGTTAAAGTGGATCCCCAATAACACATTCATCATGAACAAGCTAGGTAAAAATAAAGCTTGAAAAAGACTAGCTATAGTAACAACGAGTATCAAATATAGGACGAAATTGAAATACGAAAGATATGATAATAACACACTAGGTATACCTGAAGTCCCGGTGTAGCAAACAACATCCATCAGTGTACCGTGCCATCAACTAATACCTGGAGAGATCACCAGGTCCTCAGGGGACTAGCAAGACACATAATATATATGCCTACTGTACAGTAAATAACATGCGAAAAAATAGGAAATGGTACAAGGAACAATGTGAGACTAAAGAATAAATATAAATGGTATACCGTCAAAGATAGTGCTATCAAGTGTGACTAATTGTAAGTCGAGGTAACCGTAGCCCGATAGGAGCTCATAGTCCTATAGTCAGTAGCCGATGGGGAATCTCTGACTATAGTAAGGCTCATCCGCACTCGATGGGAGCTCACAAACGAGGTGATCAGGTATAGTCACGTCTAATAACATGTCAGGGTCAAATCAAACGATCATGACCGGGTCCAGTCAATCAAGTACCGAAATTCAGACTAAGGTCAATTCCAAGTCAAACAGGTTAGGAGAAACATGGCACAGGCATATTAATACTATCACTAGACAAGAACAAGATAGGAAAGATAGAACAAGTAGTATAGAAAGAAAAATCAAAATCTACGTGTACGTGTAACTAGAAAGAATCGTGAGAGAAAATAAGAGAGGTATGTAACAAAGCAAGATATACTGAAAATATAGTAAATCATGTAAATACTGTAGAGTTGGCAAGGTGTACTTGCCTGAGGGTTGCACGAAGAACCAACAATTTATCGCCAATCAACAAGTCAGAAAGTCCAAGTCTCACAACTGCCTCCAGAAGCTGTAATAAATGTTACCAACTTTTCCAGATTAGTCAATTAGCGAGGATTGCCTGTCCTTAAGTCCAATTCTGGACACAGGGGCAAAACGGAAATTTTGGGTCAAAACGGTGTCCGTCGTTGGACCCGCTTTACACCGAAAAGCGTACAAGAGTCAATGGTCTCTAAAGTCCTCAAACTACATGTCTACGGATTTGTTTTGATGTTACGAACCTAAGGGTATGTCCAATTTTTTATTTCGGTGGGCTGTGCACGAAATCGCCCATTGAGTTGGATCGTGAGGCCCACAAAACGGTGATTCGATCAACTGTCTCAAAATTGGACCAAACTTGGAATATATGACCAAAACAATAATACGGTCCAGTTGGCACAAGTTTTGTCTCGATTTGACGAACGTGCACAAAGTAATTGGGAATTTTCGAAAAAGGCCGATACGGTAATTTTTGACGGATACGCATCAAATTCGTCGTGCACACGCGACAAATTTGAATTCCGTCAAGGCCCACACGTCCACGAAGCCGTTACGCACCTTTCCATGCTTTCGGTTCGTGACCAAGGCGCCCGGATTGGCGGGACGCATGTGGTATCGGAGAATTTTATTGAATTTCACAATTTCAAAAACAGGTTTTTCCCGATTTTCAACTCTATTTATCTTACTGTACAAACTATTAGAAATACAACTAATGATGGGGTTTCCATCTCGGTTAGGTTGTCTAAACTTTTGTTCAAATAGTTTCTCAAAACTGTCGATCGCTCGACAGGAAATAGGCTTCCAAATCGGGTGTCAGCAACTATTTTCTAATTATTTACGGACAGGTTTTTTGCCACGTTTGGATCGATTTATCGAGCAACCTAGGTCTTTATCCTACAAACTATTAGAAGGAATTCAAAGCCGTATAGGTTGTGAGTATACCTGCTAAATTGGTTCGAAGATCGATGGAACGTGGAGGGAGAAAGCTGGACACGAAGTTGGCTCTGCGGGTTGCACTGCTGCCGTTCGGTGCTCTATTCACAGCGCTTACGCGTGCTTTTCCGGCGAACTCCCCCACGCACGGCGGCGACGCTGGTGGCGAATGGCCGCCTGGAGGTCGGGGGTGGGGTGCGTCGAAGATGGCGACGTATCGAGTTATTTATCTAGGGTTTTTCGTCGAGGGATACCTCTCAGTTTTCTTAGTGTTCCTATTTTATAAACAGGGTCGGCTCCCTGTTATGCTCGGGTTGGGGCTCAGGCCTGAGCGGGTTCGGGCTGGAAGTTTCGGGTATGGGTGAGCATGGTTTTGGGTTTGGTTTAGTTGGGCTGGGATTAGAACCACTGTTGGGCTTTTATTACTATTTTCTTATTCCTTTTTCTTCTTCTATTTCTTTTTAGCAACATATACATATATTTATATATATGTATTTATATATATATACCTATATGTATACATACACACGTGCATTTTTATATATATACACGTACACACATATATTTATATATATATTTATATATACAACACATATACACCTATGGTTCTCCAAAAATTCAAAATCAAATCTTAATATTATCTATATCTATACATATGTATAACAACTCAATTGATAAAATCAATTAATAATATCTAATAATAATAATGATTATTTAATCACAAAAATCACTTTAATAATAATAAAATAATAAAAAATTAATAATACTAAAAATAAACCAATGGTAGTGTTTGGTGAACGTAACCTACGCACTCCTCATTTGGCTCCAGAAAATCATACAATACTGTCAAACACCTATTTAATAATATTAATACCATTATTGTACAATATTAAATAATTAGTAATACAATATCAAACTCTAAATAAATAATTTAAAATATTTGCACACATAAAATATGCCTATATGGTCGTCTTTGGTCCACTACATGCCTACATGGGCTCAGAATTGGTTTGGGTCCGGTTCGGGCTGATTGGTTTCAACCAGGTAATCTAAAAATCAATATTTTAACTAATAACTAATTAAAATAAATCACCGGTGAGGGTTAAGTCATAACTTTGACTGGTTTTCCTAGTTAGAACACACCTATGGCTCGGCCTTCCCTAACATGGCTAATAGAATAGTCAAAGTACACGACTACATTATCCGTGCTAAAATTCCTAGTCGATATGCATCTTAGAACTTAACCATGACTAAGGCCATATCTATATAAAATATTAGGCTATTATAAATATAATCATATATATACTAAATTGTATTTAAATCTATTTGACTGTATATCATCCCAAAATAAATCTATACTAATTATACTGTCATGGAAACCTAACATGGCTTCCTACCAGGTGGGGTTGGCTAGGTTAGGGTCCACATATATTTTCTAATCAAATTGAACTCTAAGAGTCAACCCATAAGTCTTTCGTGCCATTCGCAATTAAATAGCACATGGAGACTCGATTGAGTGGCACACCCTTGGCATGTGTGTCGTAGACTCAAAATGGGTCAAAACCATATATTGGGTCAAATGGTTTTGATCAATATCGAGTTCCGAATTCACATGGGAAGCTAGGTATAGAATTATGGTAAATAATCTAATTGCCTAAATTTGACTCGAAGTTGCGCGAAGTCAAAAAATGCTAGGAGATAAGTTTGGATGGGACATGATATACCAAATTGGAGGTCATCTTGTCTACTACAAAACTTATGAAGGACGTTTCGAGAAATGGGCAAGTCTTATGCTCCAAGAATCAAAGACACGAAAAAGTACATCTATAATTATATTAATAAGAAATACAATATAATAAATATACAATCATCTAATCGTATAAAATAAATAAATAAAAAATCCCCAAAAATCAGGGTCTTTACACTTCTAGGCCTCTGACGACAAATCCTTCTAGTTGTTGCATATAAATTTCCTCGGTCAGCTCCCCATTCAGGAATGCTATTTACACATCTATCTGATGTATCACCAACTTGTGTATTACCGCAAGAGCAATCAACAATCTGACGGTTGTCATCCGTGCTACTGGAGCATATGTGTTAAAGTAATCGATCCCCTGCTTTTGAGAAAACCCCTTGTCTACTCGCCAGGCCTTGAACTTGTCAATGGTTCCATCAGCTTTCATCTTCTTCTTGAAGATCCACTTGCATCCGATGGGTTATTGGAGGTAATTGAGTCAATTTTTTTGTCTATTGCCTCCTTCCAGAAGACAGGATCTCTGGTTTTCATCGCCTCATCATAGGTAAGCGGATCTGTTTCCACATGATAGGTGACGAAGTCATCTCCAAAGCTCTTCGGCCTTCTTACTTGCTTCGTTGACGGCTCAGCGAGTTCTGGTTCAATTGGTGTTTCCCCACCTACAACATCATCTTGGACTATACTGGCTCATATGAGATCTCAGTCTCATTTGCACCTCCACCATTCTTTGGAATGTCTGGAAGAACAATGTTTTTGTGTCTTGCAAACTTGTCTTCAAAGTATTCAGTATCGCAAGATTCGATGATATGATTTGACTCAATGTCAAGAATTCTTCAGGCATCACTCTTCTCGGCATACCCCAAGAAGATCGCCTTCGTAGTCCTTGTCCCCAGCTTCTAAATCTTCAGATCTGGGAGCTTCACGTAAGCCAGACACCCCCACACTCGAATGACATTCAAGTTAGGTCTCACTTTGAACCAGAGTTCATGAGGAGTTATGTCAGAAGTTGCATATGGCACTCTATTTAGAATGAATGTGGCTGTTAATGCAGCTTCTCTCCAGTAGCATTTTGGAAGACAAGTAGTTAGCAGCATTGAGTTCATCATTTCTGTCAACGTTCGGTTCTTTCTCTCTGCTACTCTGTTAGATCTAGAAGAATACGGAGCAGTAATCTCGCAAATGATTCCATGTTCTTTGTAAAACGATACGAATTCACGAGACCGATATTCTCTACCTCGATAACTTCTCAACCCCTTGAGTTTTTATCTAGTTTGTCGTTCAGCTTTGGCCCTGAACTCCTTGAACTTCTCGAACGCTTCGTCTTTGGATTTGAGCAGGTAGACGAATGGGTACTTAGAGAAGTCATCGATGAAGGTTATGAAATACTTCATCCCAACTTTTGTAGAGAATTGTTTGAAGTCACAGATATCGGAGTGCACCAACTCCAGATGATATGTGTTTTCCATAAATAAATTCACTTTATTTATTATGTTTCTGGGAAAATTACAACTGTAGGAATCCGATCTAGAAGACGATCGCTTTATTCCTTAGACGATACAAAGAAGAAAAGCTCTCAAAAATGTAACAGCAATTTAGATATCTATGTATCTATACAATGAATGAGAAAAGAACTCTATTTATAGAGTCAAAAATAACTAAAAAAGATAACTGTCTTCACAACCTGTGCATAGTTGAAAATCATGCAGGATTTAACATACGCAAGGTTATGAGCAGTTACTGGACTTGGCCTGTAACTGTTGGACACATGGCAATCATGCATGAGTCGTGTGCAAGTTACAGGACACGCAGGTAAGAGATCGGTGGCATGGCTGCCACGTACTCCAATTTGATAAAATCTACGCAGACTTAGGTCTGAAAGCTTCAAAATCCACGCAGACTTGGGGCAGAAAGCTTTAGAATCCACGCAGACTTGGGGTAAAAAGCTTCAGAATCTACGCAGACTTGGGGCAGAAAGCTTCAGAATCCACGCAGACTTGGGGCAGAACTGCCAGCTGTCTTGATTCGACGTACCTCGACTGACACAAAATCTCTGACATTGATTGCCTTTTGTCAGTTGCATTAAATGACAATAAGCTCTTTTGGTACGCCAACTTAATGAAGGCTGAGTCTTGTTGAAGAAGATTTCGAAAGTCACGCAATAGTCGACTGTGATCTCTCGAGTTCCATGCATACGTGGCATACGAGAAGACATTCTTTAACTGTCGTGTTGTCAGTCATAATGACACTCTGACAAATGATGAGCTGTCACTGCGTGTATTTGAGAAAACATTGTCTGTCTAGATCAACTTAGCGTGACTTTTAGACTTTGTCCTGATCAACTCAGCATGACTTTTAGACTTTGTTTTGATCAACTCAGCGTGACTTTCATTTTTTAGGCCTACAAAACCACCTTCAAAGTTTTCAAAAAATGATAAATTATTTTGAAATACTTTGAAATCGAGATGATAAAATGAATTTAGTCACGCTGAGATGACTTTAAAGAGAGATTTACTCCGAAATGATTGGACTGTTGGGATTCTGTATAGTTAGGATCCCGTGCAAAGCTCCTAAATCGAGGTAAATAATGATGTTGCCGTTTGGAATTCTTCATGAGCCTATAAATAAGCCATAAACCACTTCTTTCATTCTTTACTTGCTTTTAGAGAGAGAGAATCCACAGAAGAGAAACTTCATCTCCTCCAACGAACTTCATCTTCTTCGACTTCTTCTTTCCCTTTTCAACAGCAATGGCTCCTAAGAAAGCCGATGCTCAGGCCAAGGGGAAAGCTCCTGCGACTTCCTCTCGTGCCACCACTGACAGACTCCTCCGACGAGAAGTCACGCATCCTCCTATGCAGCGTAAGTAATGGATGAGGATACGAACTTTTGAAGGCGACTTGATGAAGATGACTTCGATGAAGATGAACTTCACATAGAAATCTTAGGATCTTAAAACAAATAATGAACTTTAGAAATATATCCCCCCTTCTTAGGGCAAAGGATATTAACAAAGTATGCCCCCTTTTTAGGGTCGGCCATACTTCACATCTTCGTGTTTACGAAGCTCTGTGTTTCACGCAAATGAGCATGGCTCTCATGACTCTGCGTGATTTTTCATGTATTGGCAGGGATGTCAATGTTTGAATTATTCACGCAGCTTTCATGACTCTGCGTAATTTTTCACATGTTGGCAGAAATGTCCATGTTGAATTATTCACGCAGCTTTCATGACTCTGCGTGATTTTTCACATGTTGGCAGAAATGTCCATGTTGAATAATTCACGCAGCTTTCATGACTCTGCGTGATTTTTCACATGTTGGCAGAAATGTCCATGTTGAATAATTCACGCAGCTTCTGAGAGTCATCTTCTGGATAGATTAGTCTTTGATCTGTCAGCGTATTTTTGTCATTCTCACTTTAAATGTGATTCTGGCAATGATGCGTGACTTTTTATTCTAATCTGTCTGGACTTTGCATGAATTAGTCATCTGCGTGATTTTTGATAGCATATCTGTCTGAAGTCTACGTGACTTATGAAATTTCTTTCAAACACTGCTATACATGCATAAGGCTCGTAGACATAGAAAACACATCTGACCTTGTCTTCTTTTATTTTCTGTAGTGAACATCAGAAGTGAAGAGGCAGATTATGAAGGGCACCTGAGTTTTTCATTTAAACATGATTTATCTCATGTAAAATTTCCTCAGTTTGACCTTCCAGAAGCCAGACTGTCGTTGTTGGCAAATCAAGACCATACAACTCTACTCTGTTTGATGAACGGTGAACCCTTTCAGAGCCTTGATTTGGTGTTCCATAAGAAACCAGCATTTCTGTTCGGGGATGCCATAGCACAGAAATCACAGCCAAAGGGCATCAGAGAGAAAGTTTACTTTTATTTTGAAGGTGATGTAGGACAGCCTATGTACTGGCCAAAGGTTTCTAGGAGCTTATCTATCATGAGATTCATGCATGCTAGTTATCCCCGAAAGATGTCCTGGTACTTAACAGAATATCAGCAGGCAAAGGCGAGCCGTATCATTTACAGGAAGGAGGGATTCTTCAGTTCCCCAGAGAATCATGTGTCCGTGTTCCGAGGTCTGAAGTCGGGATGCGTACCACCTGAAGACTCATCAATATTGATGCCATTCAGAATGCCTGTTTTCATAAACGAATTCATGGCCAACGAGAAGGCATTCTACCCCGCTGATTCGATGCCGAGGATGAACGGCTTAATGAATCAGGAGAACGTGAGGTGGAGGACTTTGGTGCATTGGGCTTTGGAGAAGTTCGAGAGTGAGCTGAAGAAGATAAACCTTTATGATGCAATCGTCAATTCATCATACGGCTTCAGACCCAACCCCTTTTTGTTCCTGGCCTTAGTTGAGAGGTATAACTACAGGACGGGGACATTTATGACTCCCAAAGGGGAGATGGGCTTTGCCCTTCATGAGATGGAATACATCTCGCATCTGCCTTCAGGCACGCTACCGTATGAAGAGTATGTGCCTACGACAGAAGAGCTGAACTTTATGTCAGAGAAGAATCCTGAAATGGTGCACCTATTTGAAGAGATGATGTACCATTTCGGTACATGTACTCTGTATTACAAGAGTACTAAGGAAGAAGCCGGCAACCACATCCAGAAGTGGATGTCCTATCTTTTTATGAACCGTAAAAAGGATGAGAAAAAGATAAACGAAAAGAGATGGTACCAGATTAGCTCTTTCAAGCCTCTCTCTGAGAGTGAAATTATTTATCTGCTAGAGAAATATGACTACAAGGATTTCACGATCGATGAAGACTGGTATGAGTTCAAAGCTAGAACCACCTTCAGCTCGTATGTGAGGCAGAGTGGAAAGACTCTGTCAAGGAACGGTCATTTGGCCGGATTCTTATCTCTTTGGTTAAGAAGATTCATCGTTCCTGGCTCCAGTTCTCTAGACAGAATACATAGAGGCGTTATCTTTGCAGCAGTGCGCCTTATATATGGTTATAAGATAGACTTGTTATCAGCGATGACCTGTAGGCTGAATGCAGGTCTTCGGAACTTTGTAACCAATATGCTATCTGATCAGAGGAGGATGACAGATGAATTTCCCAGAATAGAGATGCCCTTTACATATCTATATGGTTGGCTTCTTCTCCATCATGATAGTCTAATACCTCCAGGAGCAGGAGGGAGTGGCAGTCTCTTTTTGGAGAAGTATTCTGGGGAAACTTTCTGGAAGGTTCACACTCTTCCAGAATGTAGAAGTACTTTGAATCGAGCATCACATTGGTCCATTCAACGTGTCCCTCCACCACTGGGTTATGAAAGCATGCCCTTGAATATGATAGATGGAGATAAGGGGAATAAGCTAGATAATGTAGCCTTTCAGTGGTTGCAGAGAATCCGGCCCTCTCATTTAGTATACTGTCATGAAGAAATGACGTATCTGGAGCCGTATTTACTAAGCCGATTTGCCAGGCAGTTTGGATATGACCAATCATGTTGGGAATGCCACGACCTGCCTCTCTGCTCGTGGAGGGCTTATTGACGGAGCTCGGGCCTAGAGATATTTTGCGGCTATCGATACAAAAGTTGTATTCGCTATGCCTAATCCTTTATTGAGCACGGGGACGAAGATGCTTTACACATATGCTCGCTTCTATGTTTCGTCAAGCACCTTCAAGCCGAGTTTCCATCTGAAGACTTTTGTAGCGGAAGACGACCCAGCTCCATCAAAGAGGTCGAAGAAGAAAATTATTATTCAACGATTTTCTCCAAAACCTGAAGATGACACAGCAGAGGTTGAGCCCCTATATGACTTATTTTAAGAGCGAAGTTTTCATGATGAAGTTCTTCCTCCCATATTTGTATCCCTTTCTAAGAGGAAGAGAAGTGATGAATCTGAGACAGTCTCCAAAAAGAGTACTAAGTCTCAGACATCTAAGAAGAAAAAAAAAGGGGTCTTAGTAACTGCCACTTCATCTTTAGGTGGCATCTCAGTGGATGAAGATGACGCCGCCGATAAAGACGAAGATACCGATAAAGACGATGCTCCTTTGATAACAAGGAGGTCGAGAGGCAGGTATATCAAGAAGACCGTCGGCAAAATAAAGGGCAATGATCTCCTAGAAACGATTATGAGTGGAGGGGTCTTGCCAGAGATTAATGAAGCGGCTTCCACTGAGAAAACAGAATCTGATGATGTTCATCGTCCAGCAGCTTCAGCTGAACGGACTGAGGTAGAGTCCAATCGAGCTCAGGAAGCAACTGCTTCGACAACAAGTGGAGTAGTTATTGAACCCTCAGAGACGAGGATGATCCCTTTTGAGCATGGGACAGAGGGCGTCATCCAGGCATTGGATGATCAGATTGAATATTCTGAAGAAGAACCAGCCCCGGCAGAAGTTATGGAACAACCAAAAGTTTCAGAAACTCAAGTGGAAGAAAATATTTCTTTGGCCAGAGGCGATGAAGACGTGCCAACGTCCGAGCTATCAGCTGCTGATGACTTGTTGAAGAATGTTTGTAAAGACATCGTTCTTCGAACTGATATTCCAGGGGAAACTGAACCGGCAGTCAATACTGAACTTGCTATCATTACTGTTCCTGAGATTCATCCATCTTAAGGAATAGATGAGGATGTGAACATCATGGACTCCGGATCAGAGACTTATTTTGAAGCTGGGGATGAAAAAGAGTCTGAAGAAGAAGAAGAACCTGAAGATGGAGAGGATTTGCATGCTGGCACTTCTACTCCTTATGATGAAGATAAAGTTAGAGGGAACAGAATGGAACTCAGCCCCAAACCTGCCCAATCTCCGGACAACACTCCAGCACCCAATAATTCTAGAGCTGGAATCAGCCACATGAAGCAGGTGTCGGATATTATCATGGACCAGGTACGAGAATACGCAAGACTCCCTCACCACATAGAATATGAACCTCAGCCTGGTATAATTTTATTTCAGATTCTGTCTTTGTTGTTTCTTTTTCTTTAGATGCTGATTATTTTTTTTTGACTAACAGGAACTGCTGCAGCAATGAGTTCGACTCATGCTTCACTTATCCAGGCTGATGCTGATGAAGGGAGTTCACACTTGCCAACTTCTCCAGTGGCACATACTTCCATTCCCAGGATAGAGAACATTCAAGCTTCTTCTTCCATGATGACAATGACTCCTGGGTTTGAGACTGGACTAGCAAGAACTCTGGGAATGTATTCAGAGATCATTTACTCATATCTAGATACATACACCAGACGTTTCTTGAAGGACGAAGCTATGCCCTTTTCTGAGCTTCGAACTCTGATCAATTTCCCGCTCATGGCGTTGCGACATGCTGGTTGCGAATCTCAGTGCATCTTCTTCGAACATCTCCTGGATGAGTTGGAAATAACTATCCGAAAATACTGGGAGACTAAGAAGGAAGACATTCATTCTTTAACGGTGGCTGAGATTAGTCAACTAGAGCATGAAGCCCAGTCCCAGCAAGCTGTATTAGAAGCATTTCTTGCCTCTTCTTCTGAGAAATTAGTAGAAAAGGATGAAAAAATATTAGCTACTCGTCAGAGAGTAGAGCTTCTGGAGAAAGATAAAGCATCTAAGGCTGAAGAGCTGCAGAAGTTGAAAGAGGAGTTGGCTCATCTTCAAGAACGAATTGCTGTCACAGAAACAGAGTAAGCTGAGGTCAATGCTGCCTATATTTCTGAAGCCAAACACTGTGACACTCTTCAAAAGGAATGAAAGCAGATACATACAGAGCAAATTGAAGAAGTTAACCGTCTCCAATCTGCTATTATCATTTTTGATGAACAAAATGTCACAGTGGAAGCAGCTGAAAGAGTTCGAAAAGCTCATGAAGAGAAAATGAATGCTATTCTTGATCGTATCAGGGAGCTAATAACTCCTAATAAATGAATCTTTTTCATTTTCACTTGTATTCAATGTTTTGATTCTGAATGAAAACAAATGAGAATTCTTGATCTGATTTATAGTTTTGCTGTTTTGGTAATGATATATTTATAGAAAATATGTTCAGAGGTAAATAATACATGACACATTTCAATAGAATAGAATATACAAACAGACTTTGTAATTCTATCAGATGATATTAAACCAAAAATGATCTTAGTTTAATACTGATTAAAAAAAATAGAATTCAGACATAAAAATATCTTTGAACTCAATTTTTTATGAATGGCTGAACCGTCAGGCATTTAATGAACGGGCGAACCGTCGGATGAAAATGAACGGATGAACCGTCAGGTATTAATGAACGGGCGAACCGTCGGATGAATATGATAAATGAACGGATGAACCGTCAGGCATTAATGAACGGACGAACCGTCGGATGAATGTGATAAATGAACGGATGAACCGTCAGACATTAATGAACGGGCGAACCGTCGGATGAATGTGATGCTTCATTATTTGAGGAACTTCTGCCTATAAATATAGCAGAAATCTGACAAGAACGAACACTTCTACTCTTCAACATAAAAATATCGTCTGAAGAAGCATCCAAGAAGGCTGAAATCGTCCTGAAGGTTAAGAAGAGCACTGAAGAACGCCCTGCCGATCCAGTTCAGCCGAAGGAGTTAGAAGCAGGCGAAGGTTCGTTTGCACCTGAGCCACCGCGAAACATTCTGAACTTTCTGCTTGATCCAGGAAGGATTGAAGAAGAGGAAGCCATGAGGATGGCTGCTTGCAAATTCCTCGTGGGTTCCAGCAAAGAAGTTCTCAGCTCTTTTGCTGATCGCATTTTCGAGAAGGACGGCAGCGGTCCGCGTCCAAATGTAGAGAAGGATGATAGTGACCTTCTTTAATATCATATACTATCATATGATGAAATAAAATTTAAATTTTATTTATGAACTTGAACTTTGTCTGATGATTTTACAAGTACTTATATTTATACATAATACTTTTTAAGGAATTTGCCATTAATAGGCATCATAACAATTCGACCATCCAGTTCTGAGAGTTGATAAGCTCCATTTGAGAAAACTCTGCTCACAACATAGGGACCTTCCCACTTTGCGTCGAATTTGCCTTTGCTCATATGAGTCATAGTCATAGGACGTCCGACTGTTAGAACAAGTTCTCCTTTCTGATATGCTCGAACTCTGACTTTCTTGTTAAAAGCTCTTGAGATTCTAGCTTGATAGAATTCGATATTCTGTTGAGCAGATAATCACTTTTCATCCAGAGCTTCTAATTCCTGAAGTCGAAGACGATCATTATTCTCGGCGGTAAGTTCATTAGCGATTGCTATCCTTAAAGAAGGAATTTGAATCTCTAAAGGAAGAACAGCTTCGTATCCATACACCAGAGAGAAAGGTGTACATTTAGTAGCATTACGAACTGTAGTACGGTAAGCCCATAAACATTCACCGAGTTTCTCACTCCAATTGCGTTTGTTAGTAGAGACAAACTTCTTTAAGAATTTGATGATGGTTTTGTTGAAAGCTTCCGCTAATCCGTTAGCTGCCGAATTATATGCAGTAGAAGCCACATTGTTGATCCGATGATCGTCACAGAATCGAATAAATTTCTGGCTGACGAATTGTGGTCCATTATCATGAATAATGCGCCGAGGAACACCAAATCTGTAGATGACATAATGCTTGATAAAGTTGATGACATTGGAAGTTTTGACTTCTAATAAAGGAATAGCTTCGGCCCATTTGGAGAAATAATCAGTTATTGCGAGAATAAACCGATGACCTTTTGACGACGGCGGATTGATCGGACCGATAATATCCATGCCCCAAGCTTCGAAGGGCCATGACGCTGCCGTTGGATGTAGAAATTCTGAGGTTTGATGAATAAAATCTGCATGGATTTGACAGGCTTTACACTTCCTTGCATATTCGATGGCATCTGATACCATAGTGGGCCAATAATAACCCATACGTCGAATACGGTCTTGAAGTTTTGGTCCAGGCTGATGTGCTCCACAAATTCTATCATGTGCTTCGCGGATAATTTGTTGAGCCTCATCACCGGCAATACATCGAAGAAGTAAACCATTATAAGCTCGACGATATAAGGTTTTTGTAGTATGATTGTAATAGAACATGAGTGATCGTCGTCTGATAGATGCTGTCTCACTCGGATTATCTGGAAGAATATCATACAATACGAAATCTAAGAAAGGAAGTCTCCAATCTTTATCCGTATTCTGAGTCTCAGTTGAATTACTGAAGATGAATTCCATGCTAGAATCAGATGAAGATGATAATGATTTACGACTTAATCCAAACCCTCTTGTTGCATTGACATCATGAGATATTGATTCTTCAATGTCAACTGGAAGTCCTAAAGTTAGATTGTTTTTGAGATAAAATAATTCTCGATTGCAGACAACAATCATTTGTTGACGTTTAATTGGAATAGCTAACATTGCCGCAAGATTAGCAAGAGCATCAGCTTCTGTATTACATGCTCGCCTGACATGCTCAATGAAGAATCCTTCGAATGAAGAAGCCATAGATATAGCCGATCTATGATAAGGAACTAGATCTTGATGGCGAACTTCATAAGTACCCCTTATCTGATTGAAAATGAGTTCAGAATCTCCATACGCTTCTAAATGTTGAATATTTAGATGTTTAGCGAGTTGAAGACCAATAAGCAGTCAATTATACTCAGCTACATTGTTTGAACATGGTTGATCGAGAGAATAAGCTCTTTGGATGGCAAGACCTTCTGGCAACACAAGAACGATTCCAACCCCAACGACAATATCCCCATTAGGACCTATTCTTGAAGCTCCATCAAAGAATAGACGCCAAGTAGGATCTTCTTCAGCAATTTGGTTTGAATCTAAGACTTCATCTGGGATTTCATCATAGAGTTTTGAATTTTTTGGAATTGAATGAGCAGCCAGAAAATCAGCTAAAGCTTGTCCTTTGACTGATTTCTGAGGAATATAGTGCATATCATACTGAGCAAGTAAGATTCCCCAGTTAGCCAATCGAGAATTTAAAACACTCAGTTTCTTCATCATGACTCGTATAGGATTGATCCTGGAAATGACATGAATGGTCTGACCAATGATATAATGTCGTGTCTTTTGGACAGCGAACATCAAGACTAGACATTCTTTTTCGACCGGTGAATATCGAGGTTCAGCTCCGATCATAGTAAGATTGAGATAGTAAATGGCTTGTTCATGACCATTTTTATTCTTTTGAGCGAGCAATGCACCCAATGAATGACTCATTGCTCGGGTGTATAGGAGGAATGGTATTCCTGAGACAGGAGGTACCAATACTGGAGGGCTCATCAGATATTGTTTTATATCATCGAATACTTTCTGACATTCATCATTCCAGACAAAAGAAACACCTTTCTTCATAAGTTTATTGAATGGTCTGCAGCGTCCTGAAAGATTAGAGATGAATCTCCTGATATAAACGATCCTTCCTTGAAATCCTCGTAGCTCTTTTAAGGTGCGTGGAGGATGCATCGCTTGGATGGCTTTGATCTTCTCGGGATCTACGTGTATACCTTTCGAGATAATGACGAAGCCGAGAAATTTGCCACTAGAGACGCCTAAGAAGGACTTAGTAGGGTTCATCTTTAGTTGATGCTTACGTATTAGATCAAAAATAGTCTTCAAATCTTGGATGTGATCCTCTTTTTGTCGACTTTTGACTGCAATATCATCAACGTAGCATTTGACTGTTTTCTGCAAATGTTCACGGAATATAGTGCTCATAGCTCGTTGATAAGTTTCTCCTGCATTCTTGAGACAGAATGGCATCACTGTATAACAGTATGTACCGATCGGTGTTCTGAAGGAAGTGTATTTCTCATCATCTGGAAACATTTTAATCTGATTGTACCCAGAATACCCGTCCATGAATGACATCCGTTCAAACCCACAGGTATTATCGATCATAACATCAGTAATTGGTAGAGGGAATTTGTCTTTAGGACATGCCGCATTGAGATTGCGGAAGTCTATGCATACTCTGATCTTGCCAGTCTTTTTAAGGACAGGAACTATATTAGCCACCCAATCGGGATGTTGTTCCTCTCTAATAAACCCAGAGACCATGAGTTTATTGACTTCAGCTTCAATTGCATCCATAATGTCTGGACGAAATCGTCGCTGTTGTTGTTTGACCGGTTTAGCATTCGGCATGATATTGAGTTTATGAGTTGCGATTTGTGGATCAAGTCCTGGCATATCTTCATAACTCCAAACGAAGACATCGATGTATTTACGAATAAGTTTGATCATGTCTTGCTTATCAGTTTCTGAAAGACTTTCACTGATGAATATTGGTTTGGGGGATCCCTCTTCACCAACATCTATTTGAACAAGTTTGTCTTCAGTCGGAGGTTCTTTTTGCTCAAACCGAAACTCCCATTGATTATCTAACCTTTGGGCCCATTATTCTGATTCAGATGAGATTTTAAATTCGTCTTCGTCATCTTCTTCAGAACCGTCGACGGAAACCATGTTGGAAGACAAGATATTACGATGGAGGTCACCGATACTTGTATCAGAATCCCAAGAGGTAGTACTAGAAGAATCAGATCTCTTATCTTCGTCAGATTCAGGATCTTCATGGACAGTATTGATAAAAGGAGTAGGAGCAATATAACCTAATCCGCATTTCGTCCTACTATAATTTAAGGGAGGGATCCGAACAGGCATTCTTCTTCCTCTCCCATTACTGAGGCCAGTTCTGAAGTCATAACCCATGTTTTTAATGATGTCTTTAGATTGCTGACTATAACGACGTAGTTGTAATCTTCCGGTATCATCGTTTTTGTCATCATCTTCTAAATCAGAAGGATTCTGGGGACCTTTGTAGAAGAATATTGGAATGTCTCCTGGCTTTCTACTAGGAACCAAAAAGTATGAAGTTTGTACTGATTCTAGGGATACGTCTGTATGAACAGTCTGTACGACTCCTATGGTTATTGTTCTCAAGTCATCTAACAAATATAAATAACTATGAACATGATTACATACATCAATATACTGCAAAGATGGAGACTTTTCATTAAATTTAAAAGTAGCAGTATTTACATCAGAAGAAAGTTGAACCTTAGAAGAAGATTGAACCTTAGAAATTTTAGCCAAATCAATGACTAAAGGGGGAGAAGAAGAATTAGAAGGAGTTTTGTTTCAATTAAGATCGATAACAAATGGTTCAGAAGAGGTGAGCTCCCTTGAAGCCTGAGATGGAAGAGTAGTCCGCCCTCCAACAGGGATTACTAGAGTATCCTGTTTTATATGTTCAGATACAGGAACTGTAGTACGACCACTGACAGGAATGATCAATGTATCTTGAGTAGACAACTGAGGTAATGGAGAGATCCGTTCGCTCACTGTAATAATGAAGGGGGCTTCTCCAGAAGATTTAGGAGATTGTTGCTGAGTAATTCGACCTTTAACAGGAATTATCAAAGTCTCACTTTGCGGATCCTCTTTCTCCATAGCTTGTATCACCCTTGTATATTCTTCTTTGTACATCCGGGAATCATTGAAATAAGCTTCAACCCCATGGAAAGGATTTATATCAGCAACTTCCTTTTGTACTCTTCCATTGCTGTCAGTGTATTTAAAACACTGATGAAGAGTAGAAGGCACCACATTATTTTCATGAAGAAAGGGCCTCCCTAGAAGAAGATTATAAGATCCCACGATCTCGATCACATAGAAAGTGACTTTGGATCTGAAATCGCCTATCTGGAGTTTCAGATGAATCTTTCCCAAAGGCTCGCTTCGGCTTTGATTGAATCCCAGGATAGTAGTAACCGTCTTGGAAAGCTTGTGAAGAGGGATTTTTAGTTCATCCAACAGACTCTTTGGCATTATACTTATAGCAGACCCTGGATCAATGAGGATACGGTCTACCTTCACCGTATCGATATAACCGGTGTAGTAGAGAGGCCGATCATGTCGATTATCCTCCAGTAGCATGTCATCTTGTGTAAAGGTGATATTTGGTATAATCTCCAATACACTGTTGCAATGTAAGCAAGTGGCAGGTTCTTCACCTGGCTTCTTTAATTGTGCAAGACAAGAGTCAGCCTGAAGAAGTGCCTCACTTAATGTCTCCCGAGTCTCTTTAGAAAGACGTAGAAGTTCAAAGAGGGACATTCTAGCTAGAGTATTAGCAAGTTGAGCTAGAATGTCAAAGTTATAAGGTTTTTGAAGCCCAAGAGGAGGGGACTTCTTGATTGGCTTATAAAATTGAGCCAGTTGTTTGCCTTTATCAAGAGCTGTGGGCTTGGAAGGAGTAGGTACAACTGGTGCAGTTGAAGGAACAGGTGCAGTAGATGATTCTTCTTCAAGAGGAACATTAGGAGCATCTTTGTCAGCAGGAGGGATATCAGGAGTATCCTCAGGACTCTTGGAATAATCCTTCAGATAAGGTTTCCCTGTTTGAGTAGCACCAGCAAGTGCTTCTTCCTTATCTTTTGGCTCTGTATCAGAGGTAGATTCGAAAGAAGTCATATGACATGACTTAGTTTTCCCAGCCTTCTTAGATTTTCGGGAAGTAGTCTTTTGAAGAGGAGGAGATTCAAAATCTGCCACTAGATCAGGATGAATCCATATAATTTCTCCTGTTTCCATAGTGATTGGTACTAATCCTTCGGACTATGGAGGAGGAATATTCACTATTTCAAGAGTTGCCTTGGGAATAGGAACAATCCCGCTTTCAAGGAGTTGAGGAGGGAAATCTCCGAATTGCATAGAGACGACATTGGAGGTAACAGTCTTATCTTTCGGAGTAAGAGTGATAGCTCCAGATTTAATCATTTCTTGGATCTTTTCTTTCAGAACATAACATGTACGAACTGTATGACCCAACATTCTGTGGTATGGACAGTATTTAGGGTGATCCGTTTTACCAGCTTCATCAGGTTTCTTGATTTCAGGTAATTGTATTTTATTACCTTTCAGCAGACATTCAAAGATACCAAGAACATCATCATCATCAAAAGAGTATTCTTCTTTGGGGCGAGGTGCTCTTGGTTGTTGAGTCGTAGAGGTAGGAGGAGTTTGAACAGTCGATGCATCTTTACTCTGAAGATTAACTTCAAGGGTTTCTTTTCCCTTGCGAGTATTGGATTTAGCATTATTGTTAATATTTTGACCTGTTTCTTTGGGAGTCATCTGTACTCCTAAACCTTTGAAAGTTTTAGCACTAATTTTTGCGGCTTTGGCACTAACTATGAAGGAAGGCCAATCTTGAAATTGAGTAGATCCTGTCCACATGCTGATAATTGGCAACAAATTTGATTTGCATGTGTCGATGGTGACAGCATCAGGAGTGCCAAGAGGCATCTTCAGAGCTTCTCTTTGAAACCGTTCAATGAATTCCTCTGTAGTTTCATTATTTTTCTGCTTGATTCTTATAAGGGCAGGCATAGTCATGTCATTGAGCCCTTCATAGAACCGTTCAAGAAACATTTGTTTGAAATCGGCAAATGAGGTAATACACCCATCCGGGAGACTTCTATACCATTCATAAGTCGTTTCTTTGAGACATCCGACAAATACCCGAGTAAGGAGGGCGTCACTTGGTTGCAACTGGTCAGTCATCACTTCAAAGTGATTAATAAATTGACTCGGAGAAGTGGTTCCATCATAGAATGAGATAGTAGGAGGCTTATATTTAGGAGGATACGATACTTGCTTCCATTCTATCGGATAAGGTTGCTTGATGCCTAACCTTTGTAAACCATCCTTCTGTTTGAATGCCTCAAATTGAGTTCGGAGATTCTTCAATTCTTCAGTAACAACTCCGGAGGATTGTGGAGTTGTAGCTTGTAGAGAATAGTTGGGAGGAGGAACAGCATTATAAGCACTACCCCCAGCTCCAGAGTGACTAGGAACCATTTGAGCTTGCCCAGAAGTATTAGATTGTACTGCTGGAGGAACATGTACTGGACTCACACCAGTGTTAATTGGTATGGCATCTGGTACAGTCTGTCGATTTTGCAGTTGGGTTGCCATGAGTTCATACATCGACTTCATAGTATCAGCCATAGATTTTATTTGCTGTTCCAAAGAAGCAATCCTTTGGTCTTGAGGAGTCATTGAAGAAGAAGGTTCATTGTTCAATTCAGTATTCCCATCCACCATATATGTTGTGACTGTACGAGGGATTGTTGATGAATAAGTGGATGTCGTATGTTCTGAATCACTGTTTTGTGTATCAAAGTCATTTGTAGGAGAATTACCCCCAGTAGGAAGAGGTGGGAAGTTAGATTCTCCAAGAAATTCAGAATAATCTTCAGAAACTGAAGCTCTTTGATTAGAAGCCATGACTCTTGATCTGGTGCCTCTATATACTCCATCTGGACTATCAGTTCTACCCCCAGTATCCCGAGAGGTCATGTTGACAGAAGCAAACAGAGGTTCATCTTCATCAGGCATAGGTTCACACTGAATCCGATTGAAGACAGATTATCGTTTAGTTTGACATCTGCATTGCATTGTGACTCTTGGTTGGAAGTCACATTCATGATCAGCACGGTCATGATCCATTAATTGACATCTGCATTGAATTATGACTCTCGGCTGGAAGTCACATTCAGCATGGTCCATTGACACAGAATTATTCCTTCTCTTCTGTTGAAGGTGTTCTCGTAGATCTGTCTGTGAAGATTGAGGTACATCAGAGAACATTCTTTGTGTATTTTTAGGAATATATTTCCGGTTCTTGGGTCTTGATGGCTCTTGGTTATATAGAGAGTGATTAATGTGAGCCACATAATTTCTAGCATACTCTGCATCTGGATCTCTTACTTTTGTTCCTGATTGGTATGGTTTTTTGACACTATAAGTGCTTCCTAAACGGATTTGATCAAGTTTTGCTCTTAGATCAGTTGGAGGTAACACATTGGTTTTTGAATCTTGGAGTTTTCCTTACATTGATCTGGATATCTGCAGAGAAGGAAGAGTTGAACCATCCCCTTGATTAGGAGTTGGTAACAGACCCTCTTTTATAGACAAATTATGTGCCCAATTTGAAGAAGTCGTAGAAGAAGACATTAAGAAATATTTTTTCTTAGACTTATTCAAGTTTTGAGACATAGAATGTCCAGAAGGAAGAGTAGTCAAGAGACCATCTCCTTTTCTTTGACTAACAAAACTGTCAGTCAAAGCTGTTCCTGAAGTAAATACTACAGGAGCAGAAGAAACAACTAAAGAGTTATTTCTTTTCGAAGGGACTTTGTGAGCCATTTGTGGAGGAGTTCTAGCAAGACTACCCCCAGTTCTAGTAGAACTTGGCAAAGAAGAAGAGATAGCTAAAGAGCTATTCTTCTTAGAGTATGCTGGTGACAATTTGGCTAAGGAGCCAGTATTGTCTGCGTATGAAGTTTTGGCTAAAGAGCCAAATTTTGGTGAAATACACGCTAGAACAGATTTGGCTAAGGAGCCAGTGCTGTCAGCATGACTTTTGAATTTAGAAATACATGCTGGAACAGATTTAGCTAAGGAGCCAGTGCTGCCAGCGTGACTTTTAGGATTGAGATTACACGCTGGAACAGGCTTGGCTAAGGAGCCAGTGTTGCTAGCGTGACTTTTGGAATTGAAATTGCACGCTGGAACAGGCTTGGCTAAGGAGCCAGTGCTGCCAGCGTGACTTTTGACTGCTGTCGTCTTCGAGCACACAAGAGTGTGCGTGCTTGCAGTAGAGTCCTTGCCAGTGTTAGGAGTAGACACTGTGGCAGAAGCTTCACCATTGGTTGCCAACAGAGTCTTAGGGACGTAGACAGATCGTCTCTTCGACTTGGCAGTGGTGATGGAGGCTGAAGTGGGTTTGCCACCCTTAGCCCGCTGCATTTCTTCGTAGACGAGTTGATCGAATTGGATCGATATCACCTTCTTCGTCGAGCCGACTGACGAAGTGTCGCATTGAGTTGTTGCCATCTCAGAAGAGGAGATGGTTTTCCCCAGCAGAGTCGCCAATTTGTTTTCCATAAATAAATTCACTTTATTTATTGTATTTCTGGGAAAATTACAACTGTAGGAATCCGATCTAGAAGACGATCGCTTTATCCCTTAGGCGATGCGAAGAAGAAAAGCTCTCAAAAATGCAACAGCAATTTAGATATCTATGTATCTGTACAATGAATGAGAAAAGAACTCTATTTATAGAGTCAAAAATAACTGAAAAAGATAACTGTCTTCACAACCTGTGCATAGTTGAAAATCACGCAGGATTTAACATACGCAAGGTTATGAGCAGTTACTGGACGTGGCCTGTAACTGTTGGACACATGGCAATCATGCATGAGTCGTGTGCAAGTTACAGGACACGCAGGTGAGAGATTGGTGGCATGGCTGCCACGTACTCCAATTTGATAAAATCTACGCAGACTTAGGTCTGAAAGCTTCAAAATCCACGCAGACTTGGGGCAGAAAGCTTCAGAATCCACGCAGACTTGGGGCAAAAAGCTTCAGAATCCACGCAGACTTGGGGCAGAAAGCTTCAGAATCCACGCAGACTTGGGGCAGAACTGCCAGCTGTCTTGATTCGACGTACCTCGACTGACACAAAATCTCTGACATTGATTGCCTTTTATCAGTTGCATTAAATGACAATAAGCTCTTTTGGTACGCCAATTTGATGAAGGCTGAGTCTTGTTGAAGAAGATTTCGAAAGTCACGCAATAGTCGACTGTGATCTCTCGAGTTCTGTGCATACGTGGCATACGAGAAGACATTCTTTAACTGTCGTGCTGTCAGTCATAATGACACTCTGACAAATGATGAGCTGTCTCTGCGTGTATTTGAGAAAACATTGTCTGTCTAGATCAACTTAGCGTGACTTTTAGACTTTGTCCTGATCAACTCAGCGTGACTTTTAGACCTTGTTCTGATCAACTCAGCATGACTTTCATTTTTTAGGCCTACAATTTATGCTTCGATTGACCTGATGAAAGGGTTTTCTTGTGATCTTCGTCTGAGCACATACTTCACACTTCTCTACCTTACCCACATATTTGGAAATAACTCCTAGACTAGACATTTGATTTATTCTTTTACAATGAACATGTCCTAGCCTATTATGCCACAACTCAAGAGAATAATCAGAAAGAGCGACTGCATTAATTTCATTAGACTAGTTTACAAGCTGAATTTTAAACATCCCTTCGGTTTGATAAGCCTTTCCGAAGTATGTTCCCTTCTTGGACATCACTATCTGACCAGCATTAATGTCCATTCCCAAGCCTGTGTTGCTAAGCAGGCTCTCAGAGATCAGGTTCTTGGCAATAATCGGAACATGTTTCACTCCTTGGAGCGTTAGAGTGTTTCCGGAAGTGAGTTTCAGCTCCACAGTCCCGATCCCCATAACTTCAGCTTGGGCCAGGTTCATCATGACAACTTTTTCAAATGTTGGTTGGTACGTGACAAACCATTCCTTGCCAGAACAGACATGGCACGTCGCACCAGTGTCTATCCACCAGTCAGAGTCAGCCCCCATAGTAGTGACCTGAGCGATCATAGCAAGAATGTTAGAAACCAAAGAAACCTTACTAGGCTCACCTTTCTCTGATTGTTTAGGCTTGGATCTGCATTCACTTTTGTAGTGGCCTTTCTTACCACAATTGAAACAAGTCACATGGGACTTGGACTTCTGATGCTTGAATGAAGGACCCTTCACTTTCAGATTAGTGGAGTCCTTCTTTTTGTGATAAGAAGCCGCCTACTTCCTCTTAGACTCTCTTGTCTGCACCAAATTGGCCTTAGCCAATTGTTTGGACAGAGTGTCCATCTTCTGTTGAGAACACATATCGTCCTCAACATGGATCCCTTGTAGGAGATCTTCCAAGCTAATATCCAGCTTCTTCCGATGCATTCTTTCATAGAAAGTACTCCATCCAGCAGAAAGTTTCGAGGCGATCTCTCCAACGACAAACTTGTCGACGAGGGGCATTTTCTCGTCTTCTAGCTTCTGGCGTGACTTCAAGAACTCATTCACCTGTGGCAGCATTGCCTTCTCATCTTCGAAGAGCCACTTATGGTACTTCTCGACGATGAAGATTTTTGACCTATTGTCGTCGTCTTCATACATCTTTCCCAAGGACTCCTAGATGTCCTTAGCAGAAGTTTGCTTGGAGTATGACTCTGCCAGGGACTCCTCCATTGCATTCAGAATCAATAGCCTACAGAGACTAGTATCCCTTCTCCATTTGGTCAGTTTGACTTGTACAGCAGCAATGGCATCTGTTGTACCACCTTCTGGAATTGTTGGTTCAGCGTCAATCAACACATGATCGACGTCCACTAGTTGAAGATTGAGGGTGATTTTTCTCTTCCAAATTTGAAAGTGTTCTCCATCGAACTTCTCCAGTTTGTTAAAGCTGGTATCGAGGAGAGATGCACGAGAGTTTTCTATCTACTGATCTAGCTTTGAGATTGTTATTCCTTGGGCGTAAATTCAGAAGTAAACTCTTGTAACATGATTGCAGCACTTCAAAGGAAGTGCAAAGCAAAAATCCTAGAAGGACTCTGTAAACGAAAAATCTTTAGCGTACGAATAGTCTAAAAAGACTTTCGTAAAATCAATCAATAATGGAAAAGCCTGCTGGGGTGTCAAGAACACCAGTGCTCAAAACTAGATCCGCCCTCATGGTCAGCTTTCAGGAATCAGCAAGTTCTAAAGAACTATAGAACGCTCTGTTGATCTGCTCAAGAACGGACTGTTCGGAAAGACAAAAAAGAAATATTGGTGGCGCGAGGAGCTACAAGGGGCGCTGGAACACGAATGGGTCGAGGAACTCTCTCTGCTCTCGTATAGAATGTTTTTATCTGAAAAGAATCAGTCCTTTTCTATGAGAAGAGAGGCCCTATATATAGTGTCCTGCTGTAACCGATAACATCCGCAATATACGCGACGATATGATGTCAGATCCGAAATCCACGGATCAGTTATCGTACGTTACGAAACGGTCAGAACGTGGACAACCATGATCTGTGCGAAATAGTGCCACTGAACGAGTTGCGTGTGTCCAGCGCGTCCCTTGCGCCCAGCGCGTCCCTTGCGCCCTGCGCAACCAGCGCGCACCAGGAGCAACCTGCGCAACCATTGCTCCCCGCGCAACCTGCGCAACCTGCGCACGCGCTGACATGCTAAGTGCAAAGTGTGCCAACAAAATGCCACATTACGCCTCATGAGCCCATGAGCCCGAGTCCGAGTCCGAGTCCGAGTCGCTAAGCCCCTACGGGGCTTAGCTCCAATGGAAATTTATTTTCCAAGAGCAAAAAAGCATGAATGCTTTACTTGGAGCCTTATCCTTACCTCCTAGTAAAATCACCCACATGGTTCCCTCCTTAGGGTCACCACCCCATGTGCTTATCCCAACAACACATACAAGTATATATGTTGAGATAACTCCCACTTTCCGTTTGGGACTAAACTTTACTAGGCATGTTGAGAGCAAGCTCTCTTCATATCAAGGAGCAAGAGCACCAACACCAAGAAGGAGGCTATGAGTATCAATTTGTTCTTAGTCTAGGTAGAGGAAAAACTGTAACTAGCATAGAATTTCTTAATTCTTAGACTTGTATAAATAAAGAAAGGAAGAGATTAGATTCTTAGACTTGTATAAATAGATGAAAGAAGAGAATAGATTTCTTAATTTCTTAATTCTTAGACTTATGCCAAGCTTAGAATTTCATAATTTCTTAATCTCATGACCTCGACTTGATTAATAGAACTATTAAGGAGTATGACATCATGGGCACAACAAATACAACTATACAAAACACTTCAATCACATGGAGAATCATTTAGTAGAACTGTCAAGAGTATGACATCAAAAGTGAACAAATGACTTGACATCTTCAAATGAATTTTAATTTACACAGTCTGAATTTCTTACTTTAAAGTAAATGTACATCTAAAGCAATCTCTTAGTATCGGAACCCAAAGAATTTCTAATCCAAAAAAGAATAATAACGTAGAACAATGGAGGTTTGATACATACTTTCTCACTAAGAGCAGATTGGATGAGTAAGAAACCACTCAGAACTTGATTAACGATGTCGCCATTGTTCCCATTGTTTGTCCTAAAAATCAAAGACAGGTATTACAGAATACTGAACTTGATTGCAAACTAGCTTGTACAAAGGAAAGCCTAGAAAGAAATCCTAGGAAACAATCTAAGTACAATTGTTTAGTTTTGATTATGGGGGTGACGGTGGAGGCTCGGGAAAGTGCTATCAACTCTGCCTTACTCCGTGGACTATCTGATGTAGTCTCTAGCTCGTGAAGAAATTAATTTTCTTTTGAAGGTTGCCAGCCTTTACAGGGGTATGGCACCCTGCTATTTATAATAGTATGTATTTTGAGCCGCATAGACGTCTTGCGGCCACGTGGCTGATTAGCACGCGAAGACCCGTTCTTTGGCTGCCATGTGTCGATTTGTTGGGATTTTCTTGCAGCAAATCTGGGTAGTTAGGGACTTGGTCAAATTGCCACGTGGCCTGTTGCGGATAGTTTTTTTAGTCTTCAATCATGTAGGGTCGCATGAGACTCATGCAGCTTGGATCATAGTTGCTCTTGGCAGCATGAAGTTTGGAGACTTTTGGGGCCGCATAAGTCTGAGCCGCATAAGGTTCATGCGGCTTAGATGACACTCTTCTGGTCGCATAGAGGCGTACGAACCCTACTTTTGGGCGACGTCTCACGTCTTATCTTTCTTTTCAAAGTGTCAGAACTGTCATGTTTTGCCAGGACTTATCCGCTTTATCAGTCGAACTGCTCCTCTTGGCCGCATATCTTCCTTCTATAGTTGTTTGTCGACGGGCCGCATATGTCTTTTGAACAGTCATACGGCTTTCCTTTATGCGGACCTGTTTGGCCCAAAGAACCTATGTGGCAATTTGTAATCCGCATGAACCCATATTTTTTATGCTTCTACAAGATCCCTTTCAAAGTTTTCAAATTGCAAATTTGGAATACTTTGAATAAGAAACATGAAAATATATCAAGCCATAGGGAGTCTTCAAGTTTGCAGTAAGTTTTTCGAACTGCAGAGAGATCTTGAGTCGCAGGAAAATCCGGCGCCGCAGAACGAATCTTGAGTCGCAGGGACATATTGAGCCGCAGGGAGATTCCATCAGCCTGCCAGCTGTCACTGCTGTATTTAATTTTCCTGATTCGATTGTGGATCCATTTTCGAGATGAATTCGACGGTTACTGGGGATAAAGTCCCCAAACGTCGATATTATCTTTAATGATCTCGAAAATCGAAGAGACGCTCGACGGTTTTTAGGGATAAAGTCCCCAAACGTCGTCCCTATCCTTAATGATTTCGAGAATCGAAGAGCCTCTTTTCAGCAACTCTATAAATAGGAGTCATTAGAGAGAGATTTTTCTCTTTCACCCTCTCCACCTTCGACTTCATCATACTTTATGCTATGGCTCCAAAAGCTTCTAAGTCGATTGGTACGGCGGCCAAAAGGAAGAGACTTGCTTCTCCTTTGAGAGCGGCAGACGCTCCTTCCATTCGTTCCAACGTGCAACCTTCTCTCAAGAGTAAGGATGGTGAGCAAAGCGCATATTTTCATGCGCGGGTCTGTCATATACTGCCTTTGCTATAAACCTGATCGATGTGTGCCCTATCTCGTCTGGACCACATGTGTTCTGTACGATAGGGCTGTATGGACTGAGCCACATAACTGCTCCTTATTCGAACTTGGACCGCCTGAGTGCCTCAAGATGGATCTGTATAAACTTTTCATGACTAAACCGCATAGGTGTCGTATGAACACTTTATAATCGGGCCATATAAATACTCGTGGCTGATGCATACGAGTATCGGGCCGCATGAGTTTTTCATGACTGAGCTGCATTGAGCCGCATGATAATGACTGAGCCGTATAAATACTGCATGAGTACTTCACGACTTTGGGGCAGTATGTTCTGGCAGGGCCGCATAACTGGCTAGGCCGCATAAAAGAGTTCTTTTGTTTTCTTGGTGCTAAATCCCCTTTTTTCCCCTGTTTTTGTAAGGATCGGGCTAGCAAACTTCTTGAGGACCGGTGTCGACAATAGAGTGAAAATACAACATTCTGGCGCCTATATCAGACAGCTCAAAACTCCTCATGCTTCGGAAGAGTTTTCCCCACACCTTTTCGACATACACATCAAACAACTCAGGACTCTTCATGCTTCGGAAGAGTTCTCCTCAGGTGGTAGGAAGAGCCTTTATACCTCAGAGAGTTGGACAGTGGTCAGGCGTCGTTATCAACGTCCTGCCTTCACGGCTCTCCAAGTAGGCAAAACCACCATTAGGGACCATGTTTTAAAGGTATAGTCCTTTGGGGGAACGGGGCTAAGGCATCCAAAATACGGAGGGGAGGATAGCATGTTATATTTACCCTCCTCCCGGCAGCTCCTTGGAGATTCAACAGCTTTGTTTGCTTCTCAGCAGTAAAACATGACTTCCTTCAAGGGCCACGAAACTGCTTGAAGACGAAGTGCTGTCAAACCCAACTACGTATTGCCAGATTTTTTTCTTTCTTTGTTGTCCATGTAGTCCTATGAATGTAACTGATTTTAAATAAACAGAGTATGTTCACTCCATATTATTTATGGTATTTTGTGGTGCTTGTACTAGAGGGCCAAATACAGCATTTGTATTTGATAAAGGACATCCTACTGGGGGATTTTTATGGACCTATTGCCCTTTTATGCATCTGAAAATACGAGCAAATAGATTTAAATGATATTTTGTGGATCTACTACTCTTTGGTACACCGATGGTATGAGTAATAGATTGGGATAAGTTTTGTGGACTTATTTCCATTTTTGTGTACTGGCGATGCAAGTACCGATAATAAGTGGAGAGGAAACCAACATATTTACACATAGGTAATGAGGACGTGGTAAATATGGGTCAAAACAGAGCCTTCCTACTTAGAGGTAATAAGGGCATTGTAGGAGTAGGCATAATAGGGGTACACAGAACAACTAAGAGGTGCTATTAATGTGGAAGTTCTACGCACTGGGTGATTTGTTTGTGATGGACGGAAAAATAACTCAGAGGTAATATGGACATGGTTGTTTTTCCCCGTTGGAGAGTTTTGTGGGCCTATTACCCATTTTGTGCACTGACAGTACGAGTAATAGATTAGGATAAGCTTTATGGACCTATTATCCTTCTGCGCACTGGTTGTACGGGTAATAGATTTTGAGACAAACTCTTGGTGGAGAGGAGCTATGACCAGGAAGTTCACAGATATGACCAAGAGATGAGATATGAATTCACTCGGAGTGGTCAGAGAGTAAGTTCAGTGGTAACTGAGGGTACATAACTCAACAATCTGGAAGATTTGAAGTCAGAGTGTAAGTTCAGCGGTACCAGAGGGTATATAACTCACAATCTGAGAGATAGTTGGAAGGTGTCGTTTAGACATAGTATTTCTTGAGGAACTTGCTGCTAATGGGCATCCTGAGTAAGTCTCCATTTTGTCTTGCGAGACGATACGCACCGTTGGCGAATACGGTCTCGATGACGAACGGACCCTCCCACTTAGGCTGGAATTTGCTGGGGTCTTGTGAGTCATGACCATTGGTCTGCGAATGGCCAAGACAAGATTGCCAACTTAGAATATTCTCTGTTTGATTTTCTTATTGAAAGCCCGCGAGATGCGCGCTTGGTAGAGCTCTATGCTTTGTTGAGCTTGTAAACGCTTCTAATCTAATGCTTCTAATTCTTGTAGCCGTCGGCGGTAGTTATCGTCCGCCGTTAACCGGTAGGTGAGGGCCACTCGAAGTGAGGGGATCTTAGTTTCCAATGGGAGGACTGCCTCGCTCCGTAAACCAAGGAGAATGGTGTATTTCCTGTAGACGTCCGAATTGTCGTCCGATACGCCCAAAAGCACTCACCAAGCTTTTTATTCCAGTCGCGCTTGTTTGCAGACATGAACTTTTTGAGGAGCTTGATTATGGTTTTATTGAATGCTTTAGCTAGACCATTGGTCGAAGGGTTATATTTTGTCGCGGCCATGTTCTGAATTCGATTCTTATCACAAAATCAATAGAAAGCGTAGCTTGCGAACTGTGGACCATTGTCGTGGATAATCCTCTGGGGCAATCCGATATAGTAGATGATGTGATGTTTTATAAAACTAATCACGTTCGATGTCTTGACATCTGCTAACGGAACAGCGTTCGCCCATTTGGAGAAGTAATCGGTGATTGCAAGTATGGACCGATGCCCTCTAGACGAAGATAGGGTGATTGGCCCAATGATGTCCAATCCCCATGCTTCAAATGGCCTAGAGGCCACTATCGGGTGCAAGAATTCAGATGGCAGATGTATAAAATCTTCATGGATTTGGCAAGCCTTGCACTTCTTTGCATAATCAACTGCATCTGCGATCATTGTGGGCCAGTAATAACCCATACAGCGAAGATGATCTTGTAATTTTGGGCCAGGTTGGTGAGCCCCACAAGTACCGTCATGAGCTTCACGTAGGGCTTTTTTGGCTTCTATATTTGACAGGCATCTTAGTAGTAGCCCATCGTAGGATCGTCGATATAGAATTTTTATCTCCCTAACGTAGAAGAATCTGAGGGAGCGTCTTCTGATTGAGGTAGCTTCCTTCATATTCTCTGGCAGGATTCCATAAACCACAAAGTCGATGAGCGGGCGTCTCCAGTCTTGTATGTCGTTGGTTATCTGGGCGGAGTAACTCATACCCAGTCAAAGATTATTTCTGGGGCAGACCATTCATGGCCTATTATGTCGACTAGATGGTGAGTGTTATGTGGGAGTGTCAAGGAAGCGGCGAGACCGGCCACGGCATCGGCTTCGATATTTCAAAGCCTAGGAACATGCTTTATAAAGAACCCCTCCAATGTTGTAATGATGGCAATTGTTGTCTGATAATAGGGAATTAGGTCCTTATTGCGAACCTTGCATGAACCTCGGATCTGGTTAACAACCAACTGCGAGTCACCATAAGCATCCAGGTATCTGATCCCTACTTCTTTTACGAGTTGGAGCCCAATGGATAGAGCGTTATATTCGGCTACATTGTTCGAATAGGGTTCTGTAAGAGAATACACCTGATTGACTACTAGTCCGATGGGAGAAATCAATACCACCCCGACTCCAACGACGATATTACCTTGTGGCCCTATTCTTGAAGTACCGTCGAAGAACATTCGCCAAATGGTGTCATACGAAGTCATGTTTGAGGCGACGACTTTATCAGGAATTTTTTCATAAATTCTGGCTGTTTCTGAGCCTGGATGGGCTGCTAAGAAGTCAGCTAGGGCTTGACCTTTAATAGCCTTTTGTGGAACAAAGACCATGTCATATGGGGATAACAGTATCGTCCAGGTGCCTAGACGAGAACTGAGTGCGCCTGGCTTGGTCATAAGAACCCTGAGAGGATTAACTCGTAAAACAACATGGATGGTCTGCCCTTTCACATAGTGTCATATTTTTTGAATGGCGAACACTAGGGAAAGGCACTCCTTCTCCACGGCAGTGTACCTATGTTCCGGTCCTACCATTATCCGGTTGAGATAGTAAATGGCTTGTTCATGTCACGCGTCATTATTTTGTGCTATCAGAGCATCGAGGGAGTGTTCTATCGCCCGTACATAGAGCAGAAAGGGCTTTTCGACGACCGGGGCTATCAGAACTGGCGGATTTATCAGGTACTCCTTAATATCATCAAGGGCACGCTGACATTCCTCGTTCCATACAAAAGAGTCACATTTTCTTATGAGTTGAGTGAAGGGTTGGCATCGCCATGAGAGGTTAGTTATAAACCTCCTGATATAGGCTAGTCTTCCCTGAAGGCCGCAGAGTTCGCAGAGGTTCTTTGGTGGATTCATCTCCAGGATTGCTTTTGTTTTGTCAGGATCTATGTGAATGCCCCGGGAAGTAATGATCAAGCCCAAGAACTTTCCGCTGGACACTCCCAGAAAAGATTAGTGGGATTCATCTTCAGGTTGTGTGCCCGCATGAGGTCGAACACTATTCTTAAATCATGTAAATGATCATTTTTTGTACGGCTCTTGACGGCAATGTCATCTACGTAACACTCCACCGTCTTGCGCAAATGATCTCTAAAGATGACACTTATAGCCCATAGATATGTAGCACCGTCGTTCTTCAGGCCAAAGAGCATGACCATATAACTATATACGCCGATCGGCGTTCGAAATGATGTATGCTTCTCATCATAAGGAGCCATCTTGATTTGATTATAGCCTGAAAATCTATCCATAAAGGATATGCGCTCTAAGCCACATATATTATCGATCATTATATTGGTTACCGAAATTGGGAATTCATTCTTAGGGCATGCCGCATTCAGATTGTGAAAATTGATGCAGATTCAAATTTTTCCCGTTCTTCTTGATGACTGGCACTACGTTGGCTACCCAGTCTGGGTGATGCTCTTCACGGATGAAACCGCTAGCTATAAGCTTGTTCACTTCCGCTTCGATGGAATTCATAATGTCTGGACGAAATTGCCGCTGTTGTTGCTTGACTGGTTTTGCGTCCGGATAAATGTTGAGCTTATAGAGTGCAATCTCGGGGTTTAGCCCCGGCATGTCTTCATAGCTCCAGGTGAAGACGTCGATGTATTCTCTGACGAGTTGTAACAACAACTCCCGCTCATCGTTTGTCAGACTTTTACTGACGAAGATTGGCTTTGGAGAGGATTTATCGCCGAGGTTAACTTGCATAACCTCATCTTCAGTAGGAGGATCATGAAGTTCAAAGTGTTTCTCCCATTGTAAATCTAGTTAGTGGACCTACGGCTCCAACTCAAGTGGTTCAAGGGGGTCTTCGTCTTCTTCTTCGATATCAGCGGATGTCATATTGGCAGATAATGTCTGTCTGAATATATCTCCAATACTGTTATCAGAGTCGTAAATGGGTGACTCGGACGAATGGAAGTGCCACTCGCAATCTTCGTCAGAACTTTTCGACGTTGTCAATGGAGTAACATACCCGAGGCCGCGTCTGGATTTGTGATAATGATCATGAGGCTTCCCTGCCAGTGTCGGCGGCTGTAGAGGCAATCGTCGACCAGTGCCATAATTTAGACCCGGGGTAGCCTCCATGTCATACCCCTACTTTTGTTAGAAGTACTTGGCTTGAGGACTATACAAGTAGAGCGGTAGTCTTCCAGCGTCGGGTCCGAGGCCGGACTCTTATGGCGTGAAAGATTGAGGACCTTCTTTTCGGCCAAAGATGATTGTGTGATCCTACCCTCTTCTGTCTGGGACCGGGAAGTAAGTGCCTTTTATGGGAGCAAGTCAATTTAGGGTATGGACGGTTGTCACCTGTATGTAGGCTAACGTCTAGATAGTCCCATGCAGCATACGTTAGATCAGGCTTATCATACTCAGAGTAGTCTAACGGAAGCCTCTTATTAGTGAAATAAGGGATTTTATCGATAGGGATTACATCATCAGGAGAGGGGCTATCCACCTGTGTAACCACGTATTTAGAGAGTTCTTCGTCCTCCTTCGGGATGCTGTCTTGGGCAGCTTGACCACTACGGGTTCTGCTTGAGGAATTGATTTGCCTGAGAGTGTTGGATTGAAACTTGGCTGCTGACTCATCTTGGGAAGACTGATGACAATGGGCTCAGCAAGGGACTTTGTGTCTTCTGGTCGCCTTGGAGTAGATTTTGGTAATCAGATTACTATCTGTGTTGCAGAGGGCCTCGCATCTTCTTGTTGCCTTTGATTGGATGTCGACAGTCGGATCACCATTGTCCCTGTGATAGGTTTTAGCTTCTGACTGGATCTCGGGAGACGGATGACCATTGGTTCCAACTGCGTAGGTGAGGCTGGAGAACCGAGCACCTCTTTGTGCAAGGTTGCGACGAGGGGTGCAGCCTTGCCCGGTTTACGAGCCTGGAGACGGATTCTTAAAGGTTCTTCTGGCCCTGTGATGGCTTCCATCTCGTCCGTTATATGTTTCCTGGATTCGTTATATAGACAAGCCTCCGAAGGGTAATAAGATTCAACCCCTTTGAAGGGATCAATGTCGGCAAATTTGGTCTTCACGGTACCGTGCTTATTGATATATTTGAAACATTGGTGAAGTCTGGATGGCACGATCATATAGTCATGTATCCATGGACGTCCTAAGAGGATGTTGTAGGAGGTATCTGCATCTATGACGTAGCAGGCAACTTCCGTCTTCAGGTCACCAATCTAGCACTTCAACCGGATCTTTCCTAGGAGATAGCTTCTCCCTGAGTTAAAACCGCTAATGGCAGTGTTGGTTGCTACTAGCCGATGCATATGGATGTCAAGAAGTTGGAGCAGGCTTTTTGGGATGATGCTTATTGACGAGCCAGGGTCGATATGCATCCGATCCACCTTAATGTCGCCTATGTATCCAGTGTAGTACAGGGGGCGATCATGCAAATTGGACTTGATCAACATGTCCTGAGGAGTAAATATGATGTTGGGCATTGCATCTGTACTATCATCGCCCTGTATATCTGTTGGCGGGTCTTCCCCTGGAGGCTTGACCTGAGCTAAGTAGACATCAGCATTCTGGAGTGCTTCGCTTAATACGACACGATGATCCTTGGAGAGCCTTAGGAGGCTCGTATAGCGATAACTTTGCTGGCGTATAAGCCAATTGTGCTAATATGTCAAAGTTATAAGGTCTCTCCAGTCCCTAAGGTGCATCATTACGGAGTGGCCTATCGAAGTGGGTTTCCTTTGTCTTGGACTTGTCCGCCAGTGGAGGCTGAGATGGCCTTGGAATATCAGAGGGAGGCAACATTGCCGGCTGAGGATCTTCGGCTGGACTATCCCGTATAGGCTGGACTTGTGCTCCAGACCGGGTAACAACATCTGTAGCTTCTTCAGCTTCGGCTGAAATTGTGTGGCAGGCTCTAGACCTCCTGTCCTTCTTCTTGTTGGTAGGGGATGATACCCCCGGGGAAATTTTGGGGACCAAGTCTGGATGCACCCACATAATTTCTCCTCGCGATGTGGTAAGAGGTACCAATCCAGATGTTTGGCTCCGGACGGGGAGAAGATTAGTAACCTCCATCGTTGCCTGAGGGACAGGTATTACCCCGTCTGGAGTGCTTGTCGAAGGAAAGTCATCGAACTAAATAGATACCATATTCGCCGCCACAGTAACCTCTTCAAAGTCTATCGACAGAGCTTTGGAGTCGATAAGACTCTGAATGTACCACTTCAATTGGAAGCAATCATAAGTGGCATAATGGACATAGCGGCGGAAGTGACAATATATTGGGTCCTCCATCTCTGCTGCTCGGGGCTCAGTCTTGGTGGAGGGAGCTGGATCCTACCCCCTTGCAAGAGCATATCGAAGATAGGTTTGACATGACTATCTTCAAATGAATAATTGATCTTGGGCCACAGACCTTCCGCCTATTTTTGTTCGGGCTTCTGAGTCGCATCAGTGACCATGGCCTGTTTGCCCTTGTTGTCCCGGTTAGTGGTGGCACCACTGTTGCTATTACTGGAGGTGGACCCAGGATGTCTTCCCTTATCTTCTCCATCTAGGATGTGTAATCTCAACTGGCGAGCCTTCTTCAATTTTGCCTCTGCGTTGGTAGCACTTATAATGAAGGTTGTCCAATCCCTGAACTGATCATCGCCCATCTAGAGGCTAATTGCGGAGAGCAACTTCTTCTAGCAGATTTCAATCAAGGAGCTCTCGGGATTGCCTTGGGGCAATCTCATTGCGGTTTGGCGGAACCGTTTGATGTAGTTCCTCGTTAGCTCCCTCTCTTTCTGAACGACATCTATGAGAGATGACATTGTTACATCATGCCCCACTTCGTAGAATCTCTCCAGGAATATGTGCTTGAAGCCGTCAAAAGAGTGAATGCAGTTGTCGGAAAGGTTACAGTACCAGTCGAACGCGATCCCCTCCAATGCTCCGATGAATAGTCGCATGAGGATGGCATCACTATGCGGCAAGTGGTCGGTTGTGACTTCAAAGTAAATCATGTACCGACTAGCAGAGGTCTTTCCATAATAAGAATCGATATGGAACGGCTTGTACTGCAGTAGAAAAGGCACATCTCTCCATGCAACGGTATATGGCTGTCGTATTCTGAGATACCAAGAGGAGTCTCGGGCATTGAACATTGCCCGAAGCTCCTGGACTTCCCTTCTTGCCTCCTTGGCTTCATCTGCAGCTGAAGGAACGGATGGTGCTAAGGGATCATCACCCAAAGGAGGGGCGGTCATGTTGGACTCTGCGTTGACTACGGGTCCCAAGCTTGTTTGTCTGGGTGTCCTTGCTGGTTGAGCTGGCAAGGCGGCTTTGATCTCGTCCATGGACTTGACCAAGGACAGGAGCATGGCTTCTAGCACTTCTAGCCGTTGTCGGTCAGAAGGTGCTTCATGATCATCGCCAGCCATAAAGACTATCCTGACGTGGGTAGAGGTGGAAGGGATTGTGGCAGAGGTACTCTCGGTGCCGTACCCTTATATAGATATATCGTCAGGGAATGTCAGAATATCATCTTCATCAGACTCGGAAGGGGTGCTACCCCCTGTACAGGAAGCCGCATCGCTTTGGTGAGGGTTGGTTGCCCTTAGGTAAATCTGATTCTGTTACAGAGTTCTGGGGTACCTCTACCCCCTGTATGTGCTCTTGGTACACCGGGTTGTTGTATACATTGAGGGGGCTGCTACCCCAGGCTTTATCTACTCTCAAGGAGGTCGGAGGTGCACCCCCGGGTGCCAGAAGCTTCTTTTTGGATTGTGTGCCTAAATAGACACCCCCTGTGGTTGATGGAAACCCCCCAGATAAGGGTCTCCTTGTAATAATGGCCGAGATGGCCGGGCTGGAAGAGTCTATCTTCTTTCCTCCCTTGCTAGGAGGAACCTTTTGACTTGAATTATAGGAGGTAAAAGGAAACTCCTCGTCCCCTAGAATTTGGACAGGTACTGGCTGTTGCAGTCGCTGGAAAACTGACTGCCGATCTTCAGTTGCTGTTTATTTGTCGCAGCAGCAGTTGATGATGGCTTGGGCGCAACGACGCCCCAAGAGGGACTCATTGCATGTTGATGCTTCAGTCTTGCGTTTGTGAGTAATCACGTCACGTAAGTCGGTAAGAAGCCTCTCTACCTTTGCACCAAACTTGTGAACTCGGAAATCCCGAACGCACGGGTGCTTAGACATAATGTTTGCTCCCTAATCCGTGGCTAGTAAAAGCACTTGCTTTGGATCTTCAGAGGGAGACTTTAAAAACCCACCTTGTCTGTTATCCCTGGGGGACTGGACGCGGGTGGTTCTATACAACTTTCCGTCAGGAGCCCATGTAGTAGTCAACGGGGGCCGCTGACAGTCAGCAACTTGGACAGTTGACTGGACTGGTTGGGCCCGTACTGTCCTAGACTTTTTGACTTAGCACCCAAAGGCGCATAGTAAAAGGACTCCAGATTGATACATCCCGCATCTTAAGTGATCCGCATAACGCCGTGCCCGTATGAGAGGCGGTCGAACACAAAGCTTCTGACAGGGCCGTATGAGACGTCCTGTTTGAGGCCAGGATTGGTCGTCGCATAGACCAAATTCTTGCGGCTAGCGTTGGCTGCCGCATGGATCATTTTCCTGCGGCCAGAGTTGGATGCCGCATGAGTCGTCTTCCTACGGCCAGAGTTGGTTGTCGCATAGACAGACTGTCGATCTCCTCTATGCGGCTTCTTTTTCGTCCGTATGGAGTTCCCTTGTGCCCCGAAAAACTCAGCATCGTAGTGTTTTCCTCTGCTCGTTTTGGAGACAGTGGGGTCCTCTGCAGTCGGAAGCAAAGTCGCAGGAGAGCTTAGGTCACCGTCTTGGGCTGCAGAAGGTGCTTCTCCAAAAACTTGGTCGAGGGCAACAGTTTTGTGCACCGACGCCTTGTGAGTCCTCTTTGGGTTAGTTCGCTTCTGAGACGGGTTGGCGCTCCCTTTAGAGAGCAATTCTTCGAAGGCTTATTGGTCGAAGCAAACCACAAGCATCTGCTGTATAGAGCCGAGCTTGGACGTGTCAGATTGCGTCACCAACTTCTCATCGGAAGAGAAGGATGTCCCCAGCTGAGTCGCCATCGTGTTTGCCATAAAAATCAAAGACAGGTATTACAGAACACTGAACTTGATTGCAAACTCGCTTGTACAAAAGAAAGCCTAAAAAGAAATCCAAGGAAATAACCTAAGTATAATTTTTTAGTTTTGATTCTGGGGGTGACGGTGGAGGCTCGAGAAAGTGCTATCAACTATGTCTTACTCCGTGGACTATCTGATGCAGTCTCTAGCTCGTGAAGAAATTGCTTTTCTCTTGAAGGTTGCCAGCCTTTTATAGGGGTGTGGCATCCTGCTACTTATAATAGGATATATTTTGAGCCGCATAGACGGCTTGCGACCACGTGGCTGATTAGCACGCGAAGACCCGCTCTTTGGCTGCCATCTGTCGATTTGTTGGAATTTTGTTGCAGCAAATCTGGGTAGTTAAGGACTTGGTCAAATTGCCACGGGTCCTATTGTGTATAGTTTTCTCAGTCTTCAATCATGTGGGATCGTATGGGACTCATGCGGCTTGGATCATAGTTGCTCTTGGTTGCATGAAGTTTGGAGACTTTTAGGGCCGCATAAGGTTCATGCGGCTTAGATGACACTCTTCTGGCCGCATGAAGGCGTACGAACCCTGCTTTTGGGCGATATCTCATGTCTTATCTTTCTTGTCGAAGTGTCAGAACTGTCATGTTTTGCCAGGACTTGTCAGCTTTATCAGTCAAACTACTCCCCTTGGCCGCGTATCTTCCTTCTACAGCTGTTTATTGACGGGCCGCATATGTCTTTTGAACAGTCATGTGACTTTCCTTCATGCGGACCTGTTTGGCCCAAAGTACCTATGCGGTAATTTGTAATCCGTATAAACCCCATATTTTTCTTGCTTCTACACCCATAAGTATCAAAAAAATTTCATATTCTTGTTTTGAAGTACTTGGACATACTTTGATATGATGGCTGCAGCCTGTCTCTCTCTAGGGGAATCCAGCAAGAGACCTCTATTAAGCATGTTAAGTCAGTATTAAAGTCCATGTCACTTCCATTTTATGTTATACGTATTTTCAGTATACGTGTACGGATTTCTGATATTTTTTTAGATGACCCATGTTTTGACTTGTCCTGCTTAGCCTAGTCTTAGTTTAATCTTGACTTAGCTTGGTTCACCTTGGTTCATCATGGCATGTTAACTTGGCTTGGTTTGGTTTGGTTTGGAATTGGATTGAGATGAGTTGGCTTGGCATATATACCAACTCCTCTCTCTCTCTCTCTCTCTCTCTCTCTCTCTCTCTCTCTCTCTCTTTCCTCATTTACTTTCATTTATTTCTCCATCTCCTTCATTACTCCTTCCACCTACCAAGACTCAGGCAAGTGCAACTTCCTTCATGATGGATATCAAATTTTATTCTTCCATTGTCTTTCTTGCTTGATTTTAAGCCTCTTTAGAACTTAGAGATTTTGGTTTTGATGGTTATATTTTTGTAGATCTAAGTTTGTAGTTTTCTCAATTTTTCTTGGTTTTGATCTCTTAGAACTTGTTATTTTCGAAAACTAACGGTTCCATGTTGGGGGAATTCAATTCTACCTAATTTTGGCTTTTGAATCGCTTGATTTCTACTTCGTATAAAGAACTTATGGCACTTTTGTTTTCATGTGTTCCGGCACATCTTCGGTGCTGTCAGGACGATGAACAGTGTTGCACACATGCTTCACGTGCCGTGTGAGCCCGCGCTCCGTGCGCCGTGGGCAGTTTTGCTCACATATGCAGTACATTTTGTGTGCCGCACGCCCGTGACATTCATTAGTTGTGCGCCATGTGCCGTGCTTGCATGCTCCGTGCGTCGTAGGCTATTTTGCTCCCGCACAGTGCATTTTGCGTGCCGCGGGCCCACGCCATTCATTAGTCATGCGTCGTGCACCATGCTTGCGTGCTCCGTATGCCATGGGCAGTTTTGCTCGAGCGTGCAGTATATTTTACGTGTCGCATGTCCGCACCATTCATTGGTCGTGCGTCGTTTACTGTACTTGCGTGCTCCTTACACCGTGGGCAGTTTCGCTCGTGCGCAGTACAATTTGTGTGCCGCGCGCCCACGCCATTCATTGGTCGCTCGCCGTACGTCGTGCTTGCACGCGCTATGTGTCATGGGCAGTTTTATCTGCACGTGCTATACATTTTGTGCACAGTGCATAGATCGTGTGTTGTGCATGCGTACACCATGCGCCGTGGGCTGTTTAGTTCACGCGCGCAGTTCATCCATGCACGAATCCCCATAAATGACTGTTTTTGTCCGTTTGTGCTATTTTATAGCTAGAATCTCGTAAAACTTAAAACATGAAAGCTATAGACCTTCGTCTTGGATTCAATAATCTTTTTGTTTTACCTTAACTGGAGTTCATATGCAACTGATAGTTTCAATCATAGTTCTTGATCTTCTATGCATGTTTTCTGTACTTAGCCTAAATTGTGACGACCTGACTTGGAAATCTTGAGCTGGTAACTTGAACTTAAACTTGAACATGAGAACATGATCCCATCTTGATAATCTTGATAGTGGCCCGTCGAGGCGCACACTTGACATGTACTCTTGACATAACAAGTAAACTTGACATGATATGTGTAATCTTGATTGTTGTTACGATAGTTATCCCTGACTTGCTAAGTGTAACTCTTGTCTTGACTCCGTGGTTGATTGTGCATGTACAAGCTATCTGTCTCGTCTTGCATCATATCTAGGATACGGATTTCTGGTTACCACGGTCAGGAATTCATAATGAATCTGACTAGGTTAACGACTAGATTGATCAAGTAGTTCATTTAAAGAGATTTTCCAGTTACAAGCGATCTCGTTATCCGACCACACCTGTGGACTTGTAGCCTACCGACGAGTAGGGTACATTTTTAGCATACTGTCATGTGTTGCACTCAAGTCACCTAATAATTCTCTTAATTATTGATAAACTCTTGCAATCTCGCCTGGATAACCAGGATAGTCTGTAGGGCTTACGACTATGGGAATATCTTAACTGTATCTTGTTAGTAATTAGGCCTGTGATAACCCTAGTTAGCTAATGATAGCAAGTCGTAGGATTGGATTGGCCGTGCCTGAATGATTGTCTCATGATTAACGTGGGCATTATATTCCACCTCTTGATTTCTTTATGCAAGCTAGTATATTCTTTAAAGCATGTCTTTTATGTTATTTAATTATGCTCTTTTATCAGTTTTCCTATTCTATATATGCTTGTTTTACTTCCTAAATAGAGCCTCCCTTGTGGCACTTGCTCTTTCTGGGGTCTGACCCAGCTGGTTTTGTATGGCCAGATTTTGGAGTAGCACTCGAGGATCTATTTGTCTTCCAGCCAAATGGTGGACACCAGGTGTAACCATGGCAACGAGTGGATTTTCTTACTTTCCTCTCCCACTCTAATGTAACTTATTCTTTTAAGGCATTTACCGTCGAACACGTGTTAGGTCGTGTTGGAACTTTATTTATGTCTGCCTAAGGGCTGTAACATGATTGACAAATCCTAGGGTTGATCATGTATGACTTAACTCTTGCTAGTCTCACATTTAGTATGACTAGCTTCATGATCATCTGAATATGTAATATTTGGGACGTCTTATTTTGTATGTCTGATGATCTAACATCTTGTAACAATTATTTGTTTGCTTGAGATTGAGACACTAGGCTTGTTCTTGACCATAAGGGACTGTTGGCTTATAGATAAACCCCCATGCATCTAGACAGTCGTGACCATATTGCGAGGTGGGTTACACTTCAATGTACGTACGTAGCTGACTGTGTCTGTACCTCGCTCGCTAGTATTCTGGTTCTAGTGCGTGACAGTCCAGAATATGAATCAAAAACTTAAATAATATAGAAATTTTAACAAATAAATTTACATATCTATCCAGTAGCAAACACGCCAGAGGCTGTGTATACAATGTAAAGAGCATGCTACAAGTGTTGGAAAAAATTAGTAGGAACAACAAAGTAACTTATGCAAAGATGCCAAACTTTGAAAGAAAACAGTAGTGTAGGAGATATAACAAGTAGATTAAGACTTTACAGGTTTAGTTGGAAAGAGGGAAGAAACAACAACGTAAGAGACTTTCTGCAAATAACTCCCAGTCTAAATTTTTATGTATCATATCCTCTGACCATGTTAAATACAGGAAAATGATTTTTCGTGCTTAGGGGAACAATTTAAGCAACAAACACCTAACAAGAAATAACAAAGGTTAACCTACATGATATAATTCATGCATTATGTATTGAGAAAAATATTAATCTTGAACAATTTCCATTAGGTCCATGCTACCACTACAAGAAAAATGACGATTCTTAACGGTTTATAAGTTGTCGGTCGTGAAAAACCGTCGAAAAAATGGGTTATCTTGACGGATTTAGCCTTATGTCAAGAAAGGATACATTTTATGTTAATTTAACAATTTTATAGCATAATAGTTGACGGTTTTAGATGATCCGCCAAGAAACATCATTTTATTTATTGACGGTTTGGTGGTAACCGTCAACTAATGTATGTGCGAAAAACTTGGCAGAATTTTTTCAGCTGCCATATTGGTAATTTTTTTAAAATAATTTTTATTGCATGTCTACGTTGACGATTTTCCTTCGATCCCATTCTATTTATTTCTCGATCCTTTCCTTTTCTATATTTCTTCTTCTATGTCATCCACCTGTGGATGGAGAAGGAGAGCCCAAACCATGAAACCTCTCTTCATCCTCTCCATCTCCCTTCCCATCTTCTTTATCTTCCTCCTCCTTGCTCTCTCATAAAGATCTTTTCTCAATCCCAAAACCCTAATCCCCAAATCCATCCAATGTCATCTCCGAACCCTAACCCTAGATCCATCAGAATCTAGAGTTTGGTCGACAATAGCATCTTCGAATCGGCAGTCTTCCGCTCACTTGGATCAGAAAATCCCCTCGGTGAAGGAGATCCAGTCGAAGCCCCATGCCAGGAGCCGGTCAGTCACCTCCTCCGGTTCTCCGTCGGCTACTTGGTTATTTCTCATACGCATATGCCTTTTTTCCCCAACCTACATACCTGTCTCTCCACCCTTGGTGGTGGCAATGGCGAAGTCGGAGGTCGTCGATGGTGACAAGATGAATCTCTAGTAGATGATCCGAGCACAAAAATCCCGCGATGGCGTTGGCTAAAACCTCTGGCGATGGAGTGCAGTGGTCGACAATTCACGTCACCACCAGCCTCCGTGTCAATTTGATGGGGTACGTATGTATGTATGTATGTATGTATGTATTTATGCATGTATGTTGATTCTGACTACTTTTTTTTGAACAATGAGCTTAATTTTGATTTTTTTGGGTTGTGTTTGGAAATTTATATGGCAATTGGGGGGAGGAGTAACTTGAGTTCTGGAGTAAGGAACAAAACTTTAATAATTACTATTTTTTGGGAAAAACATCCATTTAGAAGATAGTGCTCTAGATTTTGATCATTGAGGCTGTTTGTGGAAAAATTATCTGTCAGTTGGGGAAAAAGAGTACTTCTTGGAGTTTTGGAGTTGTCATTAGCATGTTAGGGAAGTTGGGGAAACAAACATATACTAAATCACTTTATTTTCAATTGAAGAGAACATCTTTTTACAATAATGCTCTAAATTTGATTCTTGATATTTAACTTTTGGAAAATTCATAGTTCATTTGGGGCTAGTTTGGCAAGTGGCAACAGAGGTCGAAAAGTTGCTGAAAGAAACATTCACTAAAATACTATTGTTTTTAGGAAAAAAAAGATAACTTCTTCTTTTTATAGAATGATACTCGAATATTCGGGTTATTGTGCTTCTGTTTGAAAACTATATTTGGAAATTTAGGCAAAAATATTGGTCCTTGAGGTTGTTTTTGGAAATTCTACCTGTAAGTGGGTATGAAAACAGTATTTTTGGCTAGTTTGGGAACACACGTTTCCAAATGGATTTATGGAGTTTCACCAGCATGTTTGGGAAGTTGGAGAAATTTACTAAATTACTATTTTTTAGGGGAAAACATCTCTTAGAAAGACGCTCTAATTTTTTCTTTTTTGGGGTGTCTTTGGAAAATGTATAAATCTGGGCAAAAGTCGCAATTTTAGAGTTCCTAGTGGATAATCCGAGCACAAAAATTCCGCGATGGCGTTGGCTACGAGCTCTTGCGATGGAGTGCAGTGGCCGACAATTCACGTCACCAGGGAGTCGCCAAGCTCACCATCTTACAACCTCTATTTCTCCCAGACACGTGGCTGTTGTAAGGGGATTGTAAACACTTGGTTATAGGCATAGCAAAGACCCTACATATATTGCTTTTGATGTTCCTATGTGCCAAATACATATACATTACAGATTACACCATCCTTTCTAGTATAACATACATGAATTGTCTAACCAACACACACACACTAGTATTGAACACTCTACACTCATACGTCATACTTCACTCCAAAAGTCTCACACTGGTTCCAATTTTAGAACACACGCAGTCACACTGCATACTTGTAGATATTAGACACTATGTTGACATGGAAGAAATGATAAGCATATTCAAGAGCATGGATACTTCTTTGACGATATTGTTTCAGAAGTTACACTCAATTTCAGTTTCTTAGTAGTTCCTCCCTACTAATTGCCATTTTTCGAAGTATGGACAGGGGTTATAGTTTAAAGGCTTGAAGGTTACATTTATTTATATTTCAAGTAATCACATGTAATCATTTTAGATTCTATTTTTTTGTCCTTTTTGTCTGTCATGGATTTTGAATAAATGACTTATCGATAATTTGCCCCGAGAGCAAATAGAAAAATGAAAAATATTTCAATCTGGCTTTTTTCTCTCTTTTTTATTTTAAAATCTGATGAAAAGTACTTCAATCTGGGTAGGAGTTTTATGAAAGATGTTTGTGTAAGATATGTTGGTGGAAGGGAAGTAGTACCGAAATGTGAAATGGGTTTGTTTACTTTAGGTATTAGATATTATAGTTGCTCCAAAAATCTCTTTTTTCTTCATATTTGACTCATTAGGAGTACTTGAACTGGGTTGGAAGAAATTCAGGTTTTTTGGGCTTTTTGATAGTGAATTTGAAATGGGTTTATTTGATTCATGTTCTATACTCGGTAGTTATTCCAAAATCTGATCATTGTGTTTTTTTTTCTTCATTTGCATGTGTTTTAGATAAAAGATGAAGCTTTTAGTTCATGTTATCAAAGCCCAGGACCTCCCGGCCATGGATGTCAACGGTTCCAGTGATCCCTTTGTGAGGTTACAGCTCGGGAAGTACCGGGCGAAGACTAAGATTGTGAAGAACAGCCTGAATCCTGTTTTGGATGAAGAGTTTAGCTTCGGGTTTGGACATCTTAACACGGAGCTTACCATCTCGGTAGTGGATGGGGACATCTTGGGGAAGGTCAAGGTGCCTATGTCAAAGGTCATAGATGTTGATGGTTTGTCACTAGGGACTCAGGGGTATTAGCTGCAGCCCAAGAGCAAGAAGGCGAAGATCAAATCCTCCAGTGATTTTCTCTTACATCAGTTCGTTGTCTTAATTTCCATTTTTACACTTTATTTATGTGGATGTAGGTTTTGTTGGTGTTTTTGCCTTTGGACTAGAAAAGATAGTCCTACATCGGCTACAGCAAATGGTGAGTATTTCAATATAATGCATTGCTTGTGTTGAGGTGTGCACATGAGGTGTAGTGGGGCACAAGTTTGTGCCATGTGCGAGTATTTTCCTAGCAGAAAAAAGGATTAAATCCAACAAGGATGCAAGTTGATTTTTGTTGTGCGAACTCGGACTCGGACACGGACTCCAGGATGTTTCGTGCATGCACGAAAGTGTTCGGGGGGTAGACGTGGAATGGCACACTTCTATGCTGATTGTGGGATGATCTAAAATATCAAACTCTATTTTTTAGTATTGGTATTTAGTCCCACATCGGATAGGAGAAGAGGTGAAGTCTCAACTCCACTCTATAAATAGAGCTGCTTGGCCTCCTTTGAAAGATGCACCAAGAAGAGAGTTAAGGGAGTCTGTAAAGTCCAGGAAGCCCGTTCAAGTCTCAAATTTTGACTTACGAGTGTTCCAAAAGTTCTTCGTGAACTTGCTGGTTCCTGGAAGCTGATCATGGTGGAGCAAATCTTGCTTTGAGCAACGGTGATCTTAATCACCCCAGCAAAAAAAATTTCTCTTCTTCTTTCTTCTCCTTCATCTAAGTTGTAACTCAGTTTTGTCCGTCTGCAACTGCGATTGCGAGGAAGAACGTGAGATTTACTTTTTGATTATTGTTGCATTTGTAATCAGATTTATATTATAGTGTTCCTCTTGGATCTCGAGAATAATCAGAAGGTGGACGTTTGTTGAACCTCTAATCTCGACATCGAGTCTACCATCTTTGATCAAGTCCCGGGACTAACAATCTCAAAGCAAGATCCTTGTAGATGGAAAACTATCGTGCTTCTCTCATCGATACCAGCTTAAACAAGTTGGAAAAATTCGATGGAGAACATTTCCAAATCTGGAAGAGGAAGGTCACCCTTAATCTTCAACTCGTGGACGTAGACCATGTATTGATTGAGGATGAACCGACAATTCCAGAAGGAGGAACTGCCGAAGCTATTGCTGCTGCACTCGTCAAGCAGAGCAAATAGAAGACAGAAAATAGCATATATAAACTGCTGATTCTCAATTCTATGGAAAACTCTCTGGCAGAGTCATATTCCAAGAAGGAGAACGCCAAAAAGATCTGGGATTCTTTGGGTAAGCTATATAAAGATAATGAGAACAGGTCCAAAATCTTCATCGTCGAGAAGTACCACAAGTGGCTCTTCGAAGATGAGATGGCGATGCTACCTCAAGTGAAGGAATTCCTGAAGTTGTGCCAGAAGTTAGATGACGAGAAGATGCCCCTCGTCGACAAGTTTGTCGTTGGAGGGATAGTCTCAAAACTTTCTGCTGGTTGGAGCAACTTTTATGCTAGAATGCATCAAAAGAAGCTGGACATTAGCTTGGAAGATCTCCTACAAGAGATCCACGTTGAGGACGAAATACGATCTCAACAGAAGATGGACTCTCTGTCCAACCAACTAGCTAAGGCCAACTTGGTGCAGACAAGAGAGTTCAAGGGGAAGCAGGTGGCTTCTCATCACAAGAAGAAGAAATCCACTAATCTGAAAGTAAAGGGTCCTTCGTTCAAGCAACAGAAGTCCAAGTCCCACATGACTTGCTTCAACTGTGACAAGAATGGCCACTACATGAGTGAATGCAAATCCAAGCCAAACCAAAATAGCAGGTATAGCGAAACTTGGTTATCTTGATTACTTAACTTGGTTGCTATTGTTGCACAGGTTGAGTTATCTAGCGTGGTAGCTGACTAGTGGTCTGACACTGGTGCATCTGACCGCGTGTGCTCTCAAAGGAGCTGTTCACCAAGGACGAGCCATGTTATGATGAAGGTCTCGATGGCGAACATATATCTAGCAGAAGTTCTGAAGATTGAGACAGTGGTTATTAACCACCGACAAGGACACTGGAATGCGTGTTGCATGTACCAGAGATTTTTCGGCGATCTGATCTCAGAAAGTCTGTTATCTGATATAGACTTGAAAGATGGACATTCGTACTATCCAGATGGTAATTTCTTGGCGAGGAACATGCTTCAAAAAGATGTTCGGTGCTGAAGGAATATTCGAACTTCTACTGATGGCGATAAAGTTACTTCATTGAGTGGACTAAGAGTTGTTCTATGACAGAAGCAGACTCAAGATGTCCTACCGGGACCTTATCTTCGGAATGTGGGGGTAAGGAGGTGGAGGAGTTTAAGGTCTGTACAGATACAAGACTGTTGGAAAGCTGCTCAGACGATTGAACTAAAGTACTAATCATCTGGAGTTAGTACACTCAGATATCTGTAACTTTTATCAATTCTCCACAGAGGCCGGTTCGAAGTGTTTCTCGAAGTGCACGTTCGCATGACTTCTTAAGTAGAAGGATGCAGCATTCGAGTAGTTCAGAGACTTCAGGGCTGAAGCTGAACATTAAACCGATCTACAACTACTCAAAAGTGATCGAGATGTAGAGTATAGGTCTCATGAATTCGCATCGTTCTGCAAAGAACGTGGAATCATAAATGAGACTACTGCTGCGTATTCTCCTCAATCTAACGGGGTAGCGGAGAAGAAGAACAGAACATTGACAGAAATGATGAACTCAATGCTGCTAACTATGGGTCTTCCTAAATGCTAATGGAGAGAAGCTGTATTGTCGGCCACTTTTATTCTAAATAGAGTGTCATATGCAACTTCGGACGTAACTCCTCATGAACTCTGGTTCAAAGTCAGGCCTAACTTGATTTTCATTCGAGTGTGGGGGTGTCTGGCTTATATGAAGCTCCCATATCTGAAGATTCAGAAGCTGGAGACAAGACTACGAAGACGATCTTCTTGGGGTATACCGAGAAGAGTGATGCTCGGAGATTTCTTGATATTGAGTCAAATCATATCATCGAATCTCGCGATTTTGAATATTTTGAAGACAAGTTTATAAGGCACAAGAACATTATTCTAACGGACATTTGGGAGAATGATGAAGGTGCAAAGGTGACTGAGATCTTCAATGAGCCAGTTGTCCAAGATGAAGTTGCTATTGAGGAGACAATGATTGAACCAGAACTCGCTGAGCTGTCGTCGAAGCGAGCGAGGAGGCCAAAGAACTTCAGAGATGACTTCGTCACCTATCATGTGGAAGCAGATCCACTTACCTATGATGAGGCGATGAAGACCAGAGATGCTATTTTCTGGAAGGAGGCGATAGACAATAAAATTGAATCAATCACCTCCACTAACACTTGGGTGTTGGTTAATCTACCTGAAGGAGCAAAACCTTTCAGATGCAAGTGGATCTTCAAGAAGAAGATGGAAGCTGATGGAACCATTGACAAGTTCAAGATCACGCCCCAGAACCAGAATACTGGAGAGCGGGGGCGTACATAGCCAGCTACGTATATTGAAATAGAATACATCTCAACTATACGGTCACGGCTGTCTAGATATGAGGGTTTACTACAAGCCAACGGTCTCTTATGGTCAAGCCTATTGTCTCAATCACAAGCAAGTAATATAATCACAAGATGTTTGACCACTAAATATACAATAAAAGGCGTCCCAAATATTACATATCAGCTGATCATGAAGCTAGTCGTACAAAATGTGAGGACTAGCAAGAGTTTAGTCATACATGATCAACCCTAGGATTCGTCAATCATGTTTACAGCCCGTAGGCAGACAGTAAGTAAAGTGCATCGAGCTAACAGGTGCTCGTCGGCTAAACGCCTCAAAAGAATAACTTTACAATAGAGTGAGCGAAACAAAATAGAAAACCCACTCGTAGCCCGGGTTCCTTCTAGTCGCCACCATCGGGCTGGAGGTTCGGAAGATCCTCGGGAGCTGCTCCGAAATCTGGCCACACAAAACCAGCTGGGTCAAACCCCAGAAAGAGCAAGTGCCACAAGGGAGGCCACGAAATAAGCACAAAAGCCAGCATACCAGAACATAAGAAATAAAATAAAAGTACAAGTAATAAAGAGCACGTCAGGACAATAAACGACTAGGGACGTGGAACCATTCTGGAAACCAGGTTACAACCCGTAAACCAAACAAGGACCGGGGTTGTAACCCTTCGCCTGAATAGCTCCTTGCCTCTACCCAATTATTGTTAAAGCAAGTAAAACAATCGTGTTCAGGAGTACCAGGTACAGGGACTAGACAAGACTTAGACAAGGCTGGACTCCATCCATTCACAAGCGGCCAAGCAATTAATACAGCTTACTACTTAACTAACTAGGGTTATCACAAGCCTTAATTACTAACAAGATGCAAGTGAAAAATTTCCAGTCCCAAGCCCTGCAGACCATCTAGTTATCCTTCCGCGGGTTGAGAGTATGGTTGGGTACATCGCCCCGGAGACGATATACCCTTAGGTGACTTCGAGGGTGCAACACATGACAGTGCGCTGGAAATGTGCTCTACTCGTCGGCAAGCTACAAGTCCAATTAAGAGCGCCCAGATAACGAGATTGCCTGTGTCTGGAAATTCTCCATGAACTATAGTTTGATCTAGTCATTAGCCTAATCCATATTCAGTATGAATCCCTGACCGTGGGAATCAGGAAGTCACGTCCTAGACATGATGCAACACAAGACAAGTGGATTGCACAAGCAAGCAAGCAGGAACACCCACGGTGTCAAGTTGATTATACGAGTCAAGTTAGCCGTCGCAACAGCATCAAGATAAATTATGTCAGGGTACTTGTCAGGAGTGCGCCACGACGGGCCACTATCATGTCAGGTTGGTCATATCAGGAGTGCACCACTACGGGTCACTATTGTGTTATGCTAGTTCCTTGTCATACCATGCCATGTACAATAGTCATTCCAAACATATCAAGTAAATCAAGTTCATGACAAAAGGCGTAAGGATATAAAATGGGCGTAAAATATCTAATAAAATATCAATATACAGGGCTATAGAAGAGCCAAGCTTAAAGAAATAAAACCAAAACTCCAAGAGCCAATGGTTTGCGCAAGGGGTCAGGGGCTGGATTGCGCAGGGTGTCAGCTGCGCAGGTTGCCAAGTGCACAGACTTAGACTGCGCAGGCAATGGATGGCACAGGATACAGACTGTGCAGGCTTAGACTGCGCAGGCAATGGATGGCACAGGATGCAGGTTGTGCAGGGGTCAAGCGCGCAGGAGCCGATGGCGCAGGGTTGGTTGCGAAATCGGGCAGCGGCTAGGCTGCGCAGTCAGCGACCAACGCTAAAGAGCACGGCGTGGGGAGGCTACGCGGTCAGTGCTACGCTAAAGAGCGCAGACTGTAGATCTTCTTCTCCAGGCCGAGAGGAACATCAAGAACACCCAAAATTCTTTTCTTCATATCTTGGTCAAATCAAAGCCAAATCTAGATTTTCAAAGGTCTAACTTGAGTAAAATTGAATTCTCTTCCACAGGGAAGCATCAAAACCCACAAAAGTCCAACCAAAATAGATCAAAATCATGTAAATCCGAAAATAGTTAAAACCTAGATCTAGAACAATGGAGACTCCAAATCACAAAATGTCAAGTTCTAATGTTCATCTTCATGGCCTAATCTAGCTAATGGACAAAAAAAATAGGGTTCTCATGTGGTGGCAAGGTGCACTTGCCTATGGGTGTTGGTGAGTTGTGTAGAGGAAGGAAGAAGAAGAAGAAGAAATTAATGGAGGAAAGTAATGAAGAGAGAGAGTATTAGGTGGGGATAGTAAAGAGGGTGGGTTGTGGTGGAATGAGGGTTGAACATAGGCTAAGGTGATCCAATGCATGTTAAATCAAACCAAACCAAATCAAACCAATTCTCCTCCACAAAATAAACCAAGCCAGGTAAAGCCTAATTACGAGAACCAAAATCTGCAAGTCAATCCAATTACAAGTACATGCCAAAATCCGAGAAAATAAATACAGGTCTGAAATACATGCAAGCTTGACAAAATACATATTCAGAATATGGGTGTTACATCTCTACCCACCTTAAAAGAATTCCGTCCTCGGAATTTAATTAAGAGGCTAGAGAGACAAGGACAAGCTATATTAATCACAGGCAAGCTATACTAAGCAGTCAATCAAACAATCACACATGCAAGCAAGGACGGAAGGCATAAGGCATAAGAAAGACATTATACCTTACGAGTCAAACAGGTAGGGATATCGCGATCGGATATCATCCTCACGCTCCCACGTTGACTCACCTAGAGAGTGATGACCCCAAGCAACACGGACTAAACTAATAGTCTTGTTCTTGAGTATCTTCTCTCTCCGGCCCAATATAGACACGGGCCTCTCCTCATACGAAAGGTTGGTACCAACAACCAATTCCGAATAGTCTAGGATATGGCTCGGGTCCGGGATATACCGTCGTAATTGGGACACATGAAATACGTCATGCACCTCACTTAACGACGGCGAAAGAGCAAGACGATAAGATACATCTCCTACTCCCTCCAGGATATCGAACGGCCCTATTTACCTAGGACTAAGCTTTCCCCGTACGCCAAAGCGAATGACGCCGCAGTTAGGCGAGATCCTAAGGAATACATGGTCGCCGATAGCAAACTCCAAGGGACGTCGATGAGCATCGGCCCAATGCCGCTGGCGATCTTGGGCAACTCGAAGTCGATCTCTGATCCTTCTGACCCTTCAACTGTCTGGGCAATCATTTCTGGACCGAGCATCTGCCTTTCTCCAACATCATCCCACGCTAGCGGGGATCTGCACTTCCTACCATACAGAGCCTCAAACGGAGCCATCTGGATGCTAGCCTGGAAGCTATTGTTGTACGAGAATTCTACAAGATGCAGGTGATCTTCCCATGAACCACCGAAGTCGAGGGTGCAAGACCTCAACATGTCTTCAAGAGTCTGGATTGTGCGCTCCGACTGGCCATCTGTCTACGGATGATAAGCTGAACTGAACTAGAGACGAGTTCCCAAACTCTCTTGCAGGCTGCGCCAAAAGTGCGATGTGAACCTTGAATCTTGGTTCGAGGTGATACTAACGGGCACACCGTGAAGCCTGACAATCTGTCTGAGGTACATTTCTGCCAACTGAGCCGTTGACTGCCCAACTCTGAATGGGAGAAAATGAGCCACCTTCGTGAGCCGGTCAACTATAACCCAAATAGCATCTCGACCAGCTGGGGATCTGGGCAATCCAGTCACAAAATCCATGGTCACATGCTCCCACTTCCATTCTGGAGTCGGCAAGGGCTGAAGAAGTCTAGCGGGCCTCTGATGTTCAGCTTTAACCTGCTGGCAAACCAAACACCGAGAGACAAACCGGGCTATCTCCCTCTTCATGCCATTCCACCAAAAATGCTGACGGATATTACGGTACATCTTCGTACCATCGGGATGAATAGAATACTACGAATTGTGAGCTTCTGCCATGACTTCCTGTCTGATATCTCCACTGGGTACACAAAGACGAGAGCCGTGTCGAAGTTTACCATCTTCAAGAATGCACAACTCTGGCCTTCTTCCTACCTCACACTCTGCTCTGAGCCGCTGAAGCTTGGAATCTGTAGATTGCGCCGTCCGGATCCTCTCAACTATGCTGGACTGAACCTGTAGACTGGCCATCAATGCCATGCTGGAAGAAAGAACCACTTCAATTCCTATATTCTGAAAATCTGCCAATAACTCTGGTTGCGTCGTCAAGAAATAAACTCCGGCTCTCCGGCTCAACGCATCTGCTACAACGTTGGCCTTCTCTGGATGATACTGTAAATCCACATCGTAGTCCACCAGTAGCTCAAGTCATCTTCTCTGTCGTATATTAAGGTCCTTCTGGGTGAAAACATACTTCAGGCTCTTATGATCAGTAAATATCTCCACTCTATCTCCGTACAAGTAGTGCCGCCAAAGCTTTAGTGCAAACACTACGGTTGCTAGCTCCAAGTCGTGGGTCGGGTAATTCTTTTCATGGTCACGAAGTTGGCATGATGCATAAGATATTACCTTCCCATGCTGCATCAAGACACATCCCAATCCTCTGTCTGAAGCATCGCAATAAACTGTGAATCCTCCGGTCCCATCCGGAAGCGTGAGAATGGGAGCCGTTATCAATCCTCGTTTCAACTTCTGAAATGATTCCTGACACTCTGTTGTCCAAACAAACGGCACATCCTTACGAGTCAACTGGTCATCGGCGCTAAAATTCTTGTAAAATCTAAAACGAATCGCCGGTAGTAGCCGGCCAATCCAAGGAAGCTGCGAACCTCTGCCACTGAACTAGGTGTTGGCCAAGTCTCGATAGCCACAATCTTCTGGGGATCCACTTCCACTCCTCCTCGAGTAATGATGTGACCCAAGTACGAAATGCGATCGAGCCAGAACTCGTATTTACTGAACTTGGCGTACAACTGATGCTCTCTAAGCGTCTGAAGGACGATTCTGAGATGCTGCTCATGCTCTGCTTTGCTCTTGCTGTAGACCAGGATATCATCTAGGAACACGATCACGAACTGATCCAAGTAGGGCATAAAAATGCGATTCATGAGGTCCATGAATACAGCCGGCGCATTGGTCGCTCCAAAGGGCATAACAAGGAACTCCCAATGTCCATACCTCGATCTAAACGCTGTCTTCGAGATGTCCTTTTCTCTGACTCTGATCTGGTGGTATCGTGACCGCAAGTCTATCTTCGAGAACACTGAAGCCCCTTTAAGTTGATCAAACAAGTCATCTATCCTCGGGAGAGGGTATCTGTTCTTGATTGTCACTGAGTTCAAGGTACGATAATCTACACATAGCCTAGACGTACCATCCTTCTTTTTCACAAGAAGCATCGGGGCTCCCCAAGGCGATCCACTTGCACGAATGAATCCCTTGGTCCTGAGTTCTTCAATCATCTTGTACAAAATATCCAACTCTGAAGGCGCCATCCTGTAGACTCGCTCTTACTGGTGTTGTCCCGGGGATCAAGTCTATAGTGAACTCGATCTCCCGCCCTGGTGGCATCCCTGGAAGCTCATCTGGGAAGACATCTGGAAATTCTTCAACTATCCGGGGCAACTGCACTACTGCTACTGCCATCCGCAATACTGGGAAGGATGGCTCAACCGCGCCTCTGGAAAAAGGAAAACTCTGGCTCGCCTGGAATGCTGAAAACAACTCTGCCAACATGGCAGTCTATCCTAGCATACTGGTTCCTTAACCAATCCATGCCAAGGACTACATCATAGTCTGCCATGGGGAATTCTATGAATCTAGCGGAGAACTCTCTACCGCCAACTACGATCCAACACGAGAAAACACTCGATCTACTCCCACAAGACCATTACCAGTAAGTATATTGAGTCTTACTGATAATGATTCTGGCTCCAATCCTATCCGTGTCGCGAATCGTGCAGACATGAATGAATGCGATGCACCAGAATCAAATAATACCAATGCTGAAGAGGAGTTGACGAGAATAGTACCTGCCACTACCTCACCTGGTGCAACTTCTTCTTCCATAGCCATCATCATCACCTGACCTCTAGCTGCGGGTCCCCTCTGCTGGAAACCTCTCTGCCTGCTCTGCACTGGATCCTGGGCACACTGCTGCTGGAATGCCTGGGCCTGAGGCAACAATGGCCTCGGGTACTGCTGCTGCTGCATGGGTGCTGGTCCCCTAACTGATGGACTGGTTAGGTTAGAAGAGGAAGAACTGCCCCTATTAGGGCAGGCTCCTATCTTGTGATCTGCCGCTCCACAAGCAAGGCACAATCCTTGTGCCCTACGATAATCCGCCACTACATGGCCTGGCTTCCCGCAATGAGAACATCCCATCGCGGAAGTCTGCTTCTGCTTCTGCTGCTGCGGGTATGTCGGGGTCGAATGCTAAACCGACGTTACTGAGGCCGCCCGCCTCGGAGTTCCAATGGTCAAACTTCTACTGCTGGGGCTGGAGCTGATGATTGGTGCATCTGACTGTGGGACCGCTTCCTACCTCCGATCCTATCCACGATCCTCTGGGAGGTGTACTCATACCTCCTAGCTATCCTTAATACTGTATCGAACGTCTGGTGTTCGAACTGCTCGACTGCCAACAAGATCTCTAAATGCAGTCCCTGCTGGAACCGCTGGGCCCTATCAAACTCGGTCGCCACCAAGGTGGGGGCAAACCTACTGAGTCTAGAAAACTCAGATGCATAACTGTCGACTGTTCTGCCTCCTTTCTTCAAGTTGGTAAATCTTGTCTGTAGGTCGTACCGAGCCATAGCATCAAAATACTTTGTCTGGAATCTCTCTCTGAATACCGCCCAAGCAATGGGTGCCACTAATCCCATCGCTTGTGTCGCCCACGAACTGCGAGCTAAGTCCAGTGACTGGCCACCTTCTCATTCTCAGGTGTCCTAGCTGCTTCCAGAACCACCTCGGTATCCTGAAGCCAAGCATCCGCGGCAATCGCATCCTCACTGCCATCGAAGAAGGGAGGGTTCAGGCGCTTGAAGTTGTTGGCCGTGCTATTTCCTGGATGACCGCCTCTGGTCAAAGCATCTGCCACAGTCTGGTGCAAGGCATCTCCACTACGATCCTGAGAAGCTATCAAGGTCCTGATGAGACCTACCAAGGTGCCATCATCCGGCTCGGCAGGCTGAATGGGCTGAACTGGGGGCTCTCCTCCACGAGGTATAACTCTGGAGGCAACTCCAGAATGTTGGGCTTGATCTCATGGTTGCTGGTCCACGGGAGGTGCTCCACCTTGCTGATCGACGGGTTCAGGTATAATGCCGCTGAAGAAGACGACACAGGAAAAAACAATAAGGAAGGACCAGGACAGATCAACGATACAAACACACGATCAGGGCAAGAATCCAGAGATACAGAGGATATGAATGGAGATCAAGGACGAGTACTGATTGAGACATCTATTAGGTAAACCCTCACATTTCTTGATTGACTCGACCTGCATGGGCTACCACTTAAACCATGTCACGCCCCAGAACCAGAATACTGGAGAGCGGGGGCGTACATAGCCAGCTACGTATATTGAAATAGAATACATCTCAACTATACGGTCACGGCTGTCTAGATATGAGGGTTTACTACAAGCCAACGGTCTCTTATGGTCAAGCCTATTGTCTCAATCACAAGCAAGTAATATAATCACAAGATGTTTGACCACCAAATATACAATAAAAGGCGTCCCAAATATTACATATCAGCTGATCATGAAGCTAGTCGTACAAAATATGAGGACTAGCAAGAGTTTAGTCATACATGATCAACCCTAGGATTCGTCAATCATGTTTACAGCCTGTAGGCAGACAGTAAGTAAAGTGCATCGAGCTAATAGGTGCTCGTGGGCTAAACGCCTCAAAAGAATAACTTTATAATAGAGTGAGCGAAACAAAATAGAAAATCCACTCGTAGCCCGGGTTCCTTCTAGTCGCCACCATCGGACTGGAGGTTCGAAAGATCCTCGGGAGCTGCTCCAAAATCTGGCCACACAAAACCAGCTGGGTCAAACCCCAGAAAAAGCAAGTGCCACAAGGGAGGCCACAAAATAAGCACAAAAGCCAGCATACCAGAACATATGAAATAAAATAAAAGTACAAGTAATAAAGAGCACGTCAGGACAATAAACGACTAGGGACGTGGAACCATTCTGGAAACCAGGTTACAACCCGTAAACCAAACAAGGACCGGAGTTGTAACCCTTCGCCTGAATAGCTCCTTGCCTCTAACCAATTATTGTTAAAACAAGTAAAATAATCATGTTCAGGAGTACCAGGTACAGGGACTAGATAAGACTTAGACAAGGTTGGACTCCATCCATTCACAAGCGGCCAAGCAATTACTACGGCTTACTACTTAACTAACTAGGGTTATCACAAGCCTTAATTACTAACAAGATGCAAGTAAGAAATTCCCAGTCCCAAGCCCTGCAGACCATCTAGTTATCCTTCTGCGGGTTGAGAGTATGGTTGGGTACATCGCCCCGGAGACGATATACCCTTAGGTGACTTAGAGGGTACAACACATGACAGTGCGCTGGAAATGTGCTCTACTCGTCGGCAAGCTACAAGTCCAATTAAGAGCGCTCAGATAACGAGATTGCCTGTGATTGGAAATTCTCCATGAACTATAGTTTGATCTAGTCATTAGCCTAATCCATATTCAGTATGAATCCCTGACCGTGGGAACCAGGGAGTCACGTCCTAGACATGATGCAAGACAAGACAAGTGGATTGCACAAGCAAGCAAGCAGGAACACCCACGGTGTCAAGTTGATTATACGAGTCAAGTTAGCCGTCGCAACAGCATCATGATAAATCATGTCAGGGTACTTGTCAGGAGTGCGCCACGACGGACCACTATCATGTCAGGTTGGTCATGTCAGGAGTGCACCACTACGGGTCACTGTCGTGTTATGCTAGTTCCTTGTCATACCATGCCATGTACAATAGTCATTCCAAACATATCAAGTAAAATCAAGTTCATGACAAAAGGCGTAAGGATATAAAATGGTCGTAAAATATCTAATAAAATATCCAAGAGCCAAGCTTAAAGAAATAAAACCAAAACTCCAAGAGCCAATGGTTTGCGCAAGGGGTCATGGGTTGGATTGCGCAGGGTGCCAAGTGCGCAAGGGCACAGGGCGCAGGATGAAGATGGCGCAGGAATGGTTGGCGCAGGGGTCGAAGTGCGCAGACTTAGACTGCGCAGGCAATGGATGGCACAGGATACAGGCTGCATAGGCTTAGACTGCGCAGGCAATGGATGGCGCAGGATGTAGGTTGTGCAGGGGTCAAGCGCGCAGGAGCCGATGGCGCAGGGTTGGTTGCGCAATCGGGCAGCGGCTAGGCTGCACAGTCAGCGACCAACGCTAAAGAGCACGGCACGGGGAGGCTACGCGATCAGTGCTGCGCTAAAGAGCGCAGACTGTAGATCTTCTTCTCCAGGCCGAGAGGAACATCAAGAACACCCAAAATTCTTTTCTTCATATCTTGGTCAAATCAAAGCCAAATCTAGATTTTTAAAGGTCTAACTTGAGTAAAATTGAATTCTCTTCCACAGAGAAGCATCAAAACCCACAAAAGTCCAACCAAAATAGATCAAAACCATGTAAATTCAAAAATAGTTAAAACCTAGATCTAGAACAATGGAGATTCCAAATCACAAAATGTCAAGTTCTAATGTTTATGTCCATGGCCTAATCTAGCTAATGGACAAATAAAATAGGGTTCTCATGTGGTGGCAAGGTGCACTTGCCTATGGGTGTTGGTGAGTTGTGTAGAGGAAGGAAGAAGAAGAAGAAGAAGAAGAAGAAATTAATAGAGAAAAGTAATGAAGAGAGAGAGTGTTAGGTGGGGATAATAAAGAGGGTAGGTTGTGGTGGAATGAGGGTTGAACATAGGCTAAAGGTGATCCAATGCATGTTAAACCAAATCAAACCAATTTTCCTCCACAAAATAAACCAAGCCAGGTAAAACCTAATTACGAGAACCAAAATCTGCAAGTCAATCCAATTACAAGTACATGCCAAAATTCGAGAAAATAAATACAGGTCTGAAATACATGCAAGCTTGACAAAATACGTATTCAGAATATGGGTGTTACAGGGTCAGGCTGGCTCTTCTTTCTGCCATGGTGTGCAGTATTCAGCATGGTCTCCGCGCCTTCTCGTCCAAGGTCATTGCTCGTGACGTGGCAATGGACTTTGAACGTATAGAACTGCCTTATCATTACTTGCTGGGATGGCTGTTGCTGCATTATCAGTCTTTGATGAGATATGGAACGGAAGATGGCGTTACGTATGACGACGCTTTTCTTTTCAGGGATCACCATCGGCCTTGGGAATGTAGTACCATGCCGGCGTGTCGGAGGATGCTGGCGAGGGTGGACGGGTATAATTTCTTCGTGTCTGTTCCCCGTTTTACTGATCAAGAGGTGAGGAGTGTTCATGTTGATGGTGTCGGACCTCCTCATTTCTTACCTGAAAAGATGCGTTTCTGGCTGCGTAACATTCGCCCGGCGTATTTAGTTTACTGGAATCGCAACACTTTGTACTTGGAGCCCTACTTGCCCAGTAGGTTTGCCCGTCAATTTGGGTACAGTCAGTTATTCCTCGGGCGCCCCAGTTCTCACCTGGAATTTGAAGGTAGCATTCTCGACGGTATTAGGGCATGGAGCTACTATGACACTTGTCATACTCGGACTAGCTTCTTGGTCCCTGCCGCAAACGTGATAGGGAAAATCCTGCATATGGCGGCCCTTTATCATGTGATGGCAAATCCTCCTCCCCTCGATTTTGACTCAAGGACTAGCTTCATTGTGGGCACTCGCCTGGCGGAGAAGGCTATAGTATCGAGGACAAAGAAGAAAGGGGCAAATAGAGTTCCTACGCCCGATTTCGAATCCTTCGACACAATTGAGGAAGACAACAAGCGGGACGACGAGGACTCTCTTTCTTCGGGTGACGAGGCAATGGCGGGTCAGCCTCCCGTCATGGCAGGTGAGATGATGATGGATCAACCGTCGGTTGTTTTCGATAAAGCGGTGGACCAATTGCCATCTGTGCCGGAGGTAGTGCGGGTAGAACTACTGCCCGTCGTGCCTGGTCCCTCACGTAAGTGAGGCAGGCGTGAGTCCACTGGAGGAGGAGTAGCTTTTTCTGTAAAGAGAGCGGCGGTCGGACCCCGTAGGCTGCTTATTACGAAGAAGGGTGAGGATGTAGACGATGTTCCGGAGGTAAGTCGGAGCCATCTCTTTGTTGTAGTTTTCTTTTCTCTCAGAGATATGACTTAATCACCTTTCTTTGTAGCCGTCTGATGAACCGAACTTTCCTGAACCGTCTACTGCCCCTGGAGTTGATCCGGCCCTTGCTGCTTTGATTAGCGGCGTGTGTGCCGTAGTCCTTTCTACGGGGGCTCTCTCAGCGGCGGCTGGGAGCTCCCAGGTTGCTGAAGCCTCGGCCCAGGGTGATGAAGGTTTCCTTGGGCCTGTCTCCGATACCGCTGAACTTCAGCAAGGCGACGCCGATCTCGGTGCATCTCCTCCCGAGGATGCAAGGGCGGAGGAGTCTATTATACCTGACTCGGAGGCTGTTGGTGAAGTGGCTGCGGTGGCTGCAGGCGAACCTCGGCCTCCACACTCCTCAACTGGTAAGATAAGCCAGATATTGACTAGTGAGGGGGCTTATTTGCTCTATCAATATATCCTCCGGGTCAAATCGATTCATGGTTGCCTTGTCCCTGCAGGTCCTAACCCTTTACTTCCCGCCGTGGATGTTTTTGGGGAAGGTTCGGCTTACCGTGATCTGGAAGAAAGGAGTGTTCCCTCTCCTTTGCCGTCTCATGTTGAGGGGCCTCCCGCCAGCTCCAGGCAGATGGGAATGGAGTTGGCGATGGTCTCCGCCTCATCCTCCGTAGATTATACGGATCCGGAGACTGACCTCTTGACCCTACCGAGCATTCAAATTCTGCGGGCTGTCGAAGAAGAGTTGGCCGCTGTTCAAGCGTCCTTCCGTGCGGAGCTGGTTTCTCTTGTGGCAGGAGCTGCCGATTCTGTTGCGTCTTCTTCAGTGTTGCCGGCTACACTCCCGTTGACACCGGCTTCTTCGGAAGCTCTAGACAAGGTGACGCAGGATGTGGTTGACAGCTTCTATCGCCACTTGAAGAGAGGTATAGATGCTGCTGTAGAACGGGGGACCCCGTTTACTCTGTCTTTGTGGTCTGCTCGGGGCCAGATTGCGACCTTGAAGTCCCTTCCTGGCGGGATGGGGTTGGCTGCAGTCCTGGACCTAAGTTGGTGGAGGCTGATCAGCTTGTGACCTAATTGCTGGCGACACGGCAGGCAGGCTTGCCTGCTGCGATTGATCGGGAGCGGGGCTTCCTAGTTGCTGCTCGGGATTGGATCAAGCTTGCTCGGAATACTGCCGGGCCAGTTGTGCGGGGAGACCTCGACAAGTTTTCTGCTTCGTATGACAGGCTGGGTCGTCGAAGTCAGGCTTGTCGGGCTCAGAAAGAGTCTGCTTCTCGTGGAATTGTTGATACGAAGGAGCGGATTCTCGCACTCCAAAGGGAATTGACCTTCTTAGAGTCAGAGCTGGAGGCTGCCCGTGCGGAACAGGAGTCGATTGTTCGGGAGGCCGAGAAGGTTTTCCAATCTTCTGCTAACCTGGAGCGGGCTTTTAAGAGATTTGAGGATAACTGGCAAGCCCATGCTCAACTGGAGGACGAGGCGGTGCTGACCCAAGAGGCGGAACGTCGAGCTACCCAGAGGTTTGAGCGATCAGTTGCCTTGCTGGTGGATCGTCTCAGGGCGTTATGTGTCCCGGAGCAGTGATCAGCTTTCTATTTTCTTTTGTTTCTTTTTTTTGTAAGGGATGTGATCCCGAATGATGTAGCACTTTGAATTTTGAATAAATGAGCATGTTTCAACTCATCTTCTCTTTTTTGTACTTGTGGTGTTCGTGGAGCTGGACTTGCTGGGGGATTATTTATGGACATGTTATCCTAGGCGTACCTTGGTTTTAGATATGGATAACAAGTTTGGACAGGATGTTCGGAACAGCCGTGGCAAAGTGGTCATGGATGTTCATGGTATTAGGAAAAAGAATGCCGTAAAGCAGCTGGGCTCCCGGGGCATGGTGAGGTGGTGGATTTATGCTAAGAAGCTTAGCAAAGGAATATTTGTGGACCTATTATCCTTGGCGTACCCTGGTCTAGGGTACGGATAATGGGATGAAAGGAAACCAACATACTTGCTCAGAGGTTATGAGGACATGGCAAGCATGAGGGTTTTACCGTGGAATCTTCCTGCTCAGAGGTAATGAGAACATGGCAGGGGAGACTTCACGGAAGATATTCGTGGTTAATAGCGGACATTTGTAGTCAACATAGGACATTTGTGGACCTATTATCCTTGTCGTACTCCGGTTGTGGGTACAGATAATAGGTTGAAAGGAGACCGACATACTTGCTCAGAGGTAATGTGGACATGGCAAGCATGAAGGTTTCTTCGACGGAGCCTTCCCACTCAGAGGTAATAAGGACATGACAGGAGTGGGCTCAATGAAGAGGGGGTACATAGAACGACTCAGAGGTCGGAGAACGTGGAAGTTCTATGCGAGGGGGCGGTTTGTTTTTGATGGAAGTGAAAACGACTCAGAGGTAATGAGGACATGGTCGTTTCGGAGATTTGTGGATCGATTACCCTTTTTGTGCACTGGGAGCGCGGGTAGTAGACCACGAGGGAGGATCTCTTCCAGGAAGAAAGTTCAGAGGTATAATAATACGTGACTTACTATCTGAAAGAATGACCGAAATACGAGTTCAGAGGCACCAGCAGGTACATAACTCGGTAATTTAGAATATTGAGAAAGTGTGAGTTCAGCGGCACCAGCGGGTACATAACTCGATAATCTGAAATATTGTGGATGTGAGTTCAGCGGTACCAGCGGGTACATGACTCGAAGATCTTGGAGAGAATGTCGTTTAGACATAATATTTCTTCAGGAACTTGCCGTTGACGGGCAACATAAGCAAGTCTCCGTTTTGCTTTGCGAGGCGGTAAGCACCGTTGGAGAATACTGTCTCAATGATAAATGGGCCTTCCCACTTTGGCTGGAATTTATCGGCGGTCTTGTGAGTCATGACCATCGGCCTCCGGACTGCCAAGACGAGATCGCCCACCTGGAATGTTCTGATTTTGACCTTCTTGTTGAAAGCTCCAGAGATGCGTGCTTGGTATAGCTCAATTCGTTGCTAAGCTAAGAGGCACTTTTCATCTAGTGCCTCCAATTCCTGTAGGCGACGCTGGTGGTTGTCGTCGGTTGTCAATTGATGTATGAGGGCGACACGTAGTGAGGGGATCTGGGTCTCCAATGGGAGGACTGCCTCACTACCATATACCAGGGAGAATGGTGTATTTCCGGTGGCTGTTCAGACCGTGGTGCGATAAGCCCATAAGCATTTGCCGAGCTTCTCGTTCCAGTCACGTTTGTTGGAGGAGACAAACTTCTTGAGGAGTTTAATGATTGTTTTGTTGAATGCCTCTGCCAACCCGTTCGCTGCCGGGTTGTATGGTATCGAAGAGACATTCTGAATACGATGCTTATCGCAGAACCGATAGAATGCGTGGCTTGCAAACTGTGGACCATTATCATGGATGATCCTTTATGGTAGTCCGAAGCGGCAGATGACGTGATGCTTAAGGAAGTTGATTACGTTTGAAGTCTTAACTTCTGCGAGTGGGACGGCCTCCGCCCATTTGGAGAAGTAATCAGTGATCGCAAGTATGAAACGATATCCTCGGGAGGAAGGTGGGGTGATTAGACCGATGATATCCATTCCCCATGCCTCGAATGGCCAGGACGCCACTGTTGGATGTAGAAACTCAGATGGTTGGTGAATGAAGTCTGCATGGATTTGGCAGGCTTTGCATTTTCTAGCATAATCTATCGCATCTGCCACCATCGTGGGCCAATAGTAGCCCATTCGTTGAAGGCGGACTTGCAATTTAGGACCAGGCTGGTGGGCCCCGCACACACCATTGTGAGCTTCTCGTACGGCTTCTTTGGCTTCTGTGTTTGACAGACACCGAAGCAGTAATCTATCGTAAGAGCGGCGATACAGCATTTTCGTCTCTGTATCGTAGAAGAATCTAAGAGAACGCTGTTTGATGGAAGTGGCTTCCTTTGGATTCTCGGGTAGGATATCGTAGACGACAAAGTCGATGAATGGTTGTCTCCAGTCTGGGGCATCATCGTTCGTCTGTACGGAATAACTCGCCACAAATTGCATATTGTTTTTGGGACAGACCAATTCGTGGCCTATCACATCCACTGATTGGCGATCATAATTCGGAACTGCTAGGGAAGCGGCAAGACCGGCTAAGGCATCTGCTTCGATATTTTGGAGTCTAGGGACATGTTCGATGAAGAACCCATTGAATGACGAGATGATGTCAATCGCTATTTGGTGATAAGGGATCCTGTCTTCGTGGCGGACTTCGTATGAGCCCCGGATCTGATTGACGATTAGCTGGGAATCGCCATATGCTTCAAGGTATTCTACTCCCAGCTCTCTTGCAAGTTAGAGGCTAATGACCAGAGCGTTGTACTCGGCCACATTATTAGAGCAGGGCTCGGTGAGGGAATAAGTGCGGTTAATCACCAATCCGAAAGGAGAGATTAGCACTACCCCGACTCTGACGACTATATTGCCTTTAGGTCCGGTCCTCGAAGCACCGTCGAAGAACATTCGCCATATATTCTCGTGAGAGGTTGCATGTGAGTTGGCGACCTCATCTGGGATCTCTTCATCTATCCTGGAGGACTCCGAGCCTGGGTGGGCTGCTAAGAAGTCCGCCAGGGCTTGGCCTTTGACTGCCTTTTGTGGGACGAAGATCATACGATAAGGGGACAGCAATATTACCCATGTAGCGAGGCGAAAGCTGAGTGCCCCTGTTTTAGTCATGAGGACCCTTAGAGGGTTGACTCGTGAGATCACATGTATTGTTTGTCCGGTGACATAGTGTCGCATTTTCTGAATGGCGAACACCAGGGCGAGGCATTCCTTCTCCACAGCGGTGTATCGGTGCTCTGGCCCAATCATCATTCGGCTGAGATAATATATGGCCTGTTCATGGCATGCCTCGTTGTTCTGTGCCAGCAGAGCCCCGAAAGAGTGTTCCATTGCTCGTACATAGAGCAGGAATGGTTTTCCAGGAACTGGAGCCGCCAAAACTGGAGGATTTGACAAATATTCTTTGATGCTGTCGAAAGTACGTTGACATTCCTCGTCCCATACGAATAAGACTCCTTTCTTCATGAGGTGCATGAACGGTCGGCATCGCCCGGAGAGGTTAGAAATGAACCTCCTGATATAAGCTAGCCTTCCTTGGAGGCCTCTGAGTTTGTGGAGATTTCTCGGGGGACCCATCTCCATGATTGCTTTTGTCTTCTCAGGGTCTACATGGATACCCTTTGTAGTGATGATGAAGCCCAAGAACTTCCCGCTGGATACGCCCAGAAAGGACTTCGTAGGGTTCATTTTCAAATTGTGCGCTCGTATAAGGTCGAATACCGTCCTTAGATCCTGCAGATGGTCTCCCTTGCTACGGCTCTTAACGGCTATATCGTCAATGTAGCACTCCACCGTCTTGCGTAAGTGGTCTCTGAAAATGATGCTCATGGCTCTTTGATATGTGGCGCCAGCATTCTTTAAACCGAAAGGCATGACTGTGTAGCAGTACGTGCCAATCGGTGTTCGGAATGATGTATGCTTTTCGTCGTCAAGAGACATTTTGATTTGGTTATACCCCGAGAAGCCATCCATGAATGACATACGTTCGAAGCCGCAGGTATTGTCGATCATGATGTCTGTAATAGGAAGAAGGAATTCATCTTTGGGGCATGCCTCATTCAAATTGCGGAAGTTGATGCAGATTCGAATCTTCCTATTCTTCTTGAGGACGGGTACTATTTTGGCGACCCAATCGGGATGTTGCTCCTCACGAATGAAACTGCTGGCTATCAGTTTGTTGACTTCAGCTTCGATCGCATCCATGATGCCTGGGCGGAAGTGTCGCTGTTGTTGCTTGACTGGCTTCACATCTGGCCGAATATTGAGTTTATGAACAGCAATGTCGGGATTTAATCCTGGCATGTCTTCATAGCTCTAGGCGAACACATCAATGTATTCTCTGACAAGTTCTAGCAGCAACTCCCGATCTTCGTCTGTTAGGCTTTTACTGACGAAAATTGGTTTTGGAGAAGATTCGCTGCCGAGATCCACTTGTATGACCTCATCTTCAGTAGGAGGTTCTCTCTGTTCGAACCGCTTTTCCCATTATACGTCCAACTGCTGGGCCCACGGTTCTAGCTCAAGGATTTTGGAAAGGTCTTCGTCTTCCTCGTAAGCGTCTGCGGATGTCATATTGACTGACATGACTTGTCTGAACATGTCTCCGATGCTGGTATCTGAGTCAGAAGTTGGTGAACCGGTTGAATGTGATTGCCATTCGCATTCTTCATCTGAACTCTCGGGGGTCGTAGTGGGCGTTACATACCCTAGCCCGCATCGAGTTTTGTTATAATAATCCCGTAGTTTACCCACCGGGACTGGCGGCTTCAAAGGTAATCGTCGCCCAGTACCGTAGTTTAAACTCGGTGTCGTCTCCAGATCATACACCTGCTTTTGCATGAGATATTTGGATTGTGCGCTATACAGATACAGAGGCAGTCTCCCGGTATCTGACCCGAGGTCGGTTTCCTTTGTGGTGGAGGGATACGGGTTGTTTGTCCGGCCGAAGATGATTGGATGGTCCCCTCCCTCGATTATTCGGTAAGCGTCTTCTATTGGAGTAAGCTGGATCGCGGTGTACACATTTGTCACTTGTATGTGCAGGTGAGTTCCTATACCGTGTTCCATAGCATACATTGTACATAGCTTATTGAGCTCGGTGTAGTTCAAATATAACCCTTTATTGATGAAGTAAGGTATCTTTTCTAGGGGGATTACATCATCAGAGGAGGGAACATCAGTGTGGGCAGCCACATACTTGGCTAGCTTCGGTTCTTCTTCGGCTACCCCCTGTGTAAATGAAGACTGAGAAGACGACCTGGGAAGCTTGATTGTCAGTGGTTCAGTTGATAGAGTTGAGCGTGGAGTTGTTGGCAGACTAGCGACCCCCAGTTTGGCACTCGAGGTGGAGCGAGGAGTGGCTGGTTCGCTAGAAGTGTCAGACCTTGCGTCGGGGTGACGACCCTTCTTGGGAAGACGTATCGTCAGTGGCCTATCAGAGGGATTGAGCTTCCATGTTTGGGGTTGACAGACTCTCGCCAGTCTGATTGTCAGTGGCCCCGTTGTGGGTCTCGGCACTTGGCCGGACCTTGGCAGCCGGATTATCATCTGCTCTTCTTGCGCCGAGAGGCTGATTGTGTCCTTCCGCAGAGTGGCAGTAAGGGGTGCGGACCTGCCTGGTTTGCGAGCTTGGAGGTGGATCGTCAGGGGTCCTTCTGATCCTGTAGCTGTCTCGGTATGAGCTTGTATGTCTCCTTCATCAAGGTGCCTCTTTAACTTTTTGTATAGGCAGGAGTCTGAGTAGTAGGATTCGACCCCTTTGAAGGGATCGATATCAGCAAATTCTGTCTTTAAGAAGCCGTGTTTGTTGACATATTTGAAGCACTGGTGTAACGTGGAAGGCACGATCATATAATCGTGTATCCATAGGCGCCCCAAGAGGATGTTGTAGGAAGTGTCTGTATCTATGACGTAGCAGGTGACTTCGGATTGGAGATCGCCAATCTGACACTTCAGACGAATCTTCCCAATAGGGTAGCTCCTGTCCAAATTGAAACCGCTGATGGCGGTACTTGTAGGTGTCAGGCGATGCATTGGGATACGGAGATTATGTAGCAGACCCTTCGGGATGATGCTTATGGAAGAGCCAGGATCAATGTGCATCCGATCTACCTTCACGTCGCCGATGTATCCCGTGTAGTATAGCGGGCGATCATGTAGGTTGGTTTTGATGAGCATGTCCTACGGAGTGAAGACGATGTTGGGCATTGCTCCCATACAGGCACTATCCTGGAGATCCACAGGTGAGTCCCTCCCGGTGAGGTTGGATTGAGCCAGATAGGCATCGGCATTTTGGAGTGCTTCGCTCAATGCAATACGAACGTCCTTGGAGAGCCTTAGGAGTCCGTACAGTGACAATTTGGCCGGAGTGTTAGCCAATTGTGCTAAGATGTCAAAGTTGTAGGGCCTCTCTAGCCCTTGGGCTGCGTCTTTTCGGAGAGATTTGTCGAAGCGAGTCTCCTTTGGCCTAGGCTTGTCGGTCGTCGAAGGCTGAGCCGGTCTCGGAGCATCAGTTGTGGTGGGTTAATAATTTTCGGTTGGGTTGTCAACCATAGGTTGGGATTGCGCTCCGGACCGCGTGACGACGGCTGTAGCTTCCTCATTGTCTGCGGAGATTGTGTGGCAGGTCCTGACTTTTTCACTTTTCTTTTTGTCGGTGGTAGATGGTGTAGGCCGAGTCACTTCTGACACCAAGTCTGGATGGATCCACATGACCTCCGCTCGTGATGTGGTGAGGGGTACTAGTCCGACAGCCTGGTCTCAGGGAGGTGGAAGATTGGTGTTCTCCGTTGTTGCCAAAGGGACTGGGATCACCCCGTCTTGAGTCTCCATCGGAGGGAAGCTACCGAATTGTACGGACAACATATTGGCCGCCACGGTTACCTCTTCAAAATCGATGGCCAGAGCGTTCGAATCGATGAGGTTCTGGATGTACCGTTTCAGCTGGTAGCAATCGTGTGTAGCATGATGAACATAGCGATGATAATGGCAGTATTTCGGATTCTCCATCTCTGCCGGCCGCGGTTCCCGTCTTGGTGGAGGAAGCTGGATTCTATCCCCTTGTATGAGCATGTCCAAGATAGGCTTGACACGACTGTCTTCGAAGAAGTAATTGATTTGTGGCCATTGTTTGTCTGCGGGCTTCGGCTCAGGTTTTTGTGTTGTATCGGCCACCATAGCCTGCTTCCCCTTGCTGTCCCGATTGTTGGAGGGGTTACTCCCGTTATCATTGTTGGGACGCTTGCCCTTGCTTTCTCCTTCCGAGATGTACAATCCCAGTTGGCGAGCCTTCTTCAGTCGTTCTTCGGTGCTTGTGGCGCTGATAATGAAGGCCTTCCAATCTTTGAATTGACTTTTGCCCATCCAGAGGCTGATTGTTGGAAGCAGTCTCTTTTGGCAGATCTCAATCAAAGAGGAATCTGGATTTCCGGAGGGCAGCTTCATGGCGGTTTTGCGGAATCGCTCAATGTAGTTCCTGGTTAACTCCTTCTCCCCTTGGACGATGCCCATGAGGGTGGACATGGTGACGTCCTGTCCTACTTCGTAGAACCTCTCCAAGAACAGGTGCTTGAAGCCGACGAAGGAGTGGATGCAGTTGTCCGGCAGATTGTAATACCAGTCGAAGGTGACTCCTTCTAATGCCCCAATGAATAATCGAGTGAGGATAGCATCATCATGGGGCAGATGGTCGGTGGTGACCTCGAAGTAAGTGATGTACCGACTTGCTGAGGTCTTGCCATCATATGGGTTGATATTGAACGGCTTATATTTTGGCAGGAATGGAACATCCCTCCATTCAGTAGGGTATGGTTGCCGTATTCTGAGATCTTGAGCGTTTTCTCGAGCATGGAACATGGCTCGGAGCTCCTGGACCTCTCTCCTTACTTCTCGGGCCTCATCTGTCACGGTAGGGGCTGTTATTTCGGGAGGATTGTTGCCCGGGTTCGGTACCGCCGAATTTGAGTCTGCATTGACCGCGGGACCCGTGCTCGTTTGGCCAGGCGTCCCTCCTTGCAGAGTTGGAAGGGCTGCTTTAATCTCGTCTACAGACTTGACCAAAGCAAGTAATATGGCTTCGAGACTGTCAATGTGCTGACGATCACTGGAACCACCTTGATTGCTGTCCGTCATGAACACCGTCCTTACATGAGGAGCGATGGAAGGAACGGTGGAGGATATGCCCTCCGAGTCGTACCCATGTACCGATAAGTCATCGGGATATGTGAGAATATTGTCTTCTGGTTCAGACTCGGAGGGAGCAGTACCCCCAGCCTCAGAGTTTACTTCGTCTTGAGAGTCATGGATGTCCTCGGGGACATCGGTGCCTGTCGTACCTTATGGGAGAATCGTTTCCCCGGGCTCGGCTCCTTGAAACATCGGATTGTTACGGATGTTCAGAGGAGTGCTACCCCCAACCCCCAACGATGTGGATGATGAATTTCCCACTGCAGCAGATTTTGTCTTTGAACGGGTGTGTTGGAATACTCCGATGGAAGACAACCGTTTAGACGATAGTTTCTTAGCTGTAGTGGTTGATATCTTGGGACTGGAGATGCTTGTCTTTTTCCCCCTCCTTTCGGCGGAGACCTTCTGAGCGGAATTGCAGGAGACTACCGGAGGTGCCTCATCTTCTGAGCCCGGATGCTGTAGTCTTTGGAAGACGGATGGCCGATCTTCCGTCATTGCTGCGTTGTTGCAAAAGCAGTTGACGATGATTTGGGTGCAACGATGTCCAAGCAAGGACTCTTTGCATGCCGACACTCATCCTGTTTTCTTGCGTTTGTGGAGGATCGCCTCCCGCAAGTCAGAGGAACCACTCTGTCCGTTTGCCGCCGGGGGCTGGACTCGAGCGGTTGTATACAACTTTCCATCAGAGGCCCATGTGATAGTCAACGGGACGCCCCGATAGTCAGAGGTTAGGACAGCTGACTGGGCCTGATAAGCCCGCGCTGCCCTAGACTTCCTCTTTTTAGCACTTGTGGGTGCGTAATAGGAGGAGTCCAAGTTGGATACCACAGAATCTGGCTTATCATCCAGAGAACCATCAGGGTCAGGACCGCATGAGAGACGGTCGAAGACTGATCGAGAGAAGCGTGGAACAGACGCTATGCGGCTAGAGTTGGGTACCGTGCAGGCTGTCTGCATGCGGTTGTCTTCTTCTGTTGGATGAGTTGTTTTTGAGCGGCTAGGAGTCACGACCGTGCAGGCTGGCCGCATGCGGTTGGCAATTGTGGCCGCATGGGTTTTCTGTAAGCGATTGACTTCCATAGCCGCATGAGTTTCATCCATGTGATTGGCAACTGTAGCCGCATAAGCCATGCGGCTGACAGATGTAACCACATGATTTTTCTTCATACGGCTAGCAGATGTGGCCGTATGAGCTTTTTCCATGCGGCTAGCACCCCTATGCGGCTCTGTTCGCGTAGAGTTCCTCTTTGCCCCTGCAAGTCCAGCATCATAGTATTTTTTTCTGCCGGACTTGGGGACAGCAAAGTTGTCTACGGTTTGAAGTGGGGCCGCAGAAGAGTCCTTCTCGCCGTCTTGAGCAACAGAGGGTATCCCGTCGAGGGCTTGGGGAGGAGCAAATGATTTTGGCCTCCACTCTCTGCAAGCCTTTGTCGTGCGGGTGTGCTTCTAGACCGGGCCAGCGCTTCCTTCGGAGAGCATCTCTTCAAACGCCTGTTGGTCGAAGCGGACGACCATTTTTTGTTGCGTGGAGCCAAGTTTGGCTGCATCTGACTGCATCACCAACTCCTCAGCCGTGGAGAAGTTTGTCCCCAGCAGAGTCGCCATCGTGTTTGCCATAAAATATAAAAGAACAGAACAATTATCGGAGGACCGGACTTTTACTTCACGTTACAAACTCGCTTGTACAAAGAAAGCCTAGGGACGAAAACCTAGGTACAGCAATCTAAGTACAATTGTTTATTTTAGATTCTGGAGGGGTGACGATAGAGGCTCGGGAAGGCGACGGTAGCCCTGCCTTACTCCTTGGACGATCGGTATACAGCCTTGGCTCCTGTGAGAAGATGGTTGGCGTTGATGAAGAAATGTTCTTCTGGCTCCCCTGTTGCTATTCTGGCTTCTCTCTCTCTCTCTATTGTATTTTCTCTCTGACGGTGTATATCTCTCCTTGTCTCCCTCTCCTCTCTTCTTTTTTTCGTAAGGGAATAGCACCCAGCTATTTATAATAGTAGAGGGGCATCATTAGGATTTGGCTGATTATCCATTCTCAAAGTGGTGGCGGCCTGATGCTTAATCAATATAGACCATTCGTTTTAGGCGTGAAGGATCTGGGCCATAAATGGGGATAGCACTAAATCTTTCGAATAATTAATGCTGATTGCTTTAAATCTTCATGATTGATTGTGTAGCTTGGATCTCCCACCACGTGTCCCATTGGCTTGATTATGAATGATATGACCTGATCCCATTAATTATGAGGATATGGTCATTGGGATCTGGTAAATCTTTGCATCTCATAATCATCTTTGCTACCAGCTGTCATTGAATCTCTGCCACGTGTCTTGATGATGGACTCTGCCAAAGCCGCATGACATCCATGAACCGTATGAGACAGCGTCTCGGCGAACCGTATAGGTATAGTATTTACGAGCTGCTTGGTGAGCCGCATAAGTGTAGTAATCGCGAGCCGCATGAGATGGTTTCTTGGTGAACCGCATAAGTGTAGTAATTGCGAGCCGCATGGGATAGCTTTTTGGTGAGCCGCAGGAAGACGATCCTTGCCAGCCGCATGAAGCTGTTCTTCACTGGAGCCGCATGGGAGTAGCCACGTGTCAATCTCGGATCGCGTCAGAGATTTTCTCCTATTTTCCAAGAGTCTGTTATTATGGCAGGGCCATTATGATACTTTATGTCAGAGCCGTCAGCTGTCAAATCATGACAGAGCATTAAATAGGCAGACTGCTCGATGGCCAGCTGTGTGAAGGGGTCTCGTAGGTACACGTGGCATTGAGCCGTATATCTCCGTGAGCCGCATGTACTTTTGAACCACATGCGGCTGGGGGACTCTTTGAACCGCAGGACTATCCCTATGTAAGCCGCATGGACTCTCCTGTCCGAGCCGCATGAGACTAAGAGTCTCTCTGAACCGCATGGGACTGCTCCTGTATGAGCCGCATGGGGTTCTCCTGTTCTGAGCCGCATAGATCATCGTTCTAATATTTTCCATGCTTCTACAATGGGCAGTCACTGTGGGGAACGCTCAACCCATATATTGAGATATGTGGAGGATTGTTGGTGTTTTTGCCTTTGGACTAGAAAAGATAGTCCCACATCAGCTACACCAAATAGTGAGTATCTTAATATAATGCATTGCTTGTGTTGAGGTGTGCACATGAGGTGTAGTGGGGCACAAGTTTGTGCCATATAGGAGTATTTTCCTAGAAGGAAAAAGGATTAAATCCAACAAGGATGCAAGTGGATTTTTGTTGTGTGGACTCGGACTCGGACACGGACTCCAGGATGTCTCGTGCATGCACAGGAGTGTTCGGGGGGTAGGCGTGGACTGGCACACTTCTATACTGATTGTGGGATGATCTAAAATATCAAACTCTATTTTTGAGTATTGGAATTTTAGTCCCACATCGGATAGAAGAAGAGGTGAAGTCTCAACTCCACTCTATAAATAGAGCCCCTTGGCCTCCTTTGAAAGATGCACCAAGAAGAGAGTTAAGGGAGTCTGTAAAGTCCAGAAAGCCCGTTTAAGTCTCAAATTTTGACTTACGAGCGTTCCAGAAGTTCTTCGTGAACTTGCTGGTTCCTGGAAGCAGATCGTGGTGGGGCGAATCTTGCTTTGAGCAACGGTGATCTTAATCACCCCAGCAAGAACCTTTCCTCTTCTTCTTTCTTCTTTCTTCTCCTTCATCTGAGTTGTAACTCAGTTCTGTCCGTATGCAACTGCAATTGCGAGGAAGAACGTGAGATTTACTTTCTGATTATTGTTGCTTTCGTAATCAGATTTATATTATAGTGTTCCTCTTGGATCTCGAGAATAATCAGAAGGTGAACGTTTGTTGAACCTCTGATCTCGACATCGAGTCTACCATCTTTGATCAAGCCCCGGGACTAACAGGTTTTTATATGTTAAATACACGTAAGTTCCGATGCCCGTTTTAGTGTTTAGAGTTCAATCCAAAATTAAGAATCAGAAGCACTCATTTCAAAACTTGGCAAATTCTCAATCAAAATAAAACAGAAGTCCAGATACAGCAACAATTTAACATGGTACACAAATGGCAACATGAGTTGCAAAAGTAAGTTTTGATTCAGACAATTTGTAAATGTACAAAAGTTTGAATACTGAAAACTTTCTATATAGAAAATTAAAACTTCATTCTTTTGCGACTTGCTGGAGATCGTTCTTTTCGTGCCAAGATTGAAGTACAAGATAGAAGGAATATTTGAGTCAGGAATCTTCTGTTTATTCTCTCATGTTGTACTTATTTATCTTCCAATTGATACCATTTTATTGATTTCAGGTCTTCATACGGTTGCCCCTGAACAGAAAGAACTAATACTAACCACATTGAAGTCGGTTGGGAGGATGATATTGATGTGTGGAGATGGAACCAACGACGTGGGAGCACTGAAGCAGGTAATTAATCTATAGTCGTTCACTTTCTCTAAGGTAGAAATTTTTCATTCAACTCTCACCAAACATCTCACATGATGGAGCCAGCTACATGTAATGCCATAATTGGTTTTACTAGAAAAATGTGACTTTCGTATCTGTGATATGATATAACCATCTGTTAGCATTTAAAGTTGCAAGAGACTCTATTATAGCACTTGGAGTTATGGTTAGTTTGGCATCATTCCAAATGCAACATTTAGGAGGTACTCATGATTTGTTACCACGCTAAACTCATGGCATTAAATGTTGCAAGAGCTCCATTTGGATGTCGCAACCTTTCCCTGCAACAAAAGATGGAAAAAGGAAATCAAGTATTAAAATTTACATTTGGACGCATACAAAACGGCTTGCTGACAGTAATGACTTGTTTCTTGTTCTATGGTTTGGAGGCCTTTTGGGTTTTGGGTGGGAGATAATAGGTGTATGGTGCTTGGACATGTTTGACAAATATGCTTTTGTCGTACCGATTTTTCAGGGTTGCAGATATGATGTATTTTATGACGTGGCTCATATATTTAGAGTGTTCATACTTACTAGATCATCTCATGTTCCTAGTAATTTGGAAGGTTTTGATTATAACAATACCGGGGATTTAAAGTTGTTGATGTTTTCGTTTTATGTCCTTAATTTCAGACAGCTAGTGTATCTACATAATGTTGCTTTTACTTATAAATAATAACTCAATCTGAGATGTGGATTGATATCACTGATGTAGCTTTTGGAAACTCAGTTGCCTATCATGTTGAGTTACTATTTCTACTAATCCATGCCTGGTGAATAGATTGTCTTTTTTTTCTTAATAAGTAAACATTGAGAGTGGCTTGAGAAAATGCACTAGAAACTATCTGTAATTTATGTATTTCCATTCCCATTTAATCTGTTACATGGCTTATATTGGTTCATCTCTGGCATTTGAACTGTCTAGAATTTACATGTTCATTAAATCTTTCATTTTAAAGTTTCTAATGATGTTTTTTGGGTCATGTAGTTTCTCTTTTTATGATATCTTTCAGTTTTAGAATATGCTGGACCATGACCTAATCCAAATATTCTTTTTTTACGACATATTAGGAAGTTTTCCAACTAAGCTACTGCCAGGCCAATTTGTTGCTCTGATACCATGATTCCTTTATATAGCAGCAAGACTTGACACCAAATTGCCATATTTTAGTATAACAAACCTCACATTAGCTTCATTTTGTTACAACAATTTTTTTTAAAAAAATTGGATGCAAAAGTCAATATCTGATTATACACCTCCCATCAAATTACACTAGTGACATCCACCAGAATTTTTTTTAGCACCTTAACTATCCACCTTTGGCTTTTGACACCATAATTTTTTTTCTTTTGAAGCACTTTAGTACCATTTCAAAATAATAATTTATGTTCTTGTTCTCTTAGGAACTTGCTAAAAAATAAAGGTGCATGCATGCTATGAATAGGGGAATGCTGTGGATATGGGAGGGATGTGCTTCGGTCTAGTTTGCTAATTTTTTGGTTTTATTTTGTATGGTTAGATTATGTTTTGTGGTGAAAAGTGATGGATGTTTATGGTTTGTATGTTTAACTGGTATGGAAACAACAGATGTGGGATATGAGTACTTTGTGGTTGGATTATGTTGTGGTTGACAAGTAAAGAATACATGTGGGATGTGTATTGGAAGTTTTTGTTGTATGAACAATACAGTTTTGTTAATATGAAATTTGGGTTTTATAGAATTTGATGTGTGTAGCTTCTGGATTGATATTATGTGTGTTTGATTAATATTATATAATCTTGACAAAATTTTGGCAAGCTTCTCTTGACGGTACTTTGGATAGCTACTCTTGACGGTTGTCAAATGTCAATTTTAATTCAAATCAGGCTGCATAATAGCCGTGAATTACTGCTTTTCGTGACGGGTTTTGTCCGTCAAAACAAATGCTTTTCTTGACGGCTAAAGGCCGTCATCTAGGCCGGAGCCAAGAAAATTTTTTGCCTATGTTGACGGTTTCTAAAACCTGCTATCTTGACGGCTAAAAACAGTTAAGAAAATTGCTGCATATGACGGCCAAAAACTGTCAAGAAAATCCATGCCAGTGACCGTCAAGAAAAGGGGGGTCTTTTCTTGACTCCGGCCTAGTTGACGGATCTGCAACCGTCAAGATACCCATTTCTTGACGAGAAATCCCGTCAAGAAAAGCCTTTATGCTTGTAGTGTATAAGAATCTATTTAAGACTATATCGTTATAGACAATAAAACTTACATCAGCAATGTAGTAAAAACTCAGAGTCTGCACCATCAAGACAACGGAGATATTGATGAAAATCTCTACTTGTTTGATACCAGAAGGTTGGTATGCTTGGCAATTAATTTGTGTAACCCCCACCCACACACCCCTTGCCCCACTTCTCATCATTACAACCCTTAGAGCATCTCCAACCCTATTGTGAGTTTAGAAAAAATGGTTGCCACATAGGAATGACAAACTTTTATTCCAAAAATTCTTCTCCAATGCAAATGTAGAATAAAACATGAAGTTGACTTGGCAATGACATGGCAAGGAGAATGTGAAGTTGGTTGTCTAGATCTAGACAATGCACTTCATAATAACTGTCTCCACATCATCAATTATGAATAGAAATATTTATAAAAAAGTTGAAGAAGTGGAGGAGTTGCGTTGGAAGTTGGAAAAATACTTTTTATTGTCTCCTCAATACTTTGCATTGGAGAGAGTTTTTCTATCTCATTGTCTTTTGAGATATAATTTTGCCACATAAACAAGACATTGTCTTGTGGCTTATGCCACATAGGAGCCACCTAAGACTCACAACACTTAACAAGACAATAGGGTTAGAGATGCTCTTATTGTGGTAATTTCAAAGTTGCCATGCTAGAAGGCTAAGGGATCTCAAGGTAATCACCAGCGATGCCTTACCACCAAGGGTAGCAAAATTAAGTAAAAAAAAATAGGCTAATTATAAGGGCACAGCCTTTTTGATCAGGGCTGTCCAAGTGACAGCTTTCCATTATTTACAAGTTTGCCACCGAAAAAATTACTCAGGGCTATCCAAGTGGTAGGTATAAAAGTTAACTCTTAAATTTTTTTTCTTCTTCCTCACTCTCCATTCTCTCTCCCTCTTTCTTCTCCAAACCCTAGTTCTGGTCCCCACACTTTTTTCAACCCCACATTTCTCCAAACCCTAGAAGGTTCCCCAAGGAAGATTCTTAGAATATTCGGTACGATAACGTCCGTTAAACGATAAAATTTCTGAGGTTATTTTTTTGAAGTAATCTTATATTTTGTCCCAATGTAGAAATTATGGAAGAAAGTGGATCATCACGTCTATCAATCGAGGAACCAGGATCTTTCGAACAATACGACGAAACACCCGAAAAACTCTCGGTAAATTTTCGACCGACTGCTTCACATTCGACTGTACAACTGGACTGCCAGATTGTCTGGCAGTCCAAAGAACACGAAGGACTGCCATATTATGCAGCAGTCTATTTGTAGAACTAGTGTAAAATAGGACTGCCACAAAATATGGCAGTCCAAGAAGTAACGAGGACTGCCAGATTATGCGGTAGTCTATATGTAGAAATACTGTACAGTTGGACTGCCAGACTTTCCGGCAGTCCATAAAACACGTAGGACTGCCACATAACTCGACAGTCTATGTGTAGAACTAGTGTTAAATAGGACTGCCAGACTTTCTGCCAGTCTATAAAACACGAAGGACTGCCACAAAACTCGGCAGTCTATGTATAGAACTAGTGTAAAACAGGACTGCCAGACTTTTTGGTAGTCTATAAAACATGATGGACTGCCAGAATGTCTGGCAGTCCTGTTGTACAGTCCTGAAGGAATGGCAATTTTCCTTGACAGTCTTGAAGTTGTTGATATTGTAATTTTGGTTGTAATTGTGATTGGCAATTTTTTTTGAAATTAAATGTAGGGCCTACCACCTCCTATTTCCATTGACTTGAGTAATATATTCTCAATGGATTTTGCATTTGAATCTTATGAAGAAGCATTAGAATGGTGCAGACAAGTTGGAAGGCAAGCAAACACAGTCCTTGTCATTTCAAGGTCATTACGAGGCCCGTCGTGTCGTAAAACTGTTGATCATGGATGCGAAAGAGGTGGGACATTTAGGCTTCATCGAAGGAAAGAAGAATGTACCCGAAAAAAAGTCCCGGAGAAGCCGGTAGGGTCCAGAAAGTGCGGTTGTCCTTTCAAGATTGTGCTTGTCTCAAGAAATAATGAAAAGTGGACATTTGATGTTAGAAATGGGATACACAATCATACGGTGGCGGAGACACTTACCGGTCATCCCTATGCCAGAAGGTTGAACGAACAGGAGAAGAAGTTAGTTGAAGAATTGTCCTGCTCCGGAGTTGGCCCGAAGCAAATTTATTCCGCGGTGCGCCAGAAGAATGAACAAAACAAGTCAACAATGAGGACAATTTACAATGCACTCTCGAGATCGAGGACAAATATCCTAAGAGGAAGAATGGCGATGCAACAAGTTTTGAAGTTACTTGCCGACAATCACTATGTGGAGTACCATGGAAGACATCTGTCGTCCAATGAAATTACCACTATGTTTTGGGCGCATCCGGAGTGTACGCATTTGGCACGGTCCTTTGCCGATGTCTTGGTGGCTGATTGTACGTACAAGACTAACAAATTCAAGATGCCACTCTTCCACATTGTCGGCTTCATGTCAACGGGTAAATCATTTTCAGTTGTATTTTGTTTCTTAAAAAAATAAAATAGTAGATGACTATACATGGACATTAAACAAATTGAAGACACTTTACACTGGACACAAAGAGCTGTCTGTTTTCGTCACCGATCGAGAATATGCATTGATGAATGCTATAGATATCGTATTTCCTCATGCTCGTAGACTACTATGTACATGGCATATTAATCAAAATATTCATGCACAATGCAAGAGCAGGTTTGAAAAAGTAGACGGCAATCTTGATATCGACCGCTTCACAGAATTCTACGACGATTGGGGCCTTGTTTGGCGAGCAAGTACTGTAGACGCTTTTGACAAAGCGTGGTTGGAGTTCAAAGAGAAGTGGGAAAGTAGCAACAAGCCATGTATATCTTATATCAAAGACACATGGGTTGATCCATTTAAAGAAGATTTCGACTTAGCATGGACGAATAAGGTGAAGCATTACGGCACGACCACTACAAACCGTGCCGAAGGTTCACACTCAAAACTGAAGAAATATATACGTTCATCGGTTGGCAGTTTTGTGTCAGTTTGGCAGTCGATTAATCTAATGACCAACTCGATGGTGAACGAGATCAAGGCTTCATTTCAGATGAGCCTGAATATTGTAAAGCACGAACATAGGAAAGAGAAGCTTTTGTCTGATTTAATCTATGTATTGTCTCACTATACTTTAGGGTTTATATTTGATGAGATTGCTCGGGCAAATTTAGTTGGTGTTGATACCGAAGAATGTGGTTGTACACATCGACATTCTCTCGGCCTTCCTTGTGCTCATGAGATCAACGAATATCGACGTCAAGGCAGACCTATTCCAGAAGTGGTCGTTGATCAACGTTGGAGACAATTGTCAGTTATACCTATGGTGGAGAGTCACGATGATTTCTTTTCCTTGCCAGAAGTTAAACTTCTTCATGCAAGATGGTGTGATGGACTAGAACCTGAGAGGAAGTCTATTGAACGTAAAATTTAAGAACTTGCCCACCCGGCAAGCAGTCATGTGCAGGAGCCATCTGTTGTCGTTGCCCCGAAGGGTAGACCACCAAGAAGACTTACAAGAACACGGAAGAAGAAGCTCAAGTCTACTAGAAGAGAACTATCATTATTTGAGCATATTGAAAGAAGCATGGAAAGGTTCGTTTGTCCAAAGAGGAATGACAAGCTTCCTATTCAACGGAAGAAACAGAAAACAAGAGTTGGGGTCACATTCGACATGTACATTCATATATTTAATCCTGCGATACGGGAGTACATTTGGTCTATTGAAGATGTGCCTAAAGATGGACATTGTGGGTACCACGCCCTTACAAGACATCTAGGCTACTCCGTTAAAGATGGATGGAGGCAAGTTAGAGCAGAGCTGTACGAGGAGTTGGAGTCTCATCTTCACTTCTACAGCAAATTACTAAGCCCAGATACAGTTGGAGAATTATTGACAAGCATTCCGTGCGCCGATCAGACTACTGGAGAGGAACATTACATGGATATTCCTTCTACTGTATATATATTCGCTAACAGGTACAATATACCTACACATTCTTACTAACGTGAAAAGTTTGATAAATACTTATACTGTATTTGTATTCGCTTATAGGTACAAGATCCCAATTATCGTTCTGTCGAAGAGAAGTAACAACACTTTTTTTCCAATGACCGCTCCTCCGACAGACTACACTATGTCCACTCTACATGCCATTGGACTTGATTATAATCACTTCGTCATCCCGCGGTTTATCGGGCACAGTCCTATTCGCCCCCCTGATCTAGTCTGGTATAAACATGCTCCGGAAGAATCGATCGCTTGGACGACGCTCTACACCGATGCGATCAATGCCTATAAGAAGAAAACAAACTACGTGCAACCTATACCAATGCCGAAAGACCCCTACGATGTATTGATTGACTGATTGTGGGGAGCATCACCGATAGTTTTGTCATATTTTGTAACTAGAAAGAAGGATAAACATTTCTTTAGTCCTACACCGATAGTTTTGTCATATTTTGTAACTAGAAACAAGGATAAACATTTATGTCTATACCGAAGAATTTGGTTGTAAAAAGAAATGTAAATATTTGGTCCTACGCCGATGTTTATATCTTTGGTCCTACTCAGATACACTATTTTACATCATTTTGTAAAGAAGAAGAAGGAAGTTTATTTTGGTATGACATTTGAGTATCACATTTACAGTTGATTATCACATTTATATTTGAGTATGACTATTTAAACTTGCTATGAACAAGGACTGCCCAGAAAACTGGGCAGTCCTTGTTCACAGCAAGTTCTTACCAGGACTGCCCAGAACTCTGGCAGTCCATCATGAATGAAGGACTGCCATAGAACTGGGCAGTCTAGGTTTAAACTTGCTATGAACAAGGACTGCCCAGTTTCCTAGGCAGTCCTTGTTCACAACAAGTTCTAACTTTGACTGCCCAGAACTCTGGCAAGCTATCATGAATGAAGGACTGCCAGGGAACTCGGCAGTCCTAGTTAGAACTTGCTGTGAATAAGGACTGCCCAGGAAACTGGGCAGTCCTTGTTCAAAGCAAGTTCTAAGTAGGACTGTCCAGATCTCTGGCATTCCATCGTGAATGAAGGACTGCCAGGGAACTGGGCAGTCCTAGTTAGAACTTGCTGTGAACAAGGACTGCCCAGGAAACTGGGAAGTCCTTGTTCACAGCAAGTTCTAAGTAGGACTGCCCAGATCTCTGGCAGTCCATCGTGAATGAAGGACTGCCAGGGAACTGGGCAGTCCTAGTTAGAACTTGTTGTGAACAAGGACTGCCTAGTTTCCTGCACAGTCTTTGTTCACAGCAAGTTCTAACTTGGACTGCAGAGTTCTCTGGCAGTCCTTCATTCATGATGGACTGCCAGATTTTTGGGCAGTCCTACTTAGAACTTGCAATGTTCAAGAAACATCTGTAGGTGTTCGACATTACGTATTCAAAACCTATTACAAGAAAAGAATATTACAACAAAATGATATGGGAGTTCGACATTAAGTATTCAAAATCTATTACAACAAAAGCATAATACAACAAAATGATACGGGAGTTCGACATTAAGTATTCAAAACATATTACAACCAAGACGTCAACAAGTATTCGAAACACAGTTCAACAAAAGCGGCACACAAATTGTTCAAACAAGTACAACTAAGTCATTTTTTCTCATGACGCATCTTAGTTCGTCGTTCGTTTTCGAGAAACGGATAGTCCGATGTGATGCTCTGCATCTGGTTAGCAACGTCGACGTAGTTCTCTCCCTTGCTCAGCATGAGACTTTTCCCCAAGTTTCTTACTTTCGAAGCCTGAAGGAAAAACTAAGGGTCCAAATTAGCCAGGTTACTATACTGGTAAACATTAATTCGAAAAACTACAACTTGCCATCTTTTGCAGTGCGTCAAGCAGGCCTGTCCTGTTTGGTAGAGGAGCAGCTACCGGCACTTTATCACCTCGCGTATCTGGATTCAACATCATACCATGTCCGGTCTCTACATAATAATTCATATATTCGTCAGTACAATCCCACATCTGCTCCACCAGACGTCGTAAAGTTTCACCAACTACGTGACGTTGCCACTCAGTGAAGAAGTAAGAGCCCCAACGGTAGTTCGGTGGGACATAGGTTGATGCTTTGTTCCCTTTTGAAGAAGTCCTCAAATTCAAAGTGCCCGGTATAGTTTGCACGTAGCCAAACTGACGAAGCACTCTGTCTGACATATGAAGCTCCTCAATTTCTTGACAGGATATCAGACCTTGAAATAGTAAAACTCCTTGCAACGGACGAAAACTATTTCGAAGATCCTTATATGGATGCCTAATAATCTACATCATAGTATATGTAATCAAAACCAAAGAAGTTACTATTTTACACTAGAATGAAATCCTAAGTAAATGAAAATTTAAGTTAGCATTGTCTCACCTCCTTTTCGTTCATATCTTCAAGTGCGATACGCAGGGAAGCTAAAGTATGTGGATGTCTGCTATCTATCTTAACTGGATTCCACTGGCACATCCTAGGTAGCTTCTCGTCATAGTCTTTGTTAAGAGTAGCCCTCTTTAGCGTCGAGAAATATTCGTATATCCATGCATGTACATGAAATATAGATGACACACATATTAATCGACCTAATTTTATTTAAACTATAAACAAAGTACGATTTACTTGACTCACATGGAGCAGAGTTTGACAACCAGCTATAGTCTTCGATCCGACTCTAGATGCAGCACCAAGTTCGCGGTAGAGATAAGCTAGTATACCACTTCCAAAGGATATTTGATCCACAATGCCTAAGTTCATAAAATTGTTCACATATTTGGCGTGAATCGAGGTTCCAGACTTGTCCGGAATACAGACGGCTCCCAAGATGAAATACATGTATGCCCGGGCTACTACATCGTCATTGGTGTCATCCTCATTGTCATCTTTATCGTCCTCATCGTCATCATCATCAATGTGTGTATTCCTAAGAAAACTCAAAGGAACTCCGTACAACTTCTTAAACTCGAGGAGACTAACAAAATTCTCTGCCTCAATACCGAGTACATTGGCGACCAATTCCACCATCTCGTCATATATCTCAAAGTTGCCCGTAGAATAGTTTATCATCATTGGACGACCATCAACTCTAAGTCTCAAAATATGGTGGACGTCGTCGAGGGTGATCGTCAACTCCCCGGAAGAGAAATAGAAACTGTTTGTTTCGGGATACCACCGCTCCACAAACGCAGAGATCAGTGTGTGATCCAAGATCTTATACGAGTGTTTTGCAATATGCTGCAACCCAGTGGGGATGATTTTGGCCTTCACACCTTCTTTTAAATTGTCAAAATCCCATGTTCTGCACATCTTAGCGTGGTTAATGACCCGCAAGATACGCGAGCTTTTCTGAAAATAAAACAAGATAAAGAATATATAAATATAAAATGTAACTATTTTCAAAAGTCAATTTACATCTAAGGTAATAAACTTGCCAGATCCTTCCAAATTTGGTAAGATATGTGGTTAGACAGAGACGTCAATAGTGAGCAACCAATTGGGCTCCCTTCCCGATCAGCTCTATCAGAAGCGGCCGTCGCGTGAGAAGGTCCGGAACCATCATCCTCCTCTATGAACAATGGGTAAATCATCATCGGAGGAGGGAGAATCAGGACGAGTCTTCTGTTGCTTCGATTTACTTGCAACGCATTTGGTTCGACGTGGTGCAGTCTGAGAGGGTGCCGCCGGTTCTCTTATCGTTATTGGTTTTTCGCGAACCCGCTCAGCTTCAAGTGCCTTCCGCTCCGATGCGGTAGGACGTTTTCTTTCACCCTCGACGTCAACGTCCTTCGTCTTTGTAGTCGGGTCGTGACTATGAATATTTAATATCAATCGATTAATACTTAGCAAACATCAAGCAAGACTCCCAATTCAGGACTGCCTCTCTTTCTGGCAGTCCTATGTACTGTTAGGACTGCCTAAAAAAGAGGCAGTCTACTTGTACAGCAAGTATAACACAGGACTGCCGCACTTTGTGGCAGTCCTTTATGCATAAAGGACTGCCACCAAGTGCGGCAGTCCTGTGTTATACTTGCTGTACAAGTGGACTGTATCACTTTCAGACAGTCATAACAGTACATAGAACTACCAGAAAGAGAGGCAGTCCACTTGTACAGCAAGTATTACACAGGACTGTCGCACTTAGTGGCAGTCCTTTATGTATAAAGGACAGCCACTATATGCGGCAGTCCTGTGTAATACTTGCTGTACAAGTGGACTGCCTCTCTTTTTGGCAGTCCTAACAGTACATAGGACTGCCAAAAACATAGACAGTCGTCGTCGACTCGAGAGGTCTAACTATCATTCCATACTTGGGTTTTTCGAACTAAATTAATAGGATTTTGGAGGGAATTGACAACTTTAAGTATTAGATTTCTTACCTTGATTGAGAGGAACGTTTACGTGCCATCGTAGGGAGAGATCGTTGGAAAATGGTGAAGAAGGTTGGGAAATGGTGGAGATGAGGATCGAAACCCTAAGCCTGACAATTGCGCAAAACAAATGGAGAGAGAGAGGAGTGAGAAATGGTGGAGAAGAAGAAGAAGATGAGGAGGGAAAATAGGGTTTGTGAAGAGAGAGAGTGAAAATTTGAAATGAGAGTGATTTTTCGGGTTTGGGGGGGGCTGTGGGGTTTGGACAGCCCCCTGAATAAAAATTTTGGACAGCCCGAGTAAAATTTTCTCAAAACCTGGCTAGCCCTAATCCTGGCTAGCCCCGATCAAAAAAACCTGTGCCCTTATAATTAGCCAAAAAATATCAACCACCAAAGTGGTGATTCTCACAATACATGTCAATATAAAACTTCAAGGTTTCACTTTACAGACAATCAACAGTCATCAAGTCAAATATGAAATGATGTTACTTTGTTGGTCCATTACGAAGATACCTAAGATATTTGGAGTAGACATGGAGTTCTATCAAACAACTTGACATCAAACTTAGATACTCCTCTAATAAAAAAGATAAAATCATTAAAAAAACATGTAAATGTGTGAATATTTCACAAGAAAACTAACCATGATACAAGAACTTCCATAGATCACAAAAACATGTATACAGTATGTATGTCAAACATACATATCCACCAGCCACTATAAAACTTTGTTGAAACGAAAACCATCCAAAATTTTGAATGAAGGCTATTTTGTTTTTTGTTTGTTGGGGCAAGGACAAAGCTAGGAGGTAGTTGCCCAGTTCAGTAAACAAATTTTAAAAAAAAACTATTATTACCTTCCAATTTGTACATCCTTCCAATTTGTACATTTTTTTACTCAACTCCCATAGAGGTTGCGTCCTGAGATCCATGATGATTCCTCCTCTTAGTGATAGTCCTAGCTCCGTCAGCTTTTGCCCATTTCTATTACCCAGAGAGACCTGTCCTTGGAAAATGACTTGATTCATGTTTCTTATCTCCCATGATAGATAAAGGATCCTCGCTAACAACGTTATAGTTTTTCTACAGAAAAAAAAACAACTTAAAGACCTAAATCACATATGACTTGTCGAAGCAACAAACCTCGCAGGTGTTAGATTCGTTATTTTGTTGTCTAAGTGCCACCCAGACCACTGACATCACACTTTCAGAAATATTGAACTTTCGAGAACTTGCGTAGTTCTACTTCAATTCAACAAATTATTATCACCATTTTCTTCTAACGTTGGAACTCCAACCAGAAGAATCCAATTCATTACAGGTAAAGTTCTACATAAATATAGCATCCTATGAAGTGATTAGTTAACAGATAAATCATTACAAGCATAAAAATCATATAACTTGCATTAATATTTGTATGGCACTGCTCTTTGTCGGGTTTTCTAGAACTTTTATTGATTCCAAATGCCAGTGTATCTTCTAAATTACACAAAAATGAACAAATAGTAACAAATATAATCAATAAACAAATGGAAAATAGAGGAGACCTAGCTAAAATGAGCCATGAACCATATGCCAGTCGAGATGTCGAGCTTCAAGAAGGGATTCATCCACTCGTCATCATCCTTGAAACAAGCGGAGACTGATTTCGACGCCACTCAAGATGACGACGCCTCGAATGTATCGACTCCGACTAGCGGAGCCCGATGCCACTCGAGATGCCGATGCCTCGGATGTATCGACTCCGACTTACGAAGCCCGATGATCATCATCCTTAAAACCCTCTCTCTTCAGCGACGCGATCAATGATGGTCTCGGGTTCGGGATAAAGAAGGAGCTCCGCCATAGAGTTTAGGAGGTCGCCGAAGGAAAAGGGGTTGGTTAGTCGAGAAGGAGGAGGGGATTTGTAGAGGAAAATTTTTGTGTGGCTTTTGAAAGAAATGGGAAATTTTGGCCGTCATCAGGCTTTAATTCCTGGCTGATGAGGATTAAGAAAGAGAAAAGAACCCAAATGTCTCTCTTAGGGTTTTTTCTGTTTTGTATTAAAATTTATGTATATTATTATTTAGATTAAAAAATTATAAATATATTTTTCAACACAAAAAGAATAATAGAAGGATGAACGCGTGAGGGAGAGAAGAAAAACCCTAAATAATTTTTTTATATTAAATAAATTATGGTTTCATTTTGCAACATACAGACATATGTCGTTAAATATATGGTGTCAATCTATGACACACATGCACATGTCACCAAATGTTTGGTGTCGTTTTACGACACACATCCACATGTCGTCAAATGTATGGTATCATTCAGTGACATGTGGATGTCGCTATATGTTGAGGATTTTTGGCGGGATTGCTATTTGGTTTCCCTCTAGTAAAATTTGAGTGGATTCCGCGACATACTAAAATTTATGTCGCCAAAACATGAAGAAAATTAACTTTTGGAGACATAAAAGATCCTATGTCTCTAAAACATGTTGCTAAAAATGTAATTTCTTGGAGTGTTAGTTGACGCTAATATTACCCCTTACCTACTTGTGCGATCCCAAAGTAAACTTCAAGTGCATTACACTTAGATGGATAGTTTACCTTGTCAGTTATATTCATGTTCAAGTATATTACTTTTACTATTTATATTATGGCTAGTTGTCATATTTTGTTACGTCCCTCTGAGCATCTGGTGGTCTTTTCAGGTTGTTGCTGAGCTTATAGTATAGACAGGTGGATAGTATGATCTTGGCTACAGGGTTCAGGTATCACTTGTAGTGTTAGTTTATCATTTTTTCATGCTATATATTTCCTTCCTTGTTATATTTTGCTCATTTAGCCTAGTTTACTGGACCTTTATTATCTTCGGGTCTATTCCAAACATATATGCTAATGAGCTGCAGACCATGACATATATTGTTTGTTCTAGATTTTATTCATTATTGTGGATTGAAACATAGTTGAGATATAGATTAGTTGGCATATATTAGTATACTATTTAGCGTACTACGATTAGCACAAGTCCATTAAATTGAGAATACTTATTCTAGTCGTACAGCTAGCATGCTTATGTCTGGGTTCCAATATATTTTGGAACTGGAACGTGACATGTAGTCTCCAAAGATGTATACAATGGTTTGACTCCGATATCCTCGACCACATAGTCACAAACTCCTAAAATTAATTAATCTACCAAATAAATGACACGTCGATCGGTCTATGTCATACTCACACTATTCATATAACTATACCCTATATAGCCTTAACTCAACATATTCTAACTAAACTAGTACTTAACCATATTTATAGACCAATAATATATATATATATATGGTAAAGTGTAAAAAAAACCCTCGTTAGATTTCCACTTTTTGTACTAAAAGACCCCATGCTCTTAAAATTCCTAAAAGTATGAAATCTGCTCATTTTGCCCCATTTCCATTAACTGTTGTTAAGTGGGATATGTAATGACCATTTTACCCCTCCCTCACTCTCTCACCCCCCCCCCCTCTCCGGTGGTGCAGGGAGGAGGAGGAGGGGACGGGGAGGAGGAGGAGGGGGCAGGGAGGAGGAGAAGAGGACTGAGGGAGGTGGAGAGGAGGGGGCTAGCCGGAGTGAGGAGGGGGGCTGAGGGGGGCAGGGAAGAGGATGAGGGGGGGCTGAGGGGGGAGGGGAGGAGGGGGATGGCCAGAGTGAGGAGGGGGGCAGAGGGGGGAGGAAAGGAGGAGGAGGGGGGCTGGTCGGAGTGTGGAGGGGACGGGAAGGAGGGGGTTGGCTAGAGTGAGGAGGAGGCTGAGGGTGGCGGGGAAGAGGAGGAGAGGGGGATAGCCAGAGTGAGGAGAGGGGGATGGCCAGAGTGAGGAGGGGGGCCAAGGGGGGCGGTGTCACGACCCACACCCGCTTTTCGGATACGAAGCGTGTCCAAACCCAGCCTACGCCACAGTGTCGGCGGTAGTACGTTGTCTATATACAAATCACGGTAATCTAGAACCTCATAGTAAACTATATCTCATCCACAGAATAATAACGAATCAACCAAGATCAATAAAAATACCAAAAGAAACTGAATAATATAACTGAATGTAACCAAGATTCAATGTCATGTCCGATGGACACAAATCTACTACCAATAGACGGGAAGAGGAGTAAATACATAAAACATACTAACTGAATACAAACTGCTAATCAAGGCAACCTCAACTGCAAGCTCCGCAGTCTGGTGCTGACTCAACCTGCTCAACTGCTCCTGACTCAAACTCGGCTAAACCTGAAGAGATCATCAGGTCCTCAGAGGACTAGCAAGATACATAAAAATGAGCCTTTCTAACAGTTTATTATGCATAGAGGAAATTCAGAATAAACAAGTAAAACTAAGCAATGAATAAAACATGAATCTGTACACTATCCACACATAAATGAACTGCTAAACGAGGACGAGAAAACTTATGTCAAAATGGATAACCAAATCAAAAACTCAAACCCTCGTCCCTAGTGTAGACGCGCATGTTTGAAACAACTACTAGCCCTCGTCCCTAGTGTGGACTCGCAGGCTAGCATCACCCTCGTCCCTAGTGTGGACTCGCAGGTATGAACCATATACTACTAACCCTCGTCCCTAGTGTGGACTCGCAGATTAGCATCACCCTCGTCCCTAGTATGGGCTCGCAGGTATGGACCAATAAATACTAACCCTCGTCCCTATTGTGGACTCGCAGGTTAGCTTAAGACACAGATAACTACTAACCCTTGCCCCTATTATGGACTCGCAGGTTAGCTTCAAGATTTCAAGACAAGGAGGTATAGCAGTTCAATTCATGACTTCTCGATCCATGGCACGACTCAATCAAGGCACAAGTAAACACGACCAATAAGATGCAAAGCTAATTGTGAACACGGTCTACAAAGCAATGATACAAATACACAAGCAGGATATGAAAGATACATGTCAATAATATGAAAAAAATTGGATAATAATATAAAGACAGTGCATGTAAATAAAGCTGTGTAGAAAGGCAAGATATACTTGTATTAGGTCCTGAGCTGCTAGCACGGGTCAGAATCCGTGTCAATGTCCAAGTAACCTGTTTAATAATTTATCATGTCAATGAAAGATGAATGAATTTAGCAACCAATCTATTTCTCTTGCTAAGCTTCTAGACCATGATTCCTATATCTAATATAACTAGTGTTCTTAACTATGCAGGATAGGTTTGTCTTTGGGTTACTATTTATAAATCGATTACACCACTGTCTGCATTTGAGACTCAACCTTATAAACTATCATGCCCTTTGTTCTGCTCTACACCTACAGGTAGGGTATTCTAGGTATACAGGACCTTGGACATTCCTGTTTTCTCAGTTCTCTTACTAACTTCCCCATCTACTATAGCTACTCTTCATTCAATTAGTAACCTGACATGGTCTTCATCACATGTTTTATTTGATTTAAAGTAGTAGTCAACAGGGCAAAGAGTATTGATCAGGTTCAATCATAGATGATCAGCACTTATGTACATGCAGGCATCCCCTTTCCTGGTGTGGTTGATTGCCAGCATATTAAAATATAACAGATTCAGTCTTTTAGACTCTAATACAATTTAGACCCAGGCTCTAACCACAATTACATATTCCAAGTGACAGGTACAATGGCAGAACACATATCAGAATAACTACTTAACCAAATCCACATTAACTGAACATAAATGGATCTCAACCATTCCCCTTTATGGCTCCCTCTCAAATCTGAACCTAACAAGGATGGGTGAACCTATTGCTAAACTGTCGAGGATTTAGACAGCATATGTATACAAGAACCTGAACTAAAAAAGTTAAAGACTGAAATTGGGTGATATGAAGACTGATATCTAAAAGAAAGTTGGTCAAGAGACCCAGGTGACCTTACTTGGACAAAGGATTGATACAAATAGATTAGGGCCATGACATATAGCTCAATATCTGAACTAGGTAGTAGCTAACTCACCTTGCTAGATCACAAGGCCTGTCCTTGTCTCTGCTATGCTCTGTTATCTGTAGGTTCTGATACCCACACCAGTGTTCTCTACCCTACCATAGGTTTTTGGTACAACCTACTTGTTCAGGATATGAATTGCAGATTAACAAGGAGGCTGATACTCGACATTTCCTAGGGACCCAACTATGCCTACCTAGTACTGTCCTGGTGTATAACCCTTCAATCCATATCATTACTCTACCAATATAAGCTGTTCCTAACACCCACTGAACATGTTAGTCAAGTCATTCATGTGATGTGTGTTACCTATAATTAGCATCTATGCCCAGGCATTCCATTACTGGACTTTCATGTCTTCGACCAATCTCTGACAAATCTCAGGAGTTTTCATGGATCAACCAAAACATGGTCTTCAGTAAAATAAGGAACCACAGTCTCATTCCTGATACCAACCCTAGTTCGAGTTCAGGAACCATAACCCAAACCCTATATTTGTTGCCAGGACAATAAACCAAGTATTGCAATGCTCATGTTAATTAAATCAGACCATGCTCAGATATTACATACCATGTATGCTTGGCTAACTCCTTTGAAGGGTTGCAGCAATATGCAGGACACAATTTCAGTGAACTACATCTATGCAAGTATGCTAACCTATAGGGTATAGAATTGATTTACATACAACCAAAAGCCAACTATTCCTTATGATGGACGGAAACATGTGGATTGCTCTGCCTACAACCCAGGAAGATAACTGAACCTAAAGGGATGTTCCAGACTGGAATTGAGATATTTAGGACAGACATATAATCACTCTGGCTGAACCAAACATAGAATAATCCTATATAGGTATGTGGACAGGTCCATAATAGTAGATAATATAAACTGAACATGTATTGATATACAGGACACTCTACTGGACATTAAAGGAATGACAAAACAAATATATAGGACAATGCAATATGAGTAAATCCCTCAACACCCTGACCTCTAGAGTTCAAAGCCTGAACTTGAACTTCAATTTTGAACTTGGATTCATTAGTGCAGAACAGTAAAGTTAAGAGGGACTAAACATGGATGACATAGTGCAAGGACTGACCTTGCAAGGGAAACTGAACCAGAGCCTCTTATTGAGCAATTGAGGGATAAGGAATGCCCAGGTAATATTCTAAAGTGGACTGAACCATAAGTTAGTTCAACATTCCTATTGGCATCATGAATTGCCAATCTGATACTTAAGCATGTATCTTGATAAAAAGAGTCAACTCTGATACCAATACTTGGCATCAGTAATACCCTATTCATCCAGAAACTCCAACCGTTTATTTGCCTATCCAACACCCAATGCTCATGTCCTTATGTTTAGGGATGCATCAGTTAACATGTATGGCCATATCGTTACCTCCCACTACAGAACCTAGAGTTCATACATATACGTAACCCTTTGATCCTTATAAACATAAACTCGAACACCATATGCATATAATCAAAGCTGTAAAATAGAAGGCAGGATTATGTACCTATTGAGTTGCTTATTGTTCGAGGTTGATTCTCCTCGACTCCACTTCGATTCGACCCCGCGAACAGAATTTTCTAGGGTTTTGCCGAGTGGTTGGGGTCGGCTACCAATCCCCCATGCATATATACTTGTTTCGATCTCTTGGAGAAGATCGGAAAGATATGATTCACTCTCATCCAAAGTTTTTGGTAAGAGTAATCTGAATTTAATTTGAATTCAAGCACAGGGTTTAAAAGAAATTTTAAATAGGGACTTTTGCATTCAGGTCCCTATCAACTCTTTTATTACCCATTGGTCCTTCTGCTGGTATTTAAAGTAAACAACTAATATAAGCATAAAATTTTATACGTGAGACAATAATAAATAATAAACAAAACAAAAAAATATAGGAGAAAATTTGGTCAAGGGGTTGACAGGAGGGAAGGAGGAGGAGGGGGGTTGAGGGTGTCACGTCCCAGTCCTAAAATCCATAAGGACTAGAACACGTGGTATGCCAGCAGACACATTCCATAGGTAAATCCAATTTAAAGGACCAATGGAATGTACCTTAAGCTGTAAAATAATCTCATGGCAGGCACATATCTATACTCATCCACAGAACAAGAATCACAGAATAAGAAAGCATATCGTGCTGAAATAAAGGAATATAAAACTGTCAAAGAGAAGTATAAAATAACATGGAAACTCCATGGGTACATGTCTCAGTCAAATAAATAATCACTACAATGTCTCAGATAAAAGTATAAAAATCTTCACTACAAGTCTTCAGCTCTGACATGAAATAAAGAAAAATAAAGATAGATGTCCACGAAGAACTATTCTGGATCAACCTCGTCGTCCACGTCTGGTGTAACAGAAGAATAGACTCCCAGCCCGTACTCCTCAGGAAAGACCTCGTCAGCTAAATCTGGAGAATAACCAGTCCTCAGGGAACATAGCAAGGCACATAATATACAAGCTAAAGTACAGTAAGTAAACAAAGTATCGGGGTATCTAAACCAAACTGACGTGACGCTTTGAGGACAACGTTCGCAAGCACAGACATCTCTAAAGTAAATGACATCCGGGTCAGGCGTACATACAGCCGTAGCTCCATAACGGAATCTCAACGGTAACTAAGAGAGAAACGGGATCACAGGAAACATGTAATCTCTCCGAATAAATGTATATACATATATAAGAGTGTATATTCACAGCATGGCCTGCGCAAGTAATAGTCGTCCTCAACTCTCAAGAAATAATAAGTTGCAACCACAACTTACTGTTCTGACCTCTATCTAGACGGCAATCCTACGACACATCTAAAAGAAAGATAAAATGACACAAACACCCTTAACCTACAGGTAACAGGAAATCAGGTATCTCAGGTAATCTGGCTTCAGTATCGGGATAATATTTGTGTCAATCACGTGTCATATCCTACAGGTCTTTTATGGAAACAATTCTATAAACCACAGACAGGCTCTATATATCAATACTAGACAACTCACTAGTTGAATGGCACCCGGATGTAATCCGGAAGCCCGTATCGATATAACTCCTAAGGTCAAGCACAAGAAATAAAATAAAAAAATAAATGATAGAATCAACAAGAACTGTACGATAGCAAGGTGCACTTGCTTGATTTCGTAATGTGAATATGAAATGCCGCTCCCGCATCCATGCCTCCGGAACCCGACGCTCCTAAATAATTAATTAACTAAATTAAGTCACTACTCACGAATCTTACAATACGACTTCATTAGTCAAAAAAATGTTTTAAGATTATGTTCAATTTCTCGTGGAATCCTTTAGACCTATACAATCACACACAGGCTCCATGAGACACCGAACACAGTTTTTGGGTTTCCAACTCCCAATTAGTCAGTTATGCCCCTACTTCAATCATATACTTAAAAGTCATATAAAAATCATAAAAATATTATTTGAACTAATTTTCTACAGATTTATCTCAGAAATTCTAGAATTAATATTTCTAAAGACATTTATGACTTGTTGATTACTAAGTCAGCTAGTCTACCCGAAACTCGTCCGAAACATAGTTAATGACTCAAAATTGCTAAAATAACCAAAAATATATTTTAAACAGAAATAAAATATCTTATTTCACAAAATAATATTAAAGGTACAAGGGTTGAGTTATACTACAAGTTTGGGATATTCTAGGTCAGCAGGTTACCCGAAAATAGCTAGTTTTGACCTATATTATTTTTACTGACCAGATTAGAGTTGATAACATCATGGAAAAATACTTAAAAAAATCATATTTTCTATATATTAACACATGTAAAATTCAGTTTCGAAAATAACCATCAATAACTTATAGTTCCTTCACAACAGGGTTGGAATCGACCCTACCGTAACATGAATATTACAACCATAATTCATGAAACTTTTATAGGTAAAAATACATAACAAAAGGCACCAAAATACTATTTTTACAAATTTAATAACAGAATTTCTACAGAATTAAAGAATGGGTTTGAGATGGAAAAAGTAGGATTTCTTACCAAAAGTCCTTGCTAGTTGGGTTGTGGAGGCTTCTCCTTGCCAAAACTCCCACCTTTCTTGCTATCCTTGATTGCTACTCCCTTCTTGGTGATTTTAAAGGAGTTGGCAATGGCTATAGATGCTTGGATGGGGAAGATGGAGTTTCTAGGATTTGTTTCGGTGGTTGGATGGATGTATAGTGAAGGAGATGAGTTTTTGTGGAGGATGGAGAGATGTGCAATGGAGGGGATGATGTTATGAGGGCTATGAGGCTTGGTGCTGTCAAAATTTGAGGGAGAAAGAGAGTATGGTCGGCTATGGAGGTGGGAAAGAAGGAGAAATTAAGTTAGGGTTAGGGTACAAGTTGATATATATATATATATATATATATATATATATATATATATATATATATATATATATATATAAAAGGGAGATGAGACAGCGGGATGGCTCCCCTCTTCTAGCCTCTTCGCCCGCCGGAATCTTGTGGGTCGGCTGGCCGGTCGGCCTGCCGGGGACGACGGTGCCCATCCACCAGTTCGTTCCCCTCGGCGGTCTTCCCCTACCCCTATTTGTCCGGACCAGGCCAGGCTCTCCCCGTCGTGGGGATCCCCCCCACCGCCGCCGTCCCGCCGATGGGAATCCCTCATCCCCTCCCCACCTCCCAACCCCTTCGACGTCCTGGGCAACGCAGGCGTTCCCGGGCTAGGCGCGGCCCTCCGCATCCCCCCCGCTTCGCCGGCGCCCTCCGTCGTCCCCATCGCTGCCCCGCCGCCTCCATCCTCGGCAGCGCCTTCCTTCCAGGGGCCTCCCGTGCATGCGCCGGTTTCCGTCCCCCCGGCGATCCCAGGCCTGATGCGTCTCCGGTGTTTCCTCCCCTGGCCGCCAACTTTGCGTCGCTGGTGCCCCCTTAATCGGGGTCTCCTCCTCCCGCCGCCCCCCTTACGTGGCCGGCTCCTCCCATCGCGTCGGCGCCCAACGCCTTCCTCTCTCTTCCGTGGCCGTCTCCGGCTAGCTCCCCGGCCCACTGCAACCCCGGCCCGGCGCCCACCTCCTCTTCGGCGTCGGAGGCCCCCAACTCGTGGGCCTTGGTGGCCACGATGCATCCCCTAGCACCCTCAGCCGGGCCCCCGCCTCCGCCCCTTTCTCGTTGACGCTCTCTCCGGCGTCGGTGGTCCACACCCCGTGGGCCACGGTGGTAGCGCAGTGCCCTCTGGCCTCCTCACCCTCTCCGGCCCCTGCGAGGTGGATGTCGGCGAGCTCAGCCACCGCTCTAGCTCCCCAGATGTCGCTCGGTGGTACTCTTTCGGCGGTGGCGCCGCCACCGTCGCCCGCCCCCCGGTACGCGCTCAGGAGCTCCTGTAGCCGCCCGCAGGCCGACCGCTAGGGGCTCAGCCAGCGCCCCCTCCTACCCCTCCCCCCTTGCCGGTGTTGCCGCGCCCCTCTCGCACGTGCAGCCCCCCTCCTCTTCCCGGCCGCGTCCCCGTTCCCTCCTCTACGCCCGACGGCCATCCACCTTTCCCCTCCTCCCGGAGGTTGAGTACCCGCCTCTTCCTCCCTTCCGGACGTGCCTCCCTCGCCGGATCTCACTCCGCCGGAGCTTCCGCCTACGATCGCCGTGCCGGGCGCTCCCCCCTGGCGCTGGTCACCCTCTTGGCCTGCCCGCTGGCCAGACGCCGCCCCGACAACGGCTTTCCCCTCCCTCCGGGATGCGCGTCCACCTCGGGCAGCGAGCCCTCTCGCGCAGTGCGCATCCTTGGGCGGCGGGCCTGCTTCGGGCAGTGCATCCGCCAGCCCGCCCTCGGGACCAGTGCACCGCACATGGCGTGCCTTTTCAAAATTCAATTTTTCAAATTTTGCTTTCCATTTCTCTTTCCAAAAAAAAAGGAGAACGACTACCTCTCTCCTGAACACCCTCCAACGGTTTGCATTGGGCTGTGTGCCCATCCCTCCCTTAGGGCCGAGCGTCCCCTTGGTTTCTAATTTCGAATTTCTTTTGCTATTTTGCTATGTATCCCTTAAATCTCTAGTATTAGCTACTTAGCATCCCAGGGTTCTTTTGTGTTTTTCGACCCTGGCACCTGTACTGCTCATTAAGAGCCACCCTTTTTATTCAATAAAATGCTGTTTTATATATATATATATATATATAAATATATATATATATTTATATATATATATATAATATAAATATATATATATATATTTATTTATTTTTTATTTTTTTGATTTGGTTAGAGATTTAAATCGGTCTTAATATAGAACTAATTAGATCTATATATAAATACAATCCAAAATCTGAATAAATATAAAATATATGTGTTTATTAATGTATTTTAATGTCCACATGCCTACATAGGTTTGGGTTTGGTTTAGAGAAAGTTTGGAAATGTTTGGTGCAACCGGGTCTCCTAAAAAGTCATAAAGGCTTTATAAACTAATTAATTAGATTAAAATATGACTTGTGCCATAATTTGAATTCATAACATGCAAGAGACTAAAATATAATCATGGCATTCCTAGCATGGCTAGTATGCTAGTCAAAGCACCCGACTACACTAGGCATGCCATACTTTCTAGTCAACTTGCACATTCAAACTCAATCATGACTATAGTCCTTCTTATATAATATAAATAGGATAAAATAAATTAGGAATAAATAAAAATCCAAATTAATATGTTTAATTAAATAAAATATTATTTTAATTTGAGGGGTTTTACAGAGGGGCACGGGAGGAGAAGGAGGGGGGACTGGCCGGAGCGAGGAGGGGGGCTGGCCGGAGTGAGGAAGGGGGCTGAGGGGGCAGAGAGGAGGAGGAGGTGGGGCTGGCCAGAGTGAGAAGGGGGGCTAAGGGGGAGGAGGAGAAGGGGGGCTGATGGAGAAAGGAGGTAGTTTAGGTTTTGTTTTTAAATGTCATTAACGGTCAAAACTAATGGTCAACAGATGGTAGGGGCTTTTCGAGCAAGTCGTATATTACAGGGGTCTTTATTTGCTAAATTTGACTAAAAGATCTTTCTAAGCAAAAGGTACAAATTTAACGAAGAGTTTGTTGCAATTTACCCATATGAATATTGGGGATAGGAATGAAGCTAATGTCCATTCCAGTCCGATCAATAGTGACGATATCCATGTGCACAGAATAGCTTGTTCACGTGAAGAGGTAAAGACGATGAAATTTCTTTCTTTTGGATAGAATATGGCCCTTGAAAGGGTCGTTCTTTACTTGATGCTGAGACGTCATTCGAAACTAGGGTAGGGCTTGGGGGCTGCTAGTCTTGACTCAGGGATAGGAATGAAGCCAGTGTCCCTTCCTGTCCGATCAATAGTGACGATATCCACGTGCACAGAATAGCTTGTTCATGTCCGGTAATCTTGACTCAATCTAACATATATAGCATTAACTATCCGACTCAATCTAATGTATATATTATTCAATTTTCCCACTATAGTAATATTTTAATAACATAAAAATATTATTTAATTCTGGCAAAATAGTTAGTAATTTTTATAATAATATTTAGTATATTATATTCATAGGAAAATAGTTATCAATGTCTCATATTAATCCGGCATCAATATTCATTAACTTGGTTCATAGTTATGATCCAAAAATAATCATTTTATAACATAGTTTAATTCTGAAAAAATATTGATATATAGGTAAAAATATATTTTTCTCATATCAAAATATACACAACAATTAATTTAGATACATCTCATTGAGTTCTGACGCATATGGACACAGAACTCATGAATTTTGGTGTTTTGATATTACAACAAAATATCCAAATTTTAATTAAATGGTAAACAAAATCAAAACACTACAAGAGTATATGTGTTGGAAAGCTTAGGAAGTCTAGTCTTTTACCAAAAATATATGGAAGGCCGAAGTGGCACGGAAGCGAATGAAAATTAGCTCGCAACAGAACTGGTCTATTTTGGATACCTTTCCATAAAACGGACGTCTCGGCCAAACCGTAAGAAACTGTGTGGATGGCCAATTGAATATAAAAGTAGACACTAAGATATTTTTCTTAGTTTTGGTTTCACGAAAAGATGAGGTCAAAAAGTAAAAAACCCTAGATGCAAAATAGCATACCAGCTGTAACGAATTTAGCACAAGCGCGGTCGACTTCAGGTGCCTTCTACGCGTCATGCTGACCAAATTAGGGGTTGAGTCTTCTCGAGAAGGTACTGGGGTGTTGGGGGTATCCTAGGGTTAAGATGAAGGTGGCAGAAGGGTTAGAGGTAGTCGAAAAGATAGATTTTTTGTTGGTTGGAATAAAAAGTACGAAAATGAGAAAGTATATTTTTATATGGCTCAGTTTGTATAGATTTTATATATAACATCCACAAGAAAATATTAAGGGTGAGGTGTTTACTTGAAAGAGAGGCAGTTGGGAGGATTTAGAATTTGGTTTGGTAGAATTTGGTTGCCTATTTTAAAAGATACACAAAGTTCTATCTCCTAAGATTTAAATCGAGTCCAAAAAAGGAAAGTTGTTATAGAGTTAGTTTAAATTAGATTTGAATTAATGTGCTTCTACATTAATTTATATAAATTAATCTAAAATATAAGGTTAGGGTATCCTAGAATAGGCTCCATCAGTCCCTAGTTGGACTAGTTTTGGATTGGTAAAATTTTTGTGATCGATTTGAGTCCAAGATGTCTATAATTTTGACTTGTGTGCCACTTGAAAATAAATAGCAAATGAGAACCCAATTGAGCGGCACATCATTGACATGTGTGTAGTAGGCTCAAAGTAGGGTAAAACCATATATTGGGTCAAAAAGTTTGGATCGAATTTGGGCCTCAATTCGGAGTTGAAAAAATACATCAAAATTACGGCGAAGGATAAAATGACTATTTTGACCCCCAAAGTATGTGCAAGAAATATTTAGTACAAGGGATCATATTTGAGTGAGATATGATATACCAAAATGACACTGGACTCGTCTAGAACACGAATATGGAACTTATTTCAACAAATTGCAATGTTGTGCTTCAAAAATTAAAGCTACGACAAAGTACCTATATAGCCATAATTAAAAATAAAATATGGTTTAAAATATAAAAGATATTTTAAAATTCCCAAAAATTAGAGTGCTTACAACACTACCAGGAGATCATCGCAAGGAGTGGCTGAAATATTATTTTTGGGAGGTGATGAAGAAGACGATGGACATTCCGGCCTATAAGGACAAGTACGAGAAGACGAAGGCTGCCTGTGCTAAGGGTGGTCACCTCATGGATTGATCCATCCCAATTTTCAAGCATTATTGACGAATAATGAGTATTCTTATTTGTTATATGTTTAACTGTTTAATTTTATTTTTTTTGTTATTAATTGTTGTTTAATTGTTATAGTGCGAGGAGGTCGCCTGGACAAGCGGAGTCCCGAACACCGTCGACTTTTCCAAAGTCTTCGAACGTACCCACAAATGGAAGAAGGATGGAAAACTCGTAGATGATCGGACGACCAAAGCCTATGTAAGTTTTCTCAATGTTATCTAATTACATTCTTTTTATACATAACTATATTTATTTTACCTAAATAGCTAACCCTAACTCTAAATATCATTACCATAACCCTAATTAACAATAAAAACCTTAAACAAAACCTACAATATCTAAAAACAGTATGTAGTAGTAACTATAATACGAATATTAACTCTAAATCTATTTGCTTATTTAAATATATGAGACTATGAGACATTAGAAAGTCGGGTCTGTGAGGGAGGTGCTTAGGGGGAGCTAGATCTAGTCAACCATGTAAGCTGGCTAGGAGGAACGACTTATGGATACAAGCTGTCGAAAGAGAAAAACGTGACATTGTGTACAATAATGAATCGGTGGCATTTATGACGTCCATTTACTCCATAGCTCCTTCGCTACCTCCACTTGTAGCTACACAGTCCGTCTTCCTTCCGGCACCTATAGTTGTATGTTGTGCTATCATTATGTATGAAGACATTGACTATTTGTATATATGTATTTGAGTTTGAGTTTGTGTTTGAATTTGAGTTTGCGAAAATATATATTGTATAAATATTTATGCTTGATTTTATTAAATAAAATATTTTATATATTTGTGTTTGAGTTTATTTGTCATGCCCCAGTATCGAAATACGAGAACAGACGTCGGCTAGCTACACCGTATAAGGTACGAAGACGTTATACGGCGATGACGGCTGTCAATCCTACTGGGTATCCTAGCATGCAATCATTCTATGGCCTAAATTCGATCTCATATCCACAGGCAATAACAATGAAATAACTACAAAAGAGATAATCATATGGAAAGAGAAAATACTCATATGATAATCAGAAAATCTACAGTACCGAATAATAATGTAGATGAGTATACCTTTCCACAGTTTCTAGTATGGTCAAAAACTGAAGCACATACCCCAAAGTCAAGTCTGGAAGATCCACAGGGTCGGTCACAAGCAATCTGGAAATAATCCAGGGTTGGTCAGGCCAACCGTAGCAAGTACCAGAAAGAAAGGCTCAAGGACAGGCGAAAAAAACTAGCCGGATAAAATATGATAGGAATAGCATATATGAACAGTAAAAGAGGGTAAGGTTCGTGCGGTACCAACGCACGATAACAATCCACAACTAATGTAGCTAAATAACCAACGATCACCACAATCTCTCTAACATCCAATAATACCTGCATCGCCAACCGGAACTCGTAGTCTGTCATCGGAACAGTAATCCACCCCTATATCAAACAAGAACAAGGGAATGAATTACCGTGCTGAGGCAGCATTACGGGCCAGCCAGCATAGCAAGCAGCAAGCCATATAATTTATATGAATAAGCAGCCACTCAAATGTCTACGGCTGTCTAGATGGAGGTTGGGTTACCCCAACAATGCAAATATAGGAAATCCTCAGATCGTGCCATCCCAGCAGGGCTAGTAGGGCCAAGTATAACTGGTACTGGATAAGCACTGGTCCCTCGTAAGACCACTAGGCTATGCATGTCATCACCGATCCCCCGTAAGGCCACCGTGCTGAGCATGCCAGGTATATAATATATAGTACATAAAGTAGTCGAATATTGCCATCCACTAGTGCGAAGGGTAACAATATCTGCGACGGCCAGCCTGCAAATCATGACTAATGTATGTATTAAGGCTAGTATTGCACGATCTCGGGATTCCGTTCCTCCTAATGCTTCTACCAGTTTAAGTTACCTAGATTATCCATACGTTTATCTGAAATCACATGCCGTGGTCACATGATCATCCTCCTAGATGTCGTACCTAAGTACAAGAATGCTAAAAGAATCAACCTCGGCACCTATAGTCCCAGTTGTGATCCATCCTTGGTGCTATGCAACAAGCAAGCAAGCAATCCTGACCACGCTAAGACTATATGCCAACTACCAGATACCCGTGCAGGTAATCATATATATAATCAAGGGGATAGCACCACAAAGTGCCGCTGCCAAGGAGCACCTCAATACCATGTAATCAAGGGAATAGCACCTCAAAGTGTCGCTGCCAAGGAGCACCTCAGCGCAAAGTCTGGGCCAGTACCTCAAAGGATAAACTGGACTTATAGCACGGATACAAGTAATCATGTCGGGGACAAGGTCAAATATGTCATTCATATGAAAATCATCTGCCCATATTGTAGCATATATATCAGGTCAAGTACAAGGTCGGGATCTCGACTAGAATAGCATCTCAAGCACATATGGGAGCCTACAGCTCTAATCATCAAGTCGGTCTATCCACCGAATCAATCAATCAATCAATAGTCTTCACATCCACGATGGAAGAAATATCATGCCAAGTAAGACAATCACCAGATACTAAGCCAATCACTAGAATCAATGTTAGGCCCTCTGGCTCACAAGAATCTTCTGAATCACTGATCACAAGCTGTCAGAAAACAAGTCTCTCAACTACCAAGATATAGCAATCCAACCAGGTTCTAGGCGCTTGGGAAGCCAAATAAAAATCATATAATCATATCTTCGATATCCTTCTCATTCTGTAAAATATTCGCACAATCATCAAAATCCAGGAATCCACGTAGTCATATCTAATCAAATTAGAACATCATCAAAAGAACACTATCCAAGAATCCACGTGAGTCTATCAATTAATATCTCGAGATCATACTCTTCATAATACTCAATCCTCAGATATATCCAAAAATTACAAATTTTGATACATAGGACAACTATCAGTCCTCGCTGGCTAGACTAGGATAAATCCTAGAAAGAATGGTCGGGGGGACAAGTCTATTAATTATGCCATCAAAAAATGGCAAGAATTGTATGAACCACTCTGAAGCAGATCCACAACCCTTAAACCAAACAAGGACCAGGATTGCAGACCGTCTCCAGAGTAGAACCGTGCTCCTTACGCTATCCGACGGACAAGACATGTCAAGTAACTAGACGACTAATCTAGTCATGAGTCTATCTAGCAGGTACTGAGATCAGGTAATGCTATACTACAATAGACGTGCATGAGTCTGGTTTAGCAACCAAAGGAACGGTTCTGCCCAAATCTTCGAACCAAATTCTCGATCAGGAATTCTGGAAAAATTCGGCAAAGTCTTTTTTGTATTCTGGATAGGAGCACCCAACAAATTAGGGCTAAATCCACTCGACGCAACCCACCGCAGAATCACAGGCTGAGAACACTAAGTCTCAGGTTCCAGCAGCGCTACAATGTGTACTGGAAACCAAATCATAGCCGAAAATACTAAATCTCGGCCTCCAGCAGCACTACGATGCGTACTGGGCGCCAAGACAACACATGCAATAAGAATCGCCATGCAGAGCGCATCACAGACCCACAGTCATAATCCAAGCCACAAGCAGAGTCACAAACATAGTTAGCCAAAGCCGTTACCCGACTGCGAGTTGGACACGAGGCATATGGGGACAATCCATACTCGTGAGTCGTGCTCGTGTCCTCGGAGGTATGGATGACCCGTCTGAGTTGTCCGATACGCCTAACCCGGTATCTAACCAAGCTATCCTAAGTTATCATCATGGTAGTTCTACTACTATGCTACACTACTCATGGTTATATATTTATAATTACAATTAATTAAACTACAATAAAATCCAGGAGAGAGGGCAAGAGCCATCGATGAGCAAGGGGTACTTGTCTAGAGGGCTCGGCTAGGTAAGCAAGTCTTCGACGATCATGGTCCAAGCTAGCACGTCCATCGATGTCCTCGAAACACATAATAAACAATTATTAGCATTAAATAATAAATAATAGAGTAATCACAAGAGATGGTAGGATGATATAGCGTATAGGTCCCACAAGAAGTACAGAGATCTAGCACGAAAACCGAGGCACACAGATCGACACGGACACGCAAATCGAGACGTACACGTATATCGAGACGTGCATGAGAATCGAGATAGTACGATGATCGAGACGAACAGGAGACACAATGTGCACGTAAATTAAGACATGCACATAGATCGATATGGGCATGCAAATCGAGATATATACATAAATTGCAAGATATAATAAGGCACGCTAATCAATACGGCACATAAATCGGTACGTGCATGCAAATTAATTTTTCACGAAGTCCAAAGTGGCACGCAAATCAATATGGCACGCAAATCGGTACATGCACACAAATTAAAGCGACACGGGTTACGAGGTAGGCACGAAGGCCAAGACACAAAAATTGAGACAAGGTATAAATTGAAGTAGCACATTGCCCAAGGCAGCGCGGGGCTCGAGCTATCCCGCTGCCCAAGGCAGTGTGTGAACCGAGGTAGCACAAAAACCGAAAGTGACACGTACACCGAGGTGTACGTATCCCGAGAGACACAAGAAACAAGGGAGCGCACCAAACGAGGGTGCGATGCTCAAGACAACGCACTTCACGAGGCAGAACATGACCCAAGGATGGTGTGAAACTCGAGACTGCACACTGCTCGATCAGCACGGGGCCCAAGGGCGTCCTGCTAATCGAGACTGGTGCAGCGCTCGCGACGGAGGCACGGCGATCGCCCTGGCCGTCGGGAAAAAGTGGAAAGAAGGGGGCGGAGGAGCTGCCGGTGAAGCCCTGGCCAGGTTGGGCCGGCCTCGCGATGGAGGAAGTACAGACAGAGAGAGGGGGAAGCCAGAGGAGAACCTGCGGCGGCGCGGCCAGGTCAGACGGAGGGGCTCGAACGCGGGTCGGCCGCCAGTAGAAAAAAACGAGAGGAAGAGATGGAGATGGTGGTGCTGGCCACGGGGATGGTGGCGGTCGACGGCGACGATGGTGGAGGTGGCGAAGGTGGTGCTGGCAGTAGTGGTGGAGAGGGTGGCCGCGACGGAGCTAGGAATAGCGCTGGCGGTGGCGGCCAGGTCGGGCGAAGGTGATGGCGACGCTGATGGTGAGGGGAGCAGTGAAGGTGGTGGCCGTGGGGATGTTGGGGGAGGAGAACGAAAGGGAGAGGGGGATGGAAGTGGTGGCAGGGGTCGATTGGTGGTCGCGGGAGAGGGGGGCGCGGAGCTCGAGAAGAGTGGGGGAGAGAGCAGAGAGATCTTGAGGGGGAGGGTGAAGGCCGAACGGGAGAGGGAAGTGATGGGAGAGAGAGAGGGGCTGAGGAGAGAGAGAGCATAGAGAGAGAGAGAGAGAGAACGAGCTGGAGGGGTTGTTCTCTAGTGAGGAGAAAAAGAGATGAGGGGAGTAGGTGCGAGTGGGTGGGAGAGAGATGTGAGGGTTAGGTTTTAGATATTTTAGGGGAATGGGGTAGATATAGGAATTACAATAATAAAATTGAGGATAAAATTCACCTCCAAGAAAATAAAAATAAAATTTTAAGAATACCCAAATTTAAAATCCTCCAAATGCAGGAATACACTCATATACCTATTTTCAAAATAGGGATTTGACATTATTTAATACAATGGTATATTTATATTGTACAAATACAATATATATATATATATATATATATATATATATATATATATATATATATTGTATATATATATATATTGACAGGTATGAGCATTACAGAAATTATTAATTCTGAAAATAATACTAAACTCAGCGAAGGAACAGTGACGGATTAACAACGTATTATAGAAAAATTCTCAGGCTAGCGACGCCTTAGCGACTAACCAGCGACAAAAAATAGAAATTCTCAGGCTAGCAATAGAGTAGCAACGACAATTTTTGTCGCTAACGTTCTATCTAATACCAAAGATGTATCAGACGACTTAAGCAACAAAAATTTCCGTCGCTAACCTTCTAAAAATAATTTAAAATTTAGCTCACAATTTCTATCACTAAATCGTCGCTTCGTCCACCGACGGATAAATAACGTTGCTAATCTGTTGCTGGAGTGATGTCGCTAAAGGCGTCACTAATACATTGCCACAGTGACGAATTAGCGACAGAATTTTGTTAGCGATATATTTCCTAACAACACCATATTTCCGTTGATGATTCCTCGCTAATACAGAATAGCGACAGAAATGTTAGTCTTTAGCGATGAATATTTCTATCGCTAAATAACAATATTTTTTAGTGGGGTAAATGAATATAAATAATAATAATAAATGTTATTGCCGGGAACGCCGGGGCACGCTTTTCGATGGAAAATACAGAAACTGAAACAGTTGTAAAGACAACGTTTCAAATGCAATTCCTTAAATAAGGTTTTGCAACAGAGATCCAGAAGGATTTTGCAAATTACGAGATCTAAAAAGATATCGTAATTAACGAATAATCTAAAGAGATTTTCGTGATCGTAGCAAACTGGCAGTAGTATCTTCTAAAAAGAAGATACTGACAGAACTGCTAAAGGCAACAGAAAGGTGACAGGCGAGAAATGGAATTGCTGGGGTGAATGATCACCGTTGCTCAAAGCTTTATTCGCCCTCTGCGAACAGCTTCCAGGAACCAGTAAGGTTGACGGAAAACCTTGGAACACTCCTGCTCTTCTGACTCCTCGGAAGACGGCGAACTCCTCTGGCAATAGCTCTACTCTTCTCTCTCTGTTTCTGAAGTAACAGAACCCACGCGTACTAAAAAGTACTAGTGTTTGTGTTAAAAAACACGCTCACTACTCTGTTGTGTTAAAGAACACTTAGAGTTTTCTTCCTGGAATTCTGATTTCTCCAACATTGAGAGAGAGGAGAGAACCTGCATATATAGTCCACGGGGCGGTTGCCAAGCAGTTGCCTGAACTTCAGGGTAGTGGCTGAACCACTCCTGAGCGTGTAGCAACTGCTGTAACTGTTCCCGCTCTAATATGCAGCCAGCCATACGCACATACGCACTCTACGCACACTGCGTACGCTGCGCACACTGCGCACTCTACGTACGCTGCGTACGCTGCACACACTGCGCGTACTGGGCGTACTGGGCTACGTACTGGGCTGCGTAACTGGGCCAGCATAACTGGGCTCGCGTAACGGGCTGCGCAACATGGTCGCACAAGTGGCTCGCGCAACGAGCGCAACTTAAGCGCACTATGCGCCTAGCGACGATGCTGACGTGCTAAGTGCAAAGTGTGCCAACAAAATGCCACATTACGCCTCATAAGCCTTTGAGCCCGAGTTCGAGTCCGAGTCCGAGTCCGAGTCCGAGTCGCTAAGCTCCTACGGAGCTTAGCTCCATGTAAATAAATTTCCAAGAGCAAAAAGCTTACAGCTTCTTAATTGTTGATTAAGCCTTTATACCATTAATAATTAGTCCCACATGGCACACACCCATGTGCACTACATGTGCATCTCCATAAAGAGCAAAGACTCATATATATGGAGATACACATTCCTTTCTAGCCGATGTGGGACTAAAAACCAAAACAAAAGGCTAAAAACCCAACAATCCCCATATATCTCTATATATATGAGTACGAGTGTTCCCCACAGTAACTGTCCATTATGCTTTTGGGATATATGCCACTTAAGACTTGAATCTTCCCACGTGAGTCAAAAATCAAACTATAATACAAGAATGGACTAAGCCTTGAATTCTGCATCATAGCTAAAATTCTTTCCACTCACATAATGTAGTTACATGTGCTTCTGGCTACACATTAAAGGCCCTGTGCCAGCCTGGTTTTAGTGTATAATATTGGGCGTCTACAAGTTTACCCTCAAGAGACGGCCTGATATCTCTTTGTCCATACACTATAGGTGAGTTCTTTATTAAAGAGACATGGCATGAAGCGTCCAACGCTTTCTTTGCGGTGCTACGCCGCTATGACATGGCCTTAAGCCGAGGACCTTACCCCGAATCATCGGAAACCTCATCGTAGTGTCATACTACCCGTAGCATGAGGTCTAGCCCCTTTGTAGTGCCAAACTACCCAGCATGAAGCCTTACGCTTCTGTGCGGTGTTACGCCGCTACGACATGGCTTGCAAGGCCGAGGCTTTATCCCTAGCCGAATTTACCTCTTTGTGGTATCGTGCCACCCGTAACATGAGGAACACCTCCTCTTTGTAGTGCTGACTACATCCCTCTTTAATTCAATATACAGCATTAGGCTAACTGCCTATTTGCGGTGCTATGCCGCTGTGACTTGGCTAACATAGCCGAGGCTTTACCTCCTTCGAGAACCTCATGGTGGAGTCACCGCCACACATAGCATGGAGTCACACTCCTTGTAGTGCTGTGCTACCATGCTTCCTGTAAAGCATACCAGACATTCCAAATGCCTGAGAACTCATTAAGGCATTTAAGCCAACCTTCCCACAGGAACCGTTTTCTGCAGAAAATAATAGCAGACAACAGTGGTTATAGGTCCGTAACCTCTCCATGCCCAATAGAACATGTACCCACCGTTCCTGATATTCTTCCGATTAGTGGTCCTCCATTGAACCAAAAGCTAGATGCCTAGTAGATAATCTTTGAACTAATAGCATAAAACTTTATGGTAGGAATACAATAATACAATATCAGAATGCCTTCAAGCCCATTTTACAAGCTGTGTCATCGACCAGCTGGCGCTTGAGGCCCTTGGTGAACGAATCCGCCAGGTTCTCCTGACTCCGAACATCAATTACTGCAATAACACCTCTCTTGATAAGATCGTGTACTGTCCTGTGCTTCAACCGCACAGTCCTCTTCTTCCCGTTGAAAAGGTCATTTGATGCCACCGCCGCAGTCGCCTGGTTGTCACAGTATATCGGTATCGCCGGTATTTGTGCCCCAACCACTGGAAGATCATACATGAGATCCCGAAGCCATTCTGTTTCCTCGGCTGCGGTATCAAGTGCAAAGAACTCAGATTCTATGGATGACCGCGAGAGCATAGTCTGCTTCTTCGACTTCCACGATATAGCAGCTCCACCCATTGTGAAAATGTATCCACTTGTGGACCTCTCGCTCTCCACCTCTGAGCACCAACTGGCATCACTGAAGCCTTCCACTACCGACGGATCTCCGCTGTAGTACAGTGCATATGTCTGAGTCTTCTTGAGATATCTCATAACCCGTTCCACAGCTTTCCAGTGTTCAACACCTGGATTGCTCGTAAAACGACTCAGTATTCCCACGGCGAAAGCTATGTCAGGCCTTGTGGCAGTAGTAGCATACATCAAACTCCCGATTATGCTTGTATACTCCAGCTGCCTGACGCTTTCCCCTAAATTAGGCTTCAGCTTCAGATCACACCTGTACGGCGTATCGATCCCTGGAAGATCCCGATACCCATAACGAGTGATCATTTTCTCAATATAATGAGACTGTGACAGCGCTAGTCCAGTGTCTGTCCGGATGATCTTGATCCCTAAGATCACATCAGCTTCTCCCAAGTCCTTCATACTGAACTTGCTTGAGATGAATTTCTTTGTCTCCGTGACACATCTAATATCCGTACCTAGGATAAGCATGTCGTCCACGTACAGACAAATGATCACACCTCTTCCATCAGCGAACTTCGTGTAAACACACTTGTCCGTATCGCTGACCATATAGCCATTTGACCTTATAACTTTGTTAAATTTCTCATGCCACATCTTGGGAGCCTGTTTAAGACCGTACAAGGATTTCACCAACTTGCAGACTTTGTCTTCAAGATCCCTGATGACAAATCCCTCTGGCTGTTGCATGTAAATCTCTTCGGTCAGCTCGCCATTTAAGAAAGCCGTATTCACATCCATCTGATGTATCACCATCTTATGTATTGCTGCGAGAGCAATCAACATTCTGATGATGGTCATCCGGGCTACTGGAGCATACGTGTCAAAATAGTCAATCCCCTGCTTCTGAGAAAACCTCTTGGCTACCAACCTAGCCTTGAACTTGTCAATAGTTCCGTCTGCTTTCATCTTCTTCTTGAAGATTCATTTGCATCCGATGGGTTTCGTTCCTTCAGGAAGATCAACCAACACCCAAGTATTATTTGAGGTGATGGAATCAATCTCATTGTCAATCGCCTCCTTCCAAAAAACTGCGTCTCTGGTCTTCATCGCCTCATCATAGGTAATCGGATCTGCTTCCACATGATAGGTAACAAAGTCACTTCCGAAGTCCTTCGGCCTCCTCACACGCTTAGCTGATGGCTCAGCTTGTTCTGGTTCAACCGTTGTATCAACAACAACATCTTCTTGGACCACATCTTCATTGAAGACTTCAGTCTCTTGTGCACCCTCATTATTCTCCGGAACATCCGGAAGAACAATATTCTTGTGTCTTGCAAACTTGTCTTCAAAATATTCTACATCGTGAGATTCAATGATATGATTTGACTCAATATCAAGAAATCTCCGAGCATCACTCTTCTCGACATACCCCAAGAAGATCGTCTTTGTAGTCCTTGTCCCAAGCTTCTGAATCTTCAGATCTGGAAGCTTAACATAAGCCAGACACCCCCACACTCGAATAACATTCAAGTTAGGTCTGACCTTGAACCAGAGTTCATGAGGAGTAACGTCAGAAGTTGCATGAGGCACTCTATTTAGAATAAAAGTGGCAGTCAATGCAGCTTCTCCCCAGTAGCACTTAGGAAGGCCAGCAGTCAACAACATTGAGTTTATCATTTCAGTTAACGTCCTGTTCTTCCTCTCAGCTACTCCATTTGATTGAGGAGAGTACGGAGCCGTAGTCTCATTGACAATTCTATGTTCTTTGCAGAACGATGCGAATTCATGAGACCTGTACTCCCCACCTCGATCACTTCTTATCCTTTTGAGTTGTTGTCCAGTCTGCCGCTCAGCTTCGGCTCTGAACTCCTTGAACTTCTCGAATGCTTCGTCTTTAGCCTTCAGCAAGTAGACGAACGCATACTTTGAGAAGTCATCGATAAAGGTTATGAAATACTTTATCCCGACCTTTATAGAGAACTGTTTGAAGTCACAAATATCGGAGTGTACCAACTCCAAAAGATCTGTACTTCGATTAACCCGAGGAAAGGGTTTCCTTGTGATCTTTGTTTGAGCACAAACTTCACATTTCTCTACCTTACTCCCACATTTGGAGATAAGTCCTAGACTAGACATTCTGTTTATTCGTTTACAATGAACATGTCCTAGCCTATTATGCCACAACTCAAGAGTATAAGCAGAAGGAGTGATTTCATTAATTACACTAATTACATTGGACTGATTTACAAGCTGAATCTTGAACATTCCTTCGGTATAAAAAGCTTTCCCGAAATATGTTCTTTTGATAGACATCACCATCTGGCCAGCATTGATGTCCATTCTGAGGCCTGCATTGCAGAGTAAGCCTCCCGAGATCAGGTTCTTGGCGATAGCAGGTACGTGCTTCACGCCTTGAAGCGTCAGAGACTTGCCAGAAGTCAGCTTCAGAATAACCGTCCCGATCCCTAGAACTTCAGCTTGTGCTTGGTTCGCCATCACAACCGCTTCAGAAGTGGGTGTGTAGGTGGTGAACCACTCCTTACTGGAGCAGACATGGCAAGTGGCTCCAGTATCTACCCACCAGTCTGAATCAGATCCTACAGCATCAACCTGTCCAATCATAGCAATTACATCAGTAACCATTGAGACTTTGCTAGGCTCACCTTGCTCTGATTTCTTGGCCGGTGCTGTACATTCACTTTTGAAATGGCCCAACTGGCCACACTTGAAACAAGGCATCTTTGTCTTAGATTTCTTTGACTTGAAAGAAGTTCCCTTAACATTCAAGTTGTTAGGGTTCTTCTTCTTCTTCTGGAAATCTGCACGCTTTCCCTTTTCCTTTATTTTCTTGGTCTGAACCAGATTGGCGTTAGCCAATTGCTTGGACAGTGTGTCCACCTTCAGTTGAGCCCGCATCTGGTCCTCAACATAGATTTCCTGTAGGAGATCTTCAAGGGTGATCTCCAACTTCTTCCTATGCATGTTTGCATAGAACTTGCTCCACCCAGCGGGGAGCTTTGAGACAATCCCTCCAACAACAAACTTGTCGGGGAGGGGCATAGCCTCGTCTCCTAATTTCTGTCGCAACTTCAGAAATTCTTTGACCTGCGACAGCATGGACTTCTCGTCCTCAAAGAGCCATTTGTGATATTTTTCAACCACAAATATTTTGCTCTTGTTCTTGTCTTCTTCGTACAGTTTTTCCAGAGACTCCCATATGTCTCTGGCAATTGGTTTCTTACTGTAGGATTCTGCTAGAGAATCCTCCATAGCATTCAGGATAAGCAACCTGCAAATGCTATTCTCCCTTCTCCACTTGGCCTGAAGTTTAGTAGCCGCAGAGATTGCGGCAGCAGACCCAGTATCTGGAACAGTAGGTTTCCCTTCAAGCAATACGTGATCAACGTCTCTAAGTTAAAGAGTGAGATAAACCTTCCTCTTCCAAACTTGATAATGCTCTCCATCAAACTTCTCTAACTTACAGAAGTCAGTGTTTAGGAGTGAAGCATTAATATTTTTCATCGTAGCAATAAAGCTTTGAGATTGTTATTGTCGGGAACGCCGGGGCACGCTTTTCGATGGAAAATACAGAAACTGAAACAGTTGTAAAGACAACGTTTCAAATGCAATTCCTTAAAGAAGGTTTTGCAACAGAGATCCAGAAGGATTCTGCAAATTACGAGATCTAAAAAAATATCGTAATTCACGAATAATCTAAAGAGATTTTCGTGATCGTAGCAAACTGGCAGTATTGCCTTCTAAAAAGAAGATACTGACAGAACTGCTAAAGGCAACAGAAGGGTGACAGGCGAGAAATGGAATTGCTGGGGTGAATGATCACCGTTGCTCAAAGCTTTATTCGTCCTCTGTGAACAGCTTCCAGGAACCAGCAAGGTTGACGAAAAACCTTGGAACACTCCTGCTCTTCTGACTCCTCGGAAGACGACGAACTCCTCTGGCAATGGCTCTACTCTTCTCTCTCTGTTTCTGAAGTAACAGAACCCACGCGTACTAAAAAGTACTAGTATTTTTGTTAAAAAACACGCTCACTACTCTGTTGTGTTAAAGAACACTTAGAGTTTTCTCCCTGGAATTCTGATTTCTCCAACACTGAGAGAGAGGAGAGAACCTGCATATATAGCCCACGAGGCGGTTGCCAAGTAGTTGCCTGAACTTCAGGGTAGTGGCTGAACCACTCCTGAATGTGCAGCAACTGCTGCAACTGTTCCCGCTCTAATATGCAGCCAGCCATACGCACATACGCACTCTACGCACACTGCGTACGCTGCGCACACTGCGCACTCTATGCACGCTGCCCGTACTGGGCGTACTGGGCTGCGTACTGGGCTGCGTAACTGGGCCAGCGTAACTGGGCTCGCGTAACGGGCTGCGCAACGAGCACAACTTAAGCGCACTATGCGCCTAGCGACGATGCTGACGTGCTAAGTGCAAAGTGCGCCAACAAAACGCCACATTACGCCTCATGAGCCTTTGAGTCCGAGTCCGAGTCGCTAAGCTCCTACGGAGCTTAGCTCCATGGAAATAAATTTCCAAGAGCAAAAAGCTTACAGCTTCTTAATTGTTGATTAAGCCTTTATACCATTAATAATTAATCCCACATGGCACACACCCATGTGCACTACATGTGCATCTCCATAAAGAGCAAAGACTCATATATATATGGAGATACACATTCCTTTCTAGCCGATGTGGGACTAAAAACCAAAACAAAAGGCTAAAAATCCAACAATAACTGCCCTATGTTTCTAATAATAATAGTAATTAATAGTTGTAATTTGTAATAATTTATAGTGTACTATTTAGGTTTAAATGAGAAATATTTAGGTTTAAATGAATTGTGAGTAAGCATACCTAAGTTTACCCTCCAACTCCAACATCTACTTTCAACAACCATCCAAACATCGAAACTTTTTTTTTTCACTTTCAACAATCATCCAAACAACAAACTCATCTTTCTTCCACTTGTATGAGACAAAAAATACTCTATCCAAACACATTTTGAAAAATATCATTTATTATAAATATACTGCAACTCAATATAATATTAGTACCACTTTTATACTTTCAAAAAGTTAACTCCATCCGAATAGTCTCTAAAAATAACTTAAGGGTCAGTGTCAATATAATATTAGTGTCACTTTTATACTTTTAAAAAGTTGCCTCCATCCGAATAGTCTCTAAAAATAACTTAAGAGTCAGTGTAAATGCTACTAAAAGCGTAGCTGATGACAGAGAAAGCATTAGAGAGAGTATATGAAATAGAGGGGACTCTCCTTGCAATCAGACCATCTGAGCTAATTATTATGATAAATGAGCAAAATACCATCTCTATACAGAGAGATTAACCATGCTCATAGTGAGTGAACCTTATCCAATGTGTACACTCACCTTCCATTTTGCTACACAATCCTCACTTATCGTTCGTTGTCCGTACTGTCAACATATTCTCATTCTTCGTGTAAAACTGCACGCTATATAAATTGTTTGCATGAACCATCTGGTTTATATATTTCAGTGATTCTCCACTGTCGCTGTCGCTGTCACTGTCATTGTTAAAATTTTCAAACTCAAGATTTTGCATTTCTTTTTCCGGAAAAAAACTTTAATACAGTAAGGTACTGTTTGGGAAGGATGGAAAGTGGGAGGAAAGAAAAGTTGAGGAAAAAAGTGAGAGAAAAATTTTAAATGATGGTGTTTGGAAAGGGGAAGAAAACATGGGGAAAAAAATTTGAGAGAAAAAAGTAGGTGGGTCCCACCAAAAAAATTTTCTCCCAAATGTAGGAGGAAAATGGAAAGAGATGAGAGAAATTTGAGTGAATTTACCCCACCACCCCTCAAAAAGTTAATATTAAAGCATCATTTGAGAATACCCAGGAGGAAATAGTAATTATACCTATATCCATAAACAAATAAAAAATTATTTTTAAACTTTTCCTTCCCCTACTTTTTGTTCATCCAAACAAAGGAAGAAAAAATTAACTTTCATTTCATTTTACTCTCCTCCATTTTCTTTCCCCTCAAATTTTCCCCTCTCTCTCTCCACAAATGTTCCCAAACACAGTGTAAAAATATTAAAATTTTGATATCATCTATGTATGACAAATAAACATCTTTAAAATTTATATGTATATATAAATGTGTACACGTTTTACGAAACGAAAAGTTTATTTGTCATACATAGGGATATCAAAACTTTGATTCCTATACTGTATCAAAATTTTCCATATTTTTCCCCAAACAATTTTCGCATTTTTTGCACAAAATCCGTAACTGGCAAAGTACCGAAACTGCTCACCGGCGGTGACCGAATCGAGACAATGGGTACAGATCTAACAGAGGTTGGGCGGTCCCTCGATCCATGCGATGACGTGGCGCTGTTCCGTTAGAGGAGACATATCACACCCACTGGATGTTTTTTAGTGCCAGGATCCCGTGTACAGGAAGAATATCAAACAGCAGATTGGGTCAGTGTCAGTGGGTGCCAGTCACATCACATGAGGTTTGTACCTTTATGACTGTTACGCCCACATCTGGGTGACTCAGATGGGCCCTAAAATAAATTGTTTAAAAAATATCACACTCTTTTTACTTAATAAAATAATTTTACATGTTATTAGATGTTATGTTCTCAAAGGATTATTTAGTATTACGATCACGTGTATAATATTGAAAATTTAAGTTTAGTTTTCTCTATTGTCCACAAAGAGGTTTACATTTTGTTCTAACCGTTGACTTGACTTATCCTACAAAATAAAAATATAAATATAAATTTTAAATATTATACGAGACTCTAAAACTAAACCGAAATATGTGAGAGTTCTGTAACTTGGATTATTTAGTTGTTATTTTTATTATCATTCGAGAATAAGGCTTGTGACACTGTTGTTTTATTCTATTCTGATCTTAACAGTCACACACCCTCCTGGACTTGAGTTGTAAGCATTCAACAATACGACCGGGACGAGTGATATTTGATGATACACGATGTCCATGAAACACTACAAAAAAAGTTGGCTTTTGGTACGACACTATTAATTAGAAATGCTAGTCTAAACGTCCTAAACAATTAGTTTTGGGGACGACTATGCTTTTGGTAACAAAAAATTGTATTATTTTGGACAGATTAAAAACTAGATCTCTTATTTTAGACTATCAAAAAATTTTGTCCCAAATAAATTATACTACCGTCCCAAATAAGCGGCGGAAATCCAATATTTGATGGATCATTCCCAAATTTTTCGGAAAACGTTTAGATCCAAATCAAAAAACACCTTCTCTCTTCGAACATTTTGGATCTCAATCAAAAACATTATCTCTCTCTCTCCCACCCTCATATTCCATAACCCCTAAAATCCATGTGTTCTCCTCATCCACCTCTCACTAAACCCCTAAATCTCCTACTCTCTTTCTCTCTCTTCATCATCATCTATAGGCTCTCTCCTCATCCACATCTCCCAAAACCCCTAATTCTCTCCCTCTCTCACCCCATCCTCAGCTATAGGCTGTCTCTACAGCTTTCGAAGAACTCCCAAATTCCTTCCTAACCCTAACCCGCTCAAACCCCTAACCCTAGAAACCCTTTATCATTCGAAACCCCTACAACACAACGGGGAACATCGGTGGTGCCAAGATGGTGAGAGGCTCTCTCTCGAGAACTTTTTCTTTCTCTAACTCTCTCACTCTTGATCTCAGGTTGTCGCTCAAAAAGTTGTCAGCCCCTGTTTTTCAAAATTAATTAAACTAATGTTAATTGGTTGCTAATGACATGATTAGCTTTAAAATAATTTATTATAATTTTTAGGAATTTTTCTAGAATTTTTAAATGATTTTTAAATAGGTTTTAATTACTTGAAATAGGAGTTTACAATTTATTAAAATATTTTAATATAGATTTGTAATTAATTCAAATGTTTTAATTAGCTTTTGCAAATCCTTGTACTGTTTTAATATCAATTTGCAAATATTATTTGCAAACATAACATGGGGAGGGACCTAACCCTAATTTTCTAAACTCCTAGGGACCTAAGTGCAAAATTCCCTCTCTCCCCAACCCGATCACGGCCTTTCCCAAATTTTTCGGCGACCCTAATAGAAACCCTAACCCTAATCCAACGTCCCCACCGCCTTAGCTCCCCTATAAATTGACCCCCCACTTCCATCGACCGACCACCACTACCACGACCCATCTCGGCCAAGCTCTGCCCCCTTCTTCCCCATCTAACTTCATCGGAACCCTAGCTCCGACCATCCCCCATTTTGCCGGACACGTAAGTAACACCCAAGAAACTGTGTCGTACGTGTCTCGAACTCACACACGTGGTTCGCCCGGACACGACAACTCCAACCCTGTGCTCGGATACGCATATTAGGACTCGTGTGTGTCGTGTATGGCACTGATACAAGACTCGTGTTCCTAACTGTCAGGACACGAGGAGACGATAATAAAATTCGGATTAAATAACGGGTTCAGATTTGTTTTATCGGGTTTAAAAGCCATTCACCTAAAACCTAAATAACACTAAACAGAACCCTACCCCTAACACACAGTGCTGGCTGACCCCCTGGCCAGCCCGATCGAGCCCGAGAACCCGACCCCCCTCTGGGCCGAGTTCGAACCCCCCATTCCCTCTGTTTGTTGTCTTTTGTTTTCTTTTCTGTTTTATTTTATATATATGTGTATATATATATATATATATATATATATATATATATATATATATATATATATATATAAAATAAAATACTAATTATAAAATATATACATATATTAATAATATATATATATATATATATATATATATATATATATATATATATATATATATATATATATATATATATATATATATATATATGTAAGTATATATATTATTAATATATGTATATATTTTATAATTAGTATTTTATTATATATGTATATATATATATATATATATATATATATATATATATATATATATATATATATATATATATATATATATATATATATATATATATATATATTAGTATTTATTATATAATATATATATATATATATATATATATATATATATATATATATATATATATATATATATATAGTATTTTATTATATATATATATATATTTTTTTTATTTTATATATATATAGTATTTTATTATATATATATATATATATATATATATGTATATATATATATATATAATATATATATATATATATATATATATATATATATATATATATATATATATATATATATATATATATATATAAAATATATATATATATATATATATATATATATATATATATATATATATATATATATATATATATATATATATATTATTCATTATATATATACTGTTTTATATATATATGTATACAGTATTTGTATATGTATATATATATTTATATTTAGTATTTCTATTATATATATATATATATATATATATATATATATATATATATATATATATATATAATATCCATTATATATATATATTTTTTTTTTTATTTTTATCCATTATATATATATATATATGTATATATATATATATATTTTTAACAACAATATTTATATATATATATATATATATATATATATATATATATATATATATATATATATATATATATATATATATATATATATATATAAATATTGTTGTTTTATATATATATGTATTTCAAATTCTACCTTATACAAAATATTGTTATGTAAAATTTCACAAGATTATTTTATTATATATTTTGTGACTAGTATATTTTTACCACTTTAAAAATATATTATTATTATTTTAATTCCTGTGTTTTATTTGTTATGGCCAATTGATGTCCAAACCTAGCATGGGTTTTTGGGCCCAATTGTGTCTAATACATTCAGAGTCTGTACAAGTCATATTGGACTTGATTCATGTCTTTGGGTCCTGTATCTGGACTTCGGTTCAATTCGAATACATGGACAAAAATAGTAAATAATTAATTAATTAATTTCCAGAAACTGTTGATTGTTGTTTTTGAATTTTTATATATATATTTCAAGTGCTGTAAAAATCTGAAAAAAAATTATATTTGAATAATCTGTTAATTTAGACAATTTATTACTATTTTTTTAACATTTATTAAGTGCTGTTGGTATTTTATAAAAATAGGAAAACAGAACTCATTTTCAGTATATTTATGTTTGCTGATTTTTAATAAATATTTATGAGGGTTTATAAATTCCAGAAAAATTAGTATAAATTTCTATAATTAACAAGGATCATTATGGTACTTTATTTTATGTAAAATGGAGCTTTTTTTCTATCTCAAAAATTACTGGAACATAGTGTGCAGTTTGATTTAATTTTGGCATAGTTACGACTTGCAACTTTTTGTGTTATTTTGAGTTATAGTCGTATTGAACCCCTCCCCACACTAGTGTAAAGACCCTAAAAAGTTAGCTTGAGTATTGTGTCACCCCACATTGGTCTCCTATGCTAAAGTCACCATTTGGCTAGGTGTCCAATCAGAAAGTCGTATTGCACCACTAGTGTCGTAGTGTTTAACTTAGTATAAAAACTAAGTTTATGTATTTATTTCTATAGTAACGAGTCACCAGGCATCTATAGCATTTTTATCGCTGCTTTGCTTTGCTTTGCTAGAGGCAAGTACTTTCTACAAACTTTACATACTGCTATAAACAATAAACTGTGATTCACCAACCATGTTAAATACTGATCCTTGGGGTAGCAAGTTAAAACTTTACATGTTGTTTTACTTTCAGTCTCTACCATGCTTAGGACAGTTTTTCATATCTCTCACATGTTTAAATAACGGGTTAAGGAAAAACTGTTAGTAGTGTACGTGATCATGACTCCTTCTTCGTATGTATTTACCGAGCACTGTTACATTATATATGTAACTTTATCGTATGTCTGATCCCGCATTTGTGTATGGACATACACCGATGCCGTTAAGGGTACGTATGTACGCTTCAGAAAATTGATATATACCACTGTACATCCTGATTACCTATTGACTGATCACTCACCCACTACAATTTTAAACTTTAAAACGAATATATATTACCATGATAAGATGTACCTTCAACTGAACAAACATGATATGTCATTTCTTTTTTCACATGATCAGTATTATATGTTTGTTAGATTCAATACTTGCTCCCGTCCTAACAGGATAATGTTGTAGGTATTCTTACTGAGGAGGAGTTGCTCTGTGACCCATATTATGGAGTTACTGCCGAGGACCAGGCTTTGCCTTACGAGGATGTACCTGCGGGAAAACTCGTCTAGTTTGTGTAGTTGTTCGGGATATTTAGAGTAGTCATGTATTAGACTACGTATTTTGTAACTGGACCTGTATCCAGTTTTACATTTCAGACTTGTACTTGGACTTATTATTATATGGGATGACTTTTGTGTTTGGAGCATTTATGACTCTTATTTACTTATAGAACTGTTAGCACATTTAGTCTTATCTTGTTATCTCTAGAACAGCTTACTGCGCTTTATCTCAAGCGTAGGCTGGACATGACTCGGCCCGGCCCAACAATTTGGGTAGCAAATCGTGACATGTTTTTAGTGGTAGCCCATGCAGGTCCTGACTAAATTGTTTGGTTACGTTATTGTACCAAGCTTGCCTGCAATTTGGAACTTAAGGTAATTAGACAACATTAGGAATGACGCTTAGAACACCTAGAGGAATACTAGGATTGCAACATAGGAAACGCATCACGTGCTTGCTATTATAATTAGATTTTCTTGTCTATGATTGTTTACTTTAAAGAGTCCTTATAAGTCATTTTTATTGTAATTAGATGGTGCTTACTCGTTCTTCCTAGTATGTCACACCTGAGAATGGCACACTCCCTATCCAGTCAGCTGGCCACTTGACTGATACACCTCCACCTCCACCTACCATATTCCTCTACTCCACAAATCCACAAACCCAGATGCCTCCACCACCTTCCAGATGACAGTCCCAGCAGGACCTGATACTTTCACCACCACCTATCACTATACCTACCAAGGCTTCCGTCACACTCGACGGAAACTAACTGTTCACTCTGATCCAGGGGTTCCTAACGACCCATCAGGAGCAGACCACCCTACTCTGCCAGAGCATAGAGCTTTCTAAGGAATGTACCGTGGTTCCATCACCTGTAGAGCTACGACAGAGAGCAGAGACAATCAAGGACTTCATGGGTCTGAACCCCAAGGAGTCTTTAGGGACTGAGGGCATAGTTGTAGCAGATGACTGGCTAAACTCGGTAGAGAGGAAGCTCCTTGGAGCTAGGTTGCCGAATGGCCTACAGGTCGAGGCAGTAGAATTTTTGCTGACAGACTTGGCAGAAGTTTGGTTCCGGAATGAGCCGCTATTCATGAGAGGGAGGGCCACTTGGGATCAGTTCAAGATCCAGTTCAAGAAGAAATTCTTCTCGACCACCGCTAGAGTAGCCATGGGGCTACGATTCCAGAACATCCAGCAGGGGAACCGTTCTGTCGACGAGTATGCGGCAGAGTTTAGTCGCCTGAGCCGTTTCGCTCGTAATCTAGTTGCTGACCCAGAGGAGATGACGCGTAGGTTTTGCCATGGTCTAGTTCCAGACATTGGCATTCTTATAGTGGCGAACGGTATGACTGACTACTACCAGAGCTTAGAGTTGGCCCGGAGCATAGAGGAGCGTCTTTAGTCTTACAAGAGGCCGACTTCTGTACACCTTGAGGGACCGTCCAAGCGCCAGGCTTTCCAGCAGAGAGCACCAATGCTGCACCAACAGACATACCGTCCCCCTACATCACATCATCCGACCCTGCCAGTTAGAGCCCTGGGACCCCGGCAGCAGCAGAAGAGAGCTTTGTGTGTATTCTGTAAGAGGGTAGGCCATGATGCTTCCATCTGTAGAAAGAGGTTGGGGCAGTATTTAGCTTGTGGGTCTGCCATCCATCAGCTTCAAGACTGCTCAGTAGCCAAGGGACCTAGAGGGCTGCTTCCGACTCAGCAGCAGAGGTTTAGGCAACATCTGCAGCAGCAGAAGGGACCCCAGGGGAAGGCTTATAGTCTAGCTCTTGAGCCGGAGCCGGAGCAGGTTTCGAAGCCAGATTATTTGGCTGACGTCATCACAGGTCATGTTTATTTGCATACTTTTCTAGCTCTATGCTTGTTTGATTCTGGTGCATCTCATAGCTTCCTGTCATTATAGTTTTTGCATAAACACTACTTAGTAGCTACACCTACCGAAAAGATTAGTAGAGTAATGACGGGAGGTGTAACTCCACTTTTCGGTTTTCCTAAAAATAAAATTTGATTTTTATTTAAATAGCAATTAATTGATTTAGGTTTCAAATAAAAAGTTAATTTTTATTTTCTTTAAATAATAATTTGGTGATCTATTTTGGAAGGATTTAATTTTTTAGCAGAATTTTCAATTTGAGAAGTTGTTACAACCAACTTGTGGTCCCCTCATATTTTTCAAAAAGGTTTTAACTGTTTTCTTGTATTTTTATAATTTCCGAAAAGGGTGAGGGTTTTATTGTAAATATTTTCTTGCGGGAGGATTTAAGTAAAAATCTGATATTATGGGGGGAATTAGATGCAAAATTTTAATTTTCTTTTTATTACTGTTGGTAGAGGAGAGAGAGAGAGAGAGTCATTCTCTCTTTCTCATTGAAATCCATCGAGCAGTCTCTTCCCCAAATGTTCGGGCGACTGAACCCTAACCCTAATCTCTCTGTGTCCATGGCCGACGTCCTCTTTGTGGCGATGGCGACCGCCGCCGGTGTCGACGTCCAGTCCCTTCTCCCAGTTCGGCGGTGGCGAGTAGACCCCCCACCTTCACGACAGCGACAAGGCTATTCCAGACGCTCGATCCATTCTCCGACCTAGGGTTTCATTCCTCGGTGAGTGTTTCAAACACTCTAATAATTCAGATCTAGGGATTAGTTTGGATCTGGCTAAACTCATCCTTTCCCTCTCGTTTTGTTCGGATCCAGTAGGAATATCGACGATCGAGCCGATCCATTCTCCGGTGATCGTCGAGTTTCGAGAATGATCGACCCAGGAATTTCGAGCACTGGAGATCCGTTCTTTTCCCGATCCTTTCTACTGGTGAGTTGCTGGACTTGGTTCGGATTTGATTTCTTTGGTATTTTCTTCTATGATTTTCCTGGACTTGGCTCGGATCTAAAATTTGTCCTGAGTTTGAGGATTATTCATTACTGTGAGTTTTTTTTTCTGGTTATTTTGGATCGGACAAGTTGGGCGGAGTGGATTAGGTCGATTTATTGATGTTCGATTGTGTGAGTTTTAACGTTGGAGTTTTGACCTCTCTAAATTTTCCTCGGATAGAATTTCCAATTTACTGGATTGCTCTGTTTCGTTTCTCTGATCGAAACCTGTTTGCTGAAATGCCGAACAGAGTTTTGAATCCACCCGTGGACACGAGGAGGCCGTGTCCAGTTCATATTTTCCTGTGATTTCATTTTCTGGACACCATCTCAACTCAGGTAACATCAATTACTTCTTCTAGTTGTTGTGGTTATATTTTAGTTCTCTGGTAACTTGTATGTGTAGTATTGATCGGTGGCGTGTATTCGTGTCCTGTCGGTCGTGTCCGGGAAGGCATCATCTATGCGTGTCTAGAGGGGTTGGGGTCTGAACAACAGAGATGCCTGAGTTGTGGACAGTATATTGATTCATGGACTGAAATTGATTTCATATAAGAACTGAATATGTTTTTACTAGCCTATGTTAGACTGAATCAGGGCAGACATGGTGTCAGTTGATACAAGTCTGAACAACCTTGGTATCATGCTGGACTAAGGCATATAGGACTATGTATCGAATTGATTAATTCCAGTTTATGCCTAAATGCAAGTTGCATTTGATTGGTTCAATTATTTCAGATAGCAAGGGATTGACTTGAACCTGTTGAATCAAATCCATCTGTTATATTTTAGTTCATTCTACTAAACCTAATATTTGTATGTGCAAATGATTTTGAGTGGAACCCTGAGACATGTATCCATGTCTGTTTTGAATAAGGGTTTCATATATCAGTAACTGGGAAGTTAAGTGCCAATGTCAATTGATTGGTAACTTGGATGCTGGATGTCAATGTTTGGTTCAATATTGTGAACTGAGAATCATACATCAGTGCCTGGGCTTATTAATCAAGACTGGAATAACAAATCTTGTGTGTCATCATCATGTATTGTGTTGAACTGTGTTGAGAGTATCAGGGCTGCTGGATTAACCCAGTATTCAGCAGGATTTTTCCAGCTTAATCGTGAGAGACTGACTGATTGAACCTGGGTATGATTCACTGTCATTCTCAGGAAACCTGAGATCATTTCTCATGTTCCAGTCCAAATAAACTATAGTACCTGGGCACATCAATTAGCTCTATGACATTAGCTCTATTTTAAATATCTCTAACCGATCCTTGGCACTTCACCTAGGGACCCTGGTAGCAGGAGTAGAACTGATTAGATTAATTTGCTTTGTTTGATTAGTATTTGAACTGGTGGTTAACTTTCTATTAGTGTTGAACTGATATATCATGTAAAAAGTCTTGGAGGGTCGTTTGGGAATGCACAGTAACCTGAGAATCTCAGGAAAACTGAGACACTTGAAGGGTTCAGTGTTATTCTGGGATATTGCAGTCCAAGTCTGTTTCTGGGACCTGAGACCTTAAGTCCAGATTGATTCAGGGTATACTCTGAGGCAGGGACCTTATTGCAATGTTATGGACTCTCAATCACTGCTTTGATTTCAGGTATTTTGAGACTGTTCTTAATAACCTGTGGTTATTCTTCATAGTGTAGTCAATTTTGACAACAAGAACTGAAATCACATCTCATAAGTTTAGTTCTATATGATTAAAAACCTGGAACCAAAGCATAGTTAGTTCAGTGAACATTGTCACTTTATGAACTGATGTTGGAACCCATATACAAGGTTTCCCTGTTTTCCTGATTAACTATTGGCCTACAATGGGTTCAACTTTGGAAGATTTCACTTTTGTATAAGGTTTAACTCTTCACTTTTCTTAGAAGTAATCTTGAAGGCTTAAATAGAGACTATGGAAATCAATACCCTCAACTATTGTGTTGGTCTAAAACTAACTTGTAATAACCTCATCTATAGTGTTTAGCAAATTAGAATTTATGTTTATTGTTAAGTGATTTTCCTAGTTTAGAAAGTATTATTTAAGTTGTTGTCTTATCATATTATAAATCATGTATTTAGTATTATTTAAGTTCTTGCTAGTCTGGAATATAGTGAGTAGTATTGATACTCTATTGGAAACCCTAGAAACTAAGGTTTATATTAGGAATTAATTGTGATTTGAATCTTTTGATAAACCAATTAGAATTAGCTGTTTATTAACCAACTTGTACACATCATTATTACATACAGGAGGATATCTAGCTCTATTGCCTACCCGTACTTTCCTAGAGCAAGACAAGTACACTCTACGGTCTTATACATTTCATTTTATCCTGTACTTTCTTGATTGACACATTGCAACACGTCATGTGCTTTCTGGTGCTCATGTTCCCTTGTTCTTATTACTTGTATCTGGGGTGGGGAAATATACTATCTATGTGACCAATCCCAAGAAATAACTCGGGTGTGTTTAGCTTAGACCCCGCATCGTGCACGCGGGTCCTAAGCCGTACCATTTCATGTTCTTTCATGTGCTTACCCTAGCCGGTCACATACTTAGTTATATTTCAAATATAGTACACACATGTTCAGGAGATATACCTTGTACTTATTTCCTGTGATTCCATGATATCATGTTCTTTCAGGTGCTTACATATCATGTTCTTTCATGTTCTTACATACCATGTTCTTTCATGTGCTTATACACCATGTTCTTTCCTGTACTTTACCTACCATGTTCCCTTGTACTTTCATATCATGACGTCTTATTCATTACCTAGAATTGTACTTGCTCCGCTCCTGAATAGGATATGTTGCAGGTATACTTGCAGGTCATTGTTCTACTCTATGGGCCAGAGCCCAGGATTTAGCTGAGCAGGATGAGGCTTAGCTTGAGGCTTCAGGTTTAGATTACTTAGCTTTACTTTGAGATATTGACTTTAGAGTTTATAGCACTTTTCATTCCTGTTGATTCTGGTACATTATGATATCTGGATTTGTGGATTATGGTGATCATTCTGGGATACGTTTTTAGATGCTGTGATTCTATACTTTCATGTTTATCTGGTTAGTTTTCCCTAGCTTGGTACAGCTTACTTCGTCGTGTCTAACGACGAAGGCTGGGCGTGTCCGACTCGTGTCCGATTATTCGGGTGCGGGTCGTGACAGGAGGCGGACCAGTGCCCATTAGATCTATCTATAGATGCTCTATTACTATAGCCGGGAGAGAGTTTAGGGGACGATTGTTTGTGATGCCACTCCCCGGGTATGATATCATATTGGGGATGGACTGGCTTAGCTATGCCCATGCAGCTATAGACTGTCATGAGGGTAGTATTCTGTTCAGTCCCCCAGGCGCAGCACCATTCAGTGTCAGGAGGACAAGGCCGAAGATCAGTCTAGAGCCGAACTATTGTGCGACAGTTGGAGAGATAGCACTGCCACACCCTATCATTAGGGAGTTTATGGATTTATTCCCAGAGGATCTTCCAGGACTTTCGCTTGACAGAGATGTGGAGTTCACTATAGATTTAGTATCGGGTTCATCACCAGTATCCCGGGCTTGCTATAGAGTGAACCCCAAGAAGGCCGTAGAGATGAAGGAGCAGATTGATGACCTGTTGAAAAAGGGTTTCATTCGATCTAGTGCTTCTCTATGGGGAGCGCCAGTGCTCTTTGTGCCTAAGAAGGATGGTACAGTTCGGTTGTGTATTGACTACCGGGCATTGAATGTCATCACCATTAAGAACAAATATCCTCTGCCCAGGGTAGATGATTTGTTCGACCAGTTGAGTGGGGCGAAAGTATTTTCCAGGATAGACTTGAGATCCGGGTACCACCAGGTGAAGGTCAGGGCAGCAGACATCCAGAAGACGGCATTCAACACGAAGTACGGGCAGTACGAGTTTCTGGTGATGCCATTTGGTCTCACAAATATGCCAGCTGTATTTATGAACTTGATGAATAAGATATTTCACCAGTATCTGGATAAGTTCGTCATAGTGTTCATCGACGACATCCTGATATACTCGAAGACGCCGGAGGAGCATGCAGAGCACTTGCGGATAGTTTTGGGGATTCTGAGGCAGGAGAGATTGTATACCAAATTGTCGAAGTGCAAGTTCTTTTTAGACCGAGTGGAGTTTCTCGACCATGTAGTTACTGGAGAGGGGATCTCGATGGATCCCAGGAAGATTGCTGCCGTTGAGACATGGAAGGCTCCGACGTCAGTTTCAGAGATCAGGAGCTTTCTGGGTTTAGCCAGCTATTATAGGAAGTTCGTCCAGGACTTTGCTAGGATAGCTGAACCCATGACGAAGCTGACGCGGAAGGATGCAGAGTACATTTTGTTAGAGGACTACCAGGCAGCATTTGAGGAGCTGAAGAGGAGGCTGACGACCGCTCCAGTTCTGACATTACCTTCAGGATCTGGTGGTTTCACCATATACAGTGATGCTTCGGGAAAGGGGCTAGGATGTGTACTACAGCAGCATGGGAAAGTGATTGCTTATGCATCTAGGCAATTATGGACTCATGAGCGGAACTATCCTACCTATGACCTAGAGTTAGCTGCGGTGATCTTTGCACTCAAGTTATGGAAACATTACTTATACGGAGAGCGTATGGAAATCTTTACTGACCATAAGAGCTTGAAGTATGTGTTCACGCAGAAAGAGCTGAACATGAGGCAAAGATGATGGTTGGAGTTATTGAAGGGCTTCGACATCGATTTACAGTATCACCCCGGAAAGGCAAATGTGGTGGCGAATGCGCTGAGTAGGCATCCGATTACATGGTATCTGATGATAGATCGGTATTTGCGGGAAGATCTGGAGAAGCTTGGTATCGAAATAGTTCGGCGATGATCAGTGATACAGATGATGGCGCTTGACATTCAGTCAGGTTTGATGGAGTAGATGATGGAGGCACAGTCTACAGATGAGAGCCTTCGCAGACTTCGAGTCCAAACTTTAGCTGGATTGCTGGATGATTTCACCATCGCAGAGGATGGATCCTTGAGGCATGGCAGCCGATTGTGCATACCGAAGGGAGAGCTGATAGATGCAGTCTTGCAGGAGGCTCATCGATCGAGATATTCTATTCACCCTGGTGCTAACAAGAAGTAACGTGACTTATGGGAACATCTTTGGTGGCACGAGATGAAGAGAGATGTATCGTATTTTATTTTTAGATACCTAGTTTGCCAGCAGGTCAAGGCGGAGCGCCAGAGGCCATCTGGTCTATTGCAGCCGTTATCCATTCCAGAGTGGAAGTGGGAACACATTACGATGGACTTCGTCTCAGGGCTTCCTCGTTCCCAAGGAGGGAAGGATGCCATTTGGGTCATCGTAGATAGGCTGACGAAGTGTGCGCACTTCATACCCTTCAAGGTAGGACTTTCTACCGAGAAGTTGGCAGAGCTATACATGCAGCAGATAGTTTGCTTGCACGGAGTACCAGTGAGCATCATGTCGGACATAGATAGCAGATTCATATACCACAACTGGAGGAGCTTGCAGGAGGAGTTGGGCAGTCGGCTTAAGTTCAGTACGGCGTATCACCCGCAGACAGATGGGCAGTCCGAGAGGACGATACAGACGCTGGAGGACATGCTGAGGACTTGTGTGCTGGACTTTGGCGGATCATGGGAGAGCCATCTGTACTTGGTAGAGTTTTCATACAACAATAGCTACCAAGCCAGCATCGGTATGTCTCCTTTTGAGGCACTTTATGGACGACGATGCCGTACACCGCTCTTTTGGGATGATGTTGGGGACAAAGTTATGCTTGGGCCAGAGATGATCACGGATGCAGTAGAGAAGGTCGGGATGATCAGAGACAGGCTCAGAGTGGCTCAGGACAGGCAGAAACACTGGGCCGATGCTAGTCGCAGACCGATGGAGTTCGCTGACGGTGATATGGTGCTAGTGAAGATATCACCTACTAGAGGGACGATCCGATTCGGACGAGGAGGGAAGTTGAGCCCCAGATACATCGGGCCGTTCGAGATACTTGGCAGGATCGGAGAGGTAGCTTACAGGGTTGCACTTCCACCCAACCTAGCAGGAGTTCACGATGTCTTTCACGTATCCCAGCTGAGGAGATATGTTCCGGACCCCAGCCATGTGCTAGATCATTCAGAGTTGGAGATCGGACCGAGCCTTGCAGTTTATGAGCAGCCAGTGGAGATATTAGACAGGAGGGAGAAGAGGATGATGAACAAGGTTATACCCTTAGTACGAGTAACTTGGAGCCGTCACTCTCCGGATGAATCTACCTGGGAGAGGGAGTCGGACATGAGGGAGAGATACCCTTACTTGTTCGGTCCAACAGCTGCGAGGGAACCACTCGTTCCCGCTTGATACCTTAGAGGTTAGTTTCGATCGTAGCCTTAGTCATTTGTTGCATTGCTTGCTATGTCAGAAAATTGTAGGGTCTTCAATCCTTGTGAATTTCGAGGACAAAATTTTTCAAGGAGGGAAGACTTGTCAGCCCCTGTTTTTCAAAATTAATTAAATTAGTGTTAATTGGTTTCTAATGACATGATTAGCTTTAAAATAATTTATTATAATTTTTAGAAATTTTTTTTAGAATTTTTAAATGATTTTTAAATAGGTTTTAATTACTTAAAATAGGAGTTTGCAATTTATTAAAATGTTTTAATATAGATTTATAATTAATTCAAATGTTTTAATTAGCTTTTGCAAATCCTTGTATTGTTTTAATATCGGTTTGCAAATATTATTTGCAAACTTAACCTGGGGAGGGACCTAACCCTAATTTCCTAAACTCCTAGGGACCTAAGTGCAAAATTTCCTCTCTTCCTAACCCGATCACCGCCTTCCCCTAATTTTTCGGTGACCCTTATCGAAACCCTAACCCTGATCCGACGTCTCCACCGCCTTAGCTCCCCTATAAATTGACCCCCTCACTTCCATCGACCGACCACCACCACCACCACGATCCATCTCGGCCAAGCTCCGCCCCCTTCTTCCCCATCTAACTTCATCAGAACCCTAGCTCCGACCATCCCCCGTTCAACCTCCACAGCAGTCTACACCGCCTCCAACCGCCACTACTCAACGCGCCACGCCGAACTGGACCCAGCGCCACCTAAGTGCCACCGCCACGACGCCCCTAGCCGCCGTCAGCACGCTCGAGAACCCCCCATTTTGCCGAACACGTAAGTAACACCCAAGAAACTGTGTCGTACGTGTCTCGAACTCACACACGTGGTTCGTCCGGATACGACAACCCCAACCCTGTGCTCGGACACGCATATTAGGACTCGTACATGTCATGCATGGCACTGATACAAGACTCATGTCCCTACCTGTCAGGACACGAGGATACGAGAATAAAATTCGGATTAAATAACGGATTCGAATTTGTTTTATCGGGTTTAAAACCCATTCACCTAAAACCTAAATAACACTAAACAGAACCCTACCCCTAACATACAGCGCGGGCTGACCCCCTAGCCAGCCTGACCGAGCCCGAGAACCCGACCCCCCTCTGGGCCGAGTTCGAACCCCCCTTCCCTCTGTTTGTTTTCTTTTGTTTTGTTTTCTTTTCTGTTTTCTTTTTTTGTTTTATTTTATTATATATATATATATATATATATATATATATATATATATATATATATATATATATATATATATATATATATATGTATATATATGTATGTATATATGTATTTAAGTATATATATTATTATATATATATATATATATATATATATATATATATATATATATATATATATATATATATATATATACTGTTATATGTATATATATACAGTAATTGTATATATGTATATATTTTATAATTAGTATTTTATTATATATATATATATGTATAAAAAAAATTATATGTATATATATATATACGTATGTATATATATATATATATATATATATATATATATATATATATTTTTTATATATATATATATATATATATATATATATATATATATATATATATATATATATTATATATATATATATATATATATATATATATATATATATATATATATATAAATATATAATATATAATATATATATATATAATATATATATATATATATATATATATATATATATATATATATATAATATATATATATATATATATATATATATATATATATATATATATATATATATATATATATATATATATATATATATACTGTTTTATATATATATAAAAAATATATATATATTATTATATATATACTGTTTTATATATATGTATACAGTATTTGTATATGTATATATATATTTTATATTTAGTATTTCTATTATATATATATATATATATATATATATATATATATATATATATATATATATATATATATATATATATATATATATGTATGTATGTATGTATGTATACAGTATTTGTATATGTATATATATATATAAATATCTATATATTTATATGTATATATATAAATATTGTTGTTATATATATATATATGTATTTCAAATTCTACCTTATACAAAATATTGTTATGTAAAATTTCACAAGATTATTTTATTATATATTTTATGACTAGTATATTTTTACCACTTTAAAAATATATTATTATTATTTTAATTCCTGTGTTTTATTTGTTATGGCAATGGATGTCCAAACCTAGCATGGGTTTTTGGGCCCAGTTGTGTCTAATACATTCAGAGTCTATACAAGTCATATTGGACTTGATTCATGGCTTTGGGTCATGTATCTGGATTTCGGTTCAATTCGAATACATGGACAAAAATAGTAAATAATTAATTAATTAATTTCCAGAAACTATTGTTTGCTGTTTATGAATTTTTATATATATTTCAAGTGCTGTAAAAATTTAGGAAAATTATATTTGAATACTCTGTTAATATAGACAATTTATTATAATTTTACAGCATTTATTAAGTGTTGTTGGTATTTTATAAAAATAGGAAAACAGAACTCATTTTCAGTATATTTATGTTTGCTGATTTTTAATAAATATTTATGAGGGTTTATAAATTCCAGAAAAATTATTATAAATTTCTATAATTAAAAAGGATCATTTTGGTATTTTATTTTATGTAAAATGGAGCTTTTAGTCTATCTCAAAAATTCCTGGAACATAGTGTGCAGTTTGATTTAATTATGGCATAGTTACGACTTGCAATTTTTTGTGTTATTTTGAGTTATAGTCGTATTGAACCCCACCCCACACTAGTGTAAAGACCCTAGAAAGTTAGTTTGAGTATTGTGTCACCCCATATTGGTCTCCTATGCTAAAGTCACCATTTGGCTAGGTGTCCAATCAGAAAGTCGTATTGCACCACTAGTGTCGTAGTGTTTAACTTAGTATAAAAACTAAGTTTATGTATTTATTTCTACATTGATGAGTCACCGGGCATCTATAGCATTTTTATTGCTGCTTTGCTTTGCTAGAGACAAGTACTTTCTACAAACTTTACATACTGCTATAAATAATAAATTTTGATTCACCAAACATGTTAAATACTGATCCTTGGGGTAGCAAGTTAAAACTTTACATGTTGTATTACTTTCAGTCTCTACCATGTTTAGGATAGTTTTTCATATCTCTCACTTGTTTAAATAACGGGTTAAGGGGAAACTGTTAGTAGTGTACGTGATCATGACCCCCTTCTCTGTATGTATTTACCGAGCACTGTTACATTCTATATGTAACTTTGTCGTATGTTTGATCTCGCATTTGTGTGTTGACATACACCGATGCCGTTATGGTTACGTATGTATGCTTCAAAAAATTGATATATACTACTGTACATCCTGATTACCTATTGACTGATCACTCACCCACTACAGTTTTAAACTTTAAAACAAATATCTATTGCCATAATAAAATGTACCTAAAACTGAACAAACATGATATGTCATTTCTTTTATCACATGATTAGTATTATATGTTTGTTAGATTCAGTACTTGCTCCCGTCCTGACAGGATAACGTTGTAGGTATTCTTACTGAGGAGGAGTTGCTCTGTGACCCATATTATGGAGTTACTGCCGAGGACCAGGCTTTGCCTTACGAGGATGTACCTGCGGGAAAACTCGTCTAGTTTGTGTAGTTGCTCGGGATATTTAGTGTAGTCATGTATTAGACTACGTATTTTGTAACTGGACCTGTATCCAGTTTTACATTTCGGACTTGTACTTGGACTTATTATTATATGGGATGACTTTTGTGTTTGGAGCATTTATGACTCTTATTTACTTATAAAACTGTTAGCACATTTAGTCTTATCTTGTTATCTCTAGAACAGCTTACTGCGCTTTATCTCAAGCGTAGGCTGGACATGACTCGGCCCGGCCCAACAATTTGGATAGTGGGTCGTGAAAAAAGTGAAGGAAGCCGAGATCACAGAGATGAAATCGTTGCTTTTGGTATAAATTTTCAACAGTTTTCTACGAGTTTTATGGAGTTTTTCTCATTTTTTTAGTTATAGGTTCGACCGATGAGATTATTGATCGGCACAAGAGCAGGATTCACTGCTCATGGTATTTTTTTTGACGAGTTTCTAATTTTTTATGCTACTTTGGGATGCTTCCATGGAGATTCGGACCAATGAATTTTTTTGACTGGTTATGAGTGGAACTAAGTTATGCGTAGAGCTAAGTGCCAAATATTTTACTATGATGGGGCCACCTGTAGAATCTGTATGATCCACCTATAGAATCCATTATAATTTACAAGATATGCTACTCTTGTTTGATAAATTCTACCCCCTAACTGTCCATAGTACTCTGCATGTTCATGTTAGGAAATTAATCATATCGACCCTTCTTCTTCAACTGTTACAGTGTCAAGGATGAGTACCTTTTATCCCTATATATGTTCTTAATAATTGTAGTTACTCTCATAGTCACTAACCTTGTTAAAAGCACATAAAACAAACTCGCATTTGTTTGTTAAGAATCAAATGGATTCTTCTAAATAAGTTGATATTGCATGCCACTTATTTGACTTCTTTCTAGTTCTCATGAATGCCCTAGTAGAATATTAATTCCAATGCTAGCTGGTAAATTTCATGAGATTTTTTTCTAATCTGACCTAAGCAATCATTGAACTTCCTTTTGACCTTCTTTCATACTAAATTTATTGTAAGGGTCATTATCAGTTTCGAAGGTTATCATTCTTGTCATGACTTTAGAGCCTCTATTCTTTTATTACCTTTACTACTTCATTATTCCTATGTCAAAGTTTCATCATTACTAATAAGCCAATTTTGTGATGGAAATAAAAAGATGTAACTAGTCTTCTTACCCTTTCATCTGTTCAAAATAAATAGAAACTAGATAATAGTAAAAATGAAGTAGTATAGGTTGCTTCTTGTCACGCCCTAGAACCAGAATACTAGCAAGTAGGGACGAACCAGGCCAGCTACGTATACCAAAGTACTCCAGTACTCCGAAATAACGTATAAGCTGTATAGACATGGGGTTACTACTTCAAGCCAACAGTCGATCCTACGTCAAGCAATCCTAGGTATCTCAATCACAGGCAGTAAACAATATACAAGAAGTAAGATCAACTGGAATATAAAATAGTAAAGCGTCCCAAACTATCATATATCAATGATCATGAAGCTAGTAATACAGAGTGAAGACTAGCAAGAGTAATAGTCATACATGATAAGCTCTAGCTATAGTCTAGAATACGTAAATCATGTTCTGGCCCGTAGGCTAAATGTCAAGTCCAAATACGAGCTAAACACGTGCTCGGAGGCTAAACGCCATAAAAGAATAATGTACATAACTAGTGGGAGAATGAAATAGAAAACCCACTAAGGTACTCTGGTGCTTTGGGTAATCAGCAACGAGTGGATGGTACGGAAGATCCTTCGGGCTCCTCTATCAGATCTGGCCAAACAAAACCAGTGGGGTCAGACCCCCAATAGCAAGTACCACAAAGGAAGCCAAACTATGAACTAAAACCAGCATACAAATCATAGCAATGGATAGAGACAGAAATAAGTAAAAGCAAATCGAGACTCATGCGCTACCAATGTACTTATCCCGAGAATAGAAAAGACAATAAGTAAAGCAACATATAGCATAAAGTAAAGGACATGTGACAGAATGTAAACTGTGTACATGTAAGGAAAAGAAAGCATGTGAACATGAAAGATAAACTTGACAAGTGAGCATGTTAAGTAGTCGGGACATGTGAGCATGTTAGGTAACTGGAACATGTGAGCATGTTAGGTAACTGGAGCATGTGAGCATGTTAGATAACTGGAGCATGTGAGCATGTTAAGTCTATATAGAATGACAAATGATAAGATGACTTAGGAACTAATCAGGAACCCAAGTTACAACCCGTAAACCAAACAAGGACCAGGGTTGTAACCCTTCTACTGAACAGAACTCTAGTATCTAGTTATTTATCGGCAAAATTAAAGCATAAACAAAGATGTACTGAAAATAAACAAATCCGGACACTGCCTAGACAAACTGACTAGACTGGACTCCATACAATAGTCACGACCAAGCAATGAGTACGGCTTTATACATTAGCTAACTAGGGTTGTCACAATCCTAATTACTAGCAAATGCAAGTTTGAGAATTTCAAGTCCAGCACCTGCCTGCTACTACCTGAATGGTCCAAGCCAAAGGAGCAGTTGTAATAGTGGATACATCGCCCAGGAGATAAATGTATCATATAGTAGTGGTATATCGCCCAGGAGACAAATGTACCACTAAGACATATAATAATGGGTACATCGTCCAGGAGACAAATGTACCCAGTACAACACTCGACGGTGCGCTGGAAGTGTGCTCATCATGACAGATAGCTCCAAATCCTAAGAATATATATATATAATACCAAGGCCAAAGGGGCAACAGGTAACTGGGAAATTCTTAATGATCTAAGTAATCAAGCTAGATGTTTAGTCCTTAATATTTTCTTGTTGGATTTTGGGTGTGGCATTTCGCAGAATCCATCATAGACATGAGACATGCAAGACTGGACAAAAGCAAGAATGTGCACCATAACAAGCTACAACAAGAAAATATAATAAAAAAGAAGCTATGAGTGCGCTACGACGAGCCACTATAGGGAGTGCACTATGATAGGACACTATCATGTAAGCAAAGAAAGACATGTACAAGAGTGCACCACGACGGGTCACTATCTAGTAAGCAAAGAAGACATGTAAGAAGAGTGCGCCACGACGGGCCACTATCATGTAAGCAAAGAAGACATGTAACAATTATCATAGCTTGTAAGAAAGAATCTATCAAAAAGACATATCATGGCATGTGGAAAACAATAATTAAAGCTAAGTACATTTTATAGAAAAATGATTGAACATATGCTAGTGTCAAGTGTATATATGGTGTACAATCATTCTCTAACTAAACAAGATCAGCTAATCATGTTAAGAAATCATTACAATCGAAGAAAATATCAGAAACGGATAAAAACGGACAAAAAGGGCAAAAACAGACTAAAACGGCATAAAACGGCATACCAGCGGTATACTACGGCATACCGGCGGTATACCGGCCTAAAGACAAAAAGTTTTTGCTGCAAAAATTGGCATACCGGCGGTATACACCGGCATACCGACGGTATACCGATTTTTCAAACAGCAACAAAAATCAGATTTTTGCCAAAACTTGTTTCGGCCATAAAAACTTTGTTTTAAATCGAAATTTAAATTTTCAAAAGTCAAAATTGCATAGAATTGAATTCCCTACAATATGGAAGTACTAGTTTTCACAAATCAAAACATTTTATATATCAATACCTCAAAATACTTCCAAAAATAGGTTCTCGGGACACCGAAAGGGGTTCCGATTGCCACCAAACTCAAAATCCATGATATACAAACTATGTGAGGGCCTCATATATGTATATGTGACCAAGATCCATGATGGTAACACTAGTATCACTCTTGATACCAAGTTTTCTACTAAGTCCATATTGGATTTTAACAGAAAATCAGAACCTTGCTTAAACAAAATTTAGAAACATGCATATATACAAGAATCATGAGGAAAACATATTTTACAAAAATGAGTTTAGAATAATTCTAAGTATTTACTACCAAGGAAAATAAAATGACAACAAAAATATTTTTGTTCAAGATTTGGCAAGATGTACTTGCCTAGGTTAAGCTCCAAGCCTAATCTTCTACTCCTCCTCCTAGGGGGGTTAGACACCACACCCAAGGCCTCAAGGCCAAGATCTTGGTATGCTCCAAGGGGGAGAGAAGGGAAGAAGAAATGAAGAGAGAGTGAAGAGAATGAAAAGAGAGAGGAGAGAGAAAGTAAAATGGTATATATAGAAGGGGAATTAATCTTAGCCGTTGGATGGTGATCCATGTGAAGATCTAAGTCAATCCTAACCATCGAAATAAAACCAAATATCTAATGGGTAATAGGGTGTATCTACACTATTCACGAAAATTCTAAATACTATTCATCAAAATATCCAAAACACTATTCACAAAAATATCAGAAACACTATTCATAAAAATATCTGAAATCAAAAATATCTAAAATGTGGAAAATTTGTCTCGACGGAATACCGTCGGCCTACACCGGTATACTGGCGGTATGCCGGCCAAGAAGAAAATCTATAAGTTAGAAAATTTTTAAAGCATTACGAAAATCAAGAAAATATGAAATACACTACAAAATACGTATCCGTATATAAATACTGATACTGTGAGATGATTCTCACAACTCTCCACAACTTAAAAATAAATTCCGTCCTCGAAATTTCCTAAATCTAGTCAAGCATAAAAACCAAACCAAAGAGCTAAAAAATCATGTCAATCAAAACAAAGCATGGCATGTTGGTAAGATAAAGACAACAATAATATAAGTAAATGCGTAAGCAATAACCCAACCATAATCAAGAAGGGATGGAGGCATATGAATAAATATGTCTCCTGAGTTCAGTTGGGTAGGAGAAGGCCTACGCTGACTCCAAAAATAGAAAGGGCTCAAGTCTCAAAGTAAGTCGGTACCAATGACTTAGTCTAAGACATGACTCTACCCATGACATATCTTCATAGTCGAGACACGTGATAGATATAATGTATCTCAAGATACAAAGATAGAAGAGTGGGACGAGAAACTCGCCAAATATGCGTAACCCAAGAAATAAATAATAGTGGAAGTAGAATAGGACAATACCTACAACATGACCACCCTCAGCCAAAACCTGCTCTAACATACCAAACTCTGTCTGCCTACGTCTCGAAACTCCTGCTCTAACCTGATGCTGCTGAACTGGTACCTAAGCCATATACTGCTGGACTGCCGGGGTAGTCGGTAAAGCTGGACTCTGACAGGACTGATCTTGCTGGCTGATCGGGCTGAACTGACACCTCTGTCCTCGGGTCAACTCTGAACTAAGGCTGAGACTGATCCTCCAAAACTGACCTGACAGAAGATTGCTGACCTGCCATCGGCAAAACCTAAACAAGATGATCGAAAGGATTAAGAACAGTGCCCTTGAAAGTTAAAGGACACAAGGATTAAATCGAGGGAACATGGAAGATCAATGATCAAGGCAGATATCAGGTCAAAAGATTAGACATATAGAATAACACGAAGGATATCAATAAAGAAGAATTGTGACTGAAATATCTAAACATCAGTAACCCCTACATATCTTATAAATCAGACCTTGTATAGGCCACCAATAAAACCTATGTTACGCCCCAGAACCAGAATACTGACAAGTAGGGACGGACCAGGCCAGCTACGTATACCGAAGTACTCCAGTACTCCAAAATAACGTATAAGCTGTATAGACATGGTGGTTACTACTACAAGCCAATAGTCGATCCTAGGTTAAGCAATCCTAGGTATCTCAATCACAGGCAGTAAACAATATACAAGAAGTAAGATCAACTGGAATATAAAATAGCAAAGCATCCCAAACTATCATATATCAATGATCATGAATCTAGTAATACAGAGTGAAGACTAGCAAGAGTAATAGTCATACATGATAAGCTCTAGCTATAGTCTAGAATACGCAAATCATGTTCTGGCCCGTAGGCTAAATATCAAGTCCAAACATGAGCTAAACACGTGCTCGAAGGCTAACGCCACAAAAGAATAATGTACATAACTAGTGAGAGAATAAAATAGAAAACCCATTAAGGTACTCTGGTGCTTTGGGTAATCACCATCGAGTTGATGGTACGAAAGATCTTTCGGGCTCCTCTATCAGATCTGGCTAAACAAAACCATTGGGATCAGACCCCCAATAGCAAGTACTACAAAGGAAGCCAAACTATGAACTAAAATCAGCATACAAATCATAGCAATGATAGAGGCAGAAATAAGTAAAAGCAAATCGAGACTCGTACGCTACCAATGCACTTATCCCAAGAATAGAAAAGACAATAAGTAAAGCAACATGTAGCATAAAGTAAAAGACATATGACAGAATGTAAATTGTGTACATGTAAGGAAAAGGAAGCATGTGAACATGAAAGATAAACTGGAAAAGTGAGCATGTTAAGTAGTCGGGACATGTGAGCATGTTAGGTAACTGGAACATGTGAGCATGTTAGGTAACTGGAGCATGTGAGCATGTTAGATAACTGAAGCATGTGAGCATGTTAGATAACTGGAGCATGTGAGCATGTTAAGTCTATATAGAACGACAAATGATAAGATGACTTGGGAGCTAATCAGGAACCCAAGTTACAACCCATAAACCAAACAAGGACCGGGGTTGTAACCCTTCTCCTGGACAGAACTTTAGTATCTAATCATTTATCGGCAGAAGTAAAGCATAAACACAGATGTACTGAAAATAAACAAATTCGGACACTGCCTAGACAAACTAGACTAGACTGGACTCCATACAATAGTCACGACCAAGCAATGAATACGGCTTTATACATTAGCTAACTAGGGTTGTCACAATCCTAATTACTAACAAATGCAAGTTTGAGAATTTCAAGTCCAGCACCTGCCTGCTACTACCTGAATGGTCCAAGCCAAAGGAGCAATGGTAATAGTGGATACATCGCCCAGGAGACAAATGTATCATATAGTAGTGGTACATCGCCCGGGAGACAAATGTACCACTAAAACATATAATAATGGGTACATCGCCCATGTCACTCCCCGTTCCTAGAATATGTATTTTAATACGTGTACTGCTTGAATGTATTTATTTAATATTTTATCCTGCATTTGTTCTGTATTTAATTCCTTAAATTTTACTCTAATTATTTTTCTGTATTTTATTTTTTGCTTTAGTTTTGCTCTTGGGTTCGGCTTGGTTCAGTTTGTTTCCGAATTTTTGATGGTTCATCATGAACCCGACCAACCTGCCATTATTTCCATTTAAAGCACCAATCCTTTCTCTCTCTTTATTACTTCTTCTTCTTTCTCATTTACTCTTCTTCTTCATCATAACTCTCTCCACCTACCAAACCCATAGGCAAGTACATCTTGCTTCCACATGAGAACCTATTTTTATGGTTCAATTATCTTTCTCTCGTGATTCTAAGAGAGATTAGAACTTGACATTTTTGTATTTGAAAGTTTTAATTTCTGTAGATCTAGAAGTTTGTCATTTTCGGATTTTTGGGGGTTTTGATCTGTCAAACTCCCTTATTTTCAAGTTTGATCATTCCTGGTTGTTGGTATTCTCTACGCTCCCGTTTAGACTGAAGGTCTCATGAATTTGGATTTCTGGAAGAACTCTACGCCCACATTTTTATGTGTCAGCGTAATATCCGGCTCTATGCACACGTTTATACGTGCTCGCGTAATATCAAGCTCTACGCCCACGATCATTCGTGTCAGCGTGAATCTGTTTTACGTAAGTCGACTTGGCTTGGCGTATTACGCGTATTCATTCGTGCGTAAACCTGACCCTTTACGCGAGCAACCTTTACGCATGGCTCGACCCTTTATGCGTATGAGTTTTTACGCGTAACGTTACTTTTTACGCACAACTCTATTTTCGCAGATGAGTTTTACGCGTAACGCTGTTCATTTATTGAGCGTACTCCTTTACGCGTGAGCTTTATTCATTCACGCGTAAACTTCCCTCACGCGTAAAATTCTTTTACGCATATTTTAGTAGGCATACTCTTCTAGCTTGGTGTAATTTATTGAGCGTACTCCTTTTTACGTACATGGCATTTCCTTATTATATCCTTACGCCTTTTGACATGAACTCGATAAAATCATGATATGTTAATATTTTAATACATATTGTTGTGTTGAATGTGCCTTGTGTCTCGATTGATTCATGGATACCCAGTATGACTGGAACTTAACCCTGAGAGTTAGAGACTTGACCATACTAAATACTAGTTTGACTTTCATGTCTTGGCATGAATTGGCATTGATTGTTACCTTGACTAAATGATTGATCATGCGTTCCTAGTTGGAACTAAAGAGACTGGCTAGTCGTCTTATTGAAATTAAATGAGACACGTTCATATTAACATAAACTATGGCAATCGACTAGCTGATCCCGAACATTGACATATGGACACGTACATGCTTCAACAGACTTTTTCTACAAAAGCGGCATGTGTACTTTACAATCAATGCATGATTGTTCTGTGGCTAGGTCTGATTGTTGCATTACACTATGTGAGACCTACAACCAAATCGCACAGGCATCGTTGTAGAGTTGTACATATCGTACTTTGTACGATAGTACACGTTCTGAATGACCATGATCCACGGCATGGGATTTCAATCAACATAGGGACTATTAAGTTAAATAAAATAACGATTGCATGGAGAGAGAATGGATTTCCGAGTTCTTATATGGCAGCCATCCCGGGGCAATTGGTGCCCCGACATGCCGGCTGGTTCCCACAGATACTGCAAATCTGCCACACGGGCAGGGAGCGGTATCTGCTTATATTATTTATTATATATTGATGACGGGCGTCCCGCGGGGACTCGTCTAATTCATAATTGGCGCAATTGATTGATTGGGTAGACTAGCCTTGCTTGTACATAGTAAGAACTGAGGAATCCTTATTGCATATTTCTAGGGTAACTTAGAACTTACAGTAGCAAGCCGTAGTAGTTGAATGGCCGTTTAAATTGATTTGTTGTATACTGTACTTAATCTATTAACTACTGAGATGACCAGAATGTCAGGGCATGACGGGTCAACTTCTATCCTTGTTTGGTTGGAAAATTGGTTCGAAGTGTCGTGATGTTGTGTGAATCCCAGTAGCAAGTAGAGACTTATTATTATAATTCTTAACTCTTATCACTGGTTTTTATTTCTCATGTTGTGCTTCCTAGTGGTACTTGCTATTAGAGGTCTAACCTTTCTGGTTTTGTATGGCCAGATCTAGAGCCAGTTCCCGAGGACTCAACTTTTTTCTACCTCCAAGATGGTCAAAATTAGAGGGATGATCGCAGGAGGACACGAGTAGGTTCCTTACTTCCCCGCTCGTTTTGTTATTTACTTTATCTATTACCGTTTGGCACCGACATGTTAGTCGGGTTGTCATGTATTTACTTTTGTATAATTATAACTAAGTCAGACTGCAGCTGATAATAATTGTGTATACCTTGCTATATCATCTGGCTATGTTTTGTAAAGCCAGATATCAAGAACATTTTGACTGAGCGTTCGGGATGCCTTACTGCTTTATCTTATATGTTCTCCATTATTGCTTCTTATTTGAATGATTGAGACAATAGATGTTGAGTGACCATAGTGAGACTTTTATGTAGTATGCACCCCCTCGTCTTTTAGACAGCATTGATCATATTATACGGTATCCATCTACCCGTAATACGTAGCTGGCTGAGTCATTCCCCCGCTCTCCGATATTATGGTCCTGGGGCGTGACAAGGTTTTAGTGGTGGCCCATGTAGGTCTGATTTCAGACTTGTGGGGTGTTTTAATTTATAGGATGTCTCAATCACACATGTTTCTCCTTGATCTCATGATTTGTTACTCTCGACTCGAGCTTGACATTCTGGTATCCTTTGACTTCATTGATCTTTTCTGTCTGATCGTTTAATTGTTCTCTTGTCTATTTTCTTAGGGACATCTCGTCCGTATTTGTCAGAACTGGACAGCAACAACAAGGACAATAAAAGCAGCATGAACAACATGACCATGTTGGTCAGCAACAAGGGCCGGTGCTACCTCAAGAGTGTTAGCCCAATGATTATATCATGTTTTTGAATATGGCTAATCAATTAAGTTTAACATAATGACGTCACTAATATTCATGTAATCCCTATCATGTTGCTACTTATACTTAGCATTGTCCTAAATATTCTATGTCATATTGTTATGATTGTATCATACTGCATCATATTGTTATGTTTCGTCTAACATATATTTGTAGACATGCAGTAAGCATGATCAAGCCTTGACAAAGCAGGACATATGCAATAGAGAATTATTGATGGGCCAAAGACGGCGTTGTACAAGAAGATTTCTCTGAACCGCCTAACGACCTATCCGGGGCCTCGCATCGGAGGTTCCGCTGCCCGGTCAGCGGACAGGGGTCGAGGGGGCAGCGCCCCCCGTCAGGGGTTCGGGGGCGAAGCCCCCGAAAGGTATTCAGATTTTCAGATCTGTTTATCTTTGGATGACTGCCGTCAGGGAAAATGCGTCTTCTATGTCAGGAGAAAGACGTCATCAAAAGGGCTATTGGTTTTCATATTTATTCTGTATTTTTTCATTTATTGAGTCTAGGAAAAATGTGAGATTGATCGGATCGGTACTGGCTTAGGTTTTTCTCAGTCCACAAACAAAAATAAGCCTACCTACGTATCCCAAAAATCCACAATTCCAAAAAAAAGCCCAAAACCTATGCAAATTTGGTTTATTCCTTACTGTTCTGAACCAACAGAACTCTGACAGAACTCTGACCGAGTTCGGTCCGAGTTCGGCCCGAGTTCGGTCTTGGTTATTTGAAATATAGTTCCCACCAAATCTGCATCCAACGTTCGTATGCGAAATCCTAGCATCCGAACTCTGCCCGAACTCTGTCCGAGTTCGGTCTCCCAAAAACACTATAAATAGAGTTGAGATTACCATTCATTTCAACAATCCAATTTCATCTCTTCTCTTCTCTATCAAAAGTGTTCTGAGCTTTTACTTTCATATCTAAGCCTTTACGACTCTTAGCCAAGCCAGTACAGTTTCTGTTTAATCTAGAGTTTGGTGTTGAAGAGTTGTATCGAAGGTTGTATTCAGAAAACGTTCCAGTTTTCCAATTGCCTTCTGGAGCCGGTCGTGCGCTCGTCACCAAGCACGGTGTTGTGGAGTCGATCGTGCACTCGTCACCAAGCACGGTGTTGTGAAGTCGGTCGTGCACTTGTCGCCAAGCACGGTGTTGTAAGAGTTACAAGCACTCAGTTAAAGCTTGTGTCATAGTGGATTAACATCGAGCAAGAGTACTCGAGACTGGATTAGTCCTCTCAGAGGGATACCAGTATACATCGCTGTGTCACTGAGTTTGAATTCTTGACTCTTACTTTACTGCATTTATTTACTGTCTCCTATTTACTGCCATAGTTATTACTTAAGTTTTTAATTGGTGATTATTTTCCGCTGCACACGCACACACTCTATTCACCCCCCTCTAGAGGTGCTCAACGGTCCTACAAAGAGACCATCCAAGAAGAGGTGATAGTGGAACCAGCAGCTGGACCACAGTATCCGGAGGTTCCAACACCACCAATATTTCTACCTACCCCTGTGGAAGTGGACACACCAGCCCTTCTGGAGATCATGAAAGGGATGATGGCTACTCAGCAACATCAGATGTTGGCCCAGTAACGCATGCACGCTCAGTTACAAGAGCAGAATGTGTTGCTCAACCAAGGATTGCAAACGGCTTTGGAAAGAGGGGTGAGAACCGATTCAGGAGCATCAACCAGATTTTGCAAGTACAACCTCCATCGTTTCGAAGGCACGGAGGATGCCATTTCAGCAGATGTATGGCTTAAAGATATTGAGGCTATTCTGACAGCAGCTAAGGTACCGACAGAAGAATGTGTGGATTAAGTGAAGTTGTTACTTCAGGACCTCGCACGTGATTGGTGGAAATCAGAAGAAGTGGGCATCAGACGTCCTATAGCCTGGGATGATTTTACTGCGAGATTCAAGACGAAGTACTATTGAGTTGTGGCACAGTTTGAGCTACAACAGAAGTTTATCAACCTTAAGCAGACCGACAAGACAGTGGATACTTATGTAGTAGAGTTTTGCAGATTGAGTAGGATTGCCCCAGAGATGGTAATAACGGAGAGCCAGAGGGCTATGAGATTTCAGCAAGGGTTCCATCTTGAACTCTTGCAATTGATAGAGGGACACAACTACCAGACCTTTGATGAGGTATTGACGACAACCCGGAGGCATGAGATTACCATCCAGAGGATGACAGCGAGGACTGGAGGTCAGAAGAGATCTCACAATCAGATTGAAGGAGGAAGGGGAGTAGCGCCCCGAATAACAACACCATCTTCTGGCGTTCACATTCACGATGTGGCGATGCGAGGGCCAGCATCACCAGTCAGGCATCAGCAGCAGCAGAGGAAGAACCAGCAACCCCCAATGGGCTGCACTTATTACGGGAAGGCAGGGCACACTAGAGGTGTGTCTCGGGCATTGAACGGACAGTATTTGATATATGGAAGTCCAGATCATCGGGTTTCCATCTGTCCTATGAATTTGAGGTCAGAAGGACTAGTACAACAGTACCCGGCTCTACCAGCACCAGGGGCAGGCCAGTATCAAAGACCAACGACAGCAGTGAGACCGTTGGCACAACGTCCAATGATGCCACAAGCTCAGATGTTTCGGGAGCAGGGACCGTCGATGCAGCATCAACAACAAAGACCACCCCAGCATCACCAAGGCAGGGGCCAGTAGCAACACCAGGCTAGGACGTAGCATGAGAACCAATAAGGAGGTCGAGGGCAGGCATTCAATCTGTCATTGGAAGAGGCATTGGCATCGGAAGATGTTGTGGCAGGTAACATTCTCGTCGCCTCATATCCCGCAGTAGCATTTTTTGATTTGGGTTGATTCGGGAGCATTACACTCATTTATATCTGCACAATTTGCGACACGATTAGGAATAGAATTCGAGACAGTGCCAGGGAGGTTGAACATACTCACTGGTACTGGGCTCGTAGGAATCAGTAGAGTTATTCTAGCATGTAGAGTTGTAGTTTGCGGGCGTTCCTTACCCGTCAGGTTGATAGAATTTTCTGTTGGAAATTTCGACGTTATCTTAGACATGGACTGGCTGAAAGACAGTCATGCGATAATAGATTATCGTAGAGGAAGTGTATCTTTTGATATTGCAGGCATGAAGTGGTTCACCTTAGTCAGATCAGTGGCAACTCAACAAGAAGAAGGAGTAGTGACGGCAATGGAAGAAGTTCAGGTTTCGAAGATAGTGGAAGAGTTTCTAGATGTATTTCCTGAAGAACTTCCAGGTCTACCCCCGGTTAGAGATATTGAGTTCAGTATAGAATTGGCACCTGGAACTAAACCGATATCAGATCGAGTTTACAGAATAGCAGATTCAGAGCAGGTGTCACGATCCGCTCCTGCTTTTCGGGATACGAGTACGTGGCCAAGTCCAGCCTACGCCGCAGCATCGGTGGTAGTACGCTGTCCGGGCTCAATATAAATCTCAAATACAACAAATATCTCTATTTTGCTCATTCACAATAATTATTTTAATTATAATTCCAATGATACATTCAAATTTGTATACAGATACAAACCCACTACATGTGACTACTATCAGCTAGAATCTACGGTTGGCCTCCAATATAGCTCTAACTCCACCCGAAGGAACCCAAAGCAAGAGAGAAGTCATCAAGAATAGTCATCAAGAATCTGTCAACTGAAAAATGATTATCCAGTCAGGATTGGAGCAAGATCACCATAACACTATATTACACAATATAGTATACAAGCATGAAGGAACGATAAAAAAGAAAATTTACTGAAGATAAGTATAGGCATGACATTGTATGATAAGAAAGTACCTTTGAGACGTGATAACAATATGATGGTAGACTTTGACAAACCACTAAGACATGATGACAAAAAGAAGGTAGACTTGACAAAAGAAGAACAATAGACAATAGAGCAACAATAATTAAGTCACATGTACTGTGTTTTAGAATACCAACTTTCAGCATGTAGACGGCTTGGGATATCCGTCAGTCATACGTGTGGTACATGACTGATATTATGCAATCAATGTATAGGGAGTCTGTATTCAATTCGTTGACCACATGCTTACTTGTTGTATTCCCCCGCCCGACTCACTCATAATACATGTCCACTACGATAAACATTAGCAATATGATAAACTATAAATAAGAGGAAACAATGAGTAAGGCATGAACATGTATGTATATCCAATCGATTCTAACTCTCGTGCACAATAGTAATCATGAACAACGACAATCATGAACCATAAGAGAGTAGTAGTGAAAAGACGACACGAAGATACATGCAGTATAAAATAAAGGAAACATAGGTCATAGTGATACTTGCCTCGGTTTGATTTGAAGCTGACTGGCACGATATTGTCATGTCGGCACATAAATAGTCTCAGAAGTTAAAGCTATGCAAGATGATTTTAGATGATGAGATGGGCCTCTAAAATAAAACAAAAAATAAAATATTTTGGAAAATTGTTGAGAAAAATATATGATATGTAATTTTTCATTAGCGTTCCGAAACTTCAAACGGATCGCGATTCCGATTCCTGGTTCTCCCGAAATCTCGAAAACATCGAAACGTGTCAAATTTTGGACAACTGACACTCCACGAATTTTCCAAAAATTTAGGTTACAATTACTTGAAAATAAATTTTATATTCAGAAAATATACCTTGAGACGGTTATAACAAAAAAACTGGAGGTCAAACGGAATCCGGAGTTGGAAGTTATGGCCCTTCGAAGTTGGTAAAACATTTGAAAAGGAAGGCTGAATTTATGACGAATTTGGGATAATTATGACAAAAAAAGAGAGAAATTTTGGAAAATAAGGTATGAGAGATGATTTTATTTTATAGGTTCAATATATAGAGATAATGGAAAGCAAATAGTGAATTAGGATATGATTAGAACTCAATCAATAAAGATATGATTATGATTACCAACTAATTTGAATAGGAATATGATTAGTTCAAATAAGAAATATTTATCTAATACTAGATATGATTCAAATAGGATTAGACTTTCTAATGGGCAAGTCTCTGCATAAATTTAAATCAAATAAATTATTTAAATCCAAATCATATGAATTCAAATCCAAATCAAATTCAACATAATAACTTTAAGATAAATTTAATGTTTATCAAAGCAATTTAAATCATATAATAGATAAATCGTTAAATCAAATAATATTTCAAATCTAGATTAGATAATTCTTAATGCTACAATTAGTCACCATAAGTATTTTAAATAATATTTGATGTTATCAAATAAGGTAAAATATATTTTATAAATCAAAATCTTATTCAAAATAAGTTACTAAATCATTTTATTGCTCCAAAATAATCATGATTTTCAAACTATTTTTGAAACCGATATGTTTTTTGAAAATCCAAACATAATAATAAATAACTTTATAATTTCAATAATAAAATTTCAAGAACAAATATTTATTAAAACTAAATAGTACTTTCAAACCGTTAATTACAAACTACATTTTAAAATGCAGAAAAAATAGTAAATATCTTTTACAAAGTTTCAAAAATAAATTACTTTCAAACACAATAAAATAAAATATATAAAAATTTGAGAAACAGGGGTTACAAATCTATCTACCTTAAAAAAATTTTGTCCTCGAAATTTAAGGATGACAGGAAAAATAGGCTTGGTTGGTCAAGTGAAAAGATAAATTTTTTTAAAAAGGAATAATGATCAATGAGATAAAAATAATATTTTTTATTTTTCTTAATAAGAAGATTGATCAAGAAGGATGGAAGAATGTAGTCAATGGATATAGTTCGGATGAGTATTACCTACATGACATCTAAGTTATCACTCATTAATCTAATAAATTCGTATCCTCAAGAATATTTTTAAAAAATTTCTCAAATTCAATCATTTTTTTAAATCACTAACTCAATTTAATACTGTGATGTAGCAATCATGAATATCATCTTATCAAATTCACAACCCTTAATCCAACTTGATAAATATCTTCAAAATCTAACTTCACAAAATTTTAAATTCCTCAATTTTATTTTAAATTCAAAATTCAACATTTTCATAATCTCCTCAAAAATTTAAATTCCATAAATTTTCAAATCATACCTCAATTTTATTGATCAAATCAAAATTATTTCCTTTAAAAATTAAATATTCGACCTTATCAATAATTCATCGATCATATAGAAATTTAAACCTCAGAATACTAAAAGCTAAATATTTCATCTTCAACAGTAACCAAAATATTTAATTTATCAATCGAAAATTCTATCCATCTTTGATTAGAGTCATTTATCAAACCACAATTTCAACTTCATCAAATAGGGCATCTCAAAATTCAACGAATATCATCACCTTAATCAGGTAGCCTATGTAACAACCTTAACTACCCATACAATCAATTCAAAATAATTCTATGGGTTACCTACGATGTACCTAGTCCTAGGCCTAGTCATTTTTAAAAATCAAATCAACCTAATTGTGAATGAGCATCCTAATCGCAGGCTTGCAGTAGTACGACTAATATATGTACTAACACAAGTTCGCATAATTTTACGAAAATGGACCTGCATGGGCCACCATAAAAACTTGTCACGATTCGCACCCGCTTTTCGAGATGTGAGTATGTGTCCAAGCCCAGCCTACGCTACAGTGTCGGCAGTAGTACGCTGTCTGGGCTCCAAGACATCTCTAACTCCATCCGAAGGAACCCAAGCAAGAGAGTAAGTCAGCAAGGATCTGTCAACTGAAAAAAATATATCCAGTCAGGATTGGAACAAGTACAAGTCTAGCTATCACAATACAAATACAATATAAGCAATATAACACTAAACATGTGAAACAATGATCAATGGAAACAATGAACAATATGAACAATAAATCATGGGATAGAAGAAACTGATAAGAAAAGTAACAAGCATGAAAAGTAAAGAGACTCATATAAACACTCGTAGTGCACGTGTCGTGAGAAGTACAACGTTCCTACACATGGACGGCTTGGGCGAACGATGAGGTTATAAGGCCCGCCCCCGTAAACGGAAGAGTTACTAACAATACAATCTGGGCTTTGTCCACGTGCCTAATAATTGTACCCCCCTAATATCCATATCTCATAATCATGAAAATACGGTCACGAGAATGATCACAATATCAATGAGAAAATATGAATAATAGTCAATCACTCAACTCTCGTGTGTTTAACAGTCAAGACACGAAAAATAACATGTATAAGTGAAATACGACAATATAAAGTAAATGCACATAAAAGCATCAACAAGTACTTGCCTCGGTTTGATTTGAAGTTGAATGGCGTGATATTGTCATGTCGGCACATAAATAGTCTCAGAAGTAAAAGCTACGCAAGATGATTTTAGATGATGAGACGGGCCTCTAAAATAAAAACAAAAAATAAAACATTTTAGAAAATTGTTGAGAAAAATATATGATGTGTACTTTTTCATCAGTGTTTCGAAACTTCAAACGGATCGTGATTCCGATTCGTGGTTCTCCCGGAATCTCGAAAACACCGAAACGTGTCAAATTTCGGACAACTGACACTCCATGAATTTTCCAGAAATCTAGGTTACTATTATTTGAAAATAAATTTTATATTCAAAAAATATACCTCGAGACAGTTATAAAAAAACTGGAGGTCAAACGGAGTCTGGAGTTGGAAGTTATGGCCCTTCGAAGTTGGTAAAACATTTGAAAATGAAGGCTAAATTTATGACGAATTTGGGATAATTATGACGAAAAAAGAGAGAAATTTTGGAAAATAAGGTATGAGAGATGATTTTATTTTATAGGTTCAATATATAAAGATAATGGAAAGCAACTAGTGAATTAGGATATGATTAGAACTCAATCAATAAAGATATGATTAGGATTACCAACTAATTTGGATAGGAATATGATTAGTTTAAATAAGAAATATCTATCTAATACTAGATATGATTCAAATAGGATTAGAATTTCTAATGGACAAGTCTCTCCATAAATTTAAATCAAATAAATTATTTAAATCCAAATCATATGAATTCAAATCCAAATCTAAATCCAAATCAAATTCAACATAATAACTTTAAGATAAATTTAATGTTTATCAAAGCAATTTAAATCATATAATAAATAAATCGTTAAATCAAATAATATTTCAAATCTAGATTAGATAATTCTTAATGCCACAATTAGTCACCATAAGTATTTTAAATAATATTTGATGTTATCAAATAAGGTAAAATATATTTTATAAATCTAAATCTTATTCAAAATAAGTTACTAAATTATTTTATTGCTCCAAAAATAATCATAATTTTTAAACTATTTTTGAAACCAATATTGTTTTTTGAAAATCGAAACACAATATTAAATAACTTTATAATTCCAATAATAAAATTTCAAGAACAAATATTTATTAAAACTAAATAGTACTTTCAAACCGTTAATTACAAACTATATTTTGAAATACAGAAAAAATAGTAAATATCTCTTACAAAGTTTCAAAAATAAATTACTTCCAAACACAATAAAAACAAAATATATGAAAATTTGAGAAACAGGGGTTACAGCAGGCCAAGGTATATCAACACATAGAGGAACTGAAGGAGAAGAATTTCATTCGGGTTAGCGAATCACCATGGACAGCTCCAGTTGTACTTGTAGGAAAGAAGAATGGGTCATCAAGATTGTGCATTGACTACAGAAAGCTCAATGCGGTGACAGTAAAGAATAAGTACCCACTACCAAGGATCGACGACTTGTTTGATCAGTTGAGCAGAGCAAGAGTTTTTTCCAAGATAGATCTTCGATCAGGGTATCATCAAGTGAGAGTTCGGAAGGGGGATATTCCTAAGACGACATTCAGGTCCAATTACGGGCATTACGAATTCTTAGTAATGCCGTTTGGTTTGACCAATACTCTAACAATATTTATATATTTGATGAACCGCATCATTATGCTGTACTTATATCAATTTGTCGTTGTGTTTCTCGACGACATTCTCGTATACTCAGCTAGTGAAGAAGAGCGAGAAGGACACCTCAAAAAAGTGTTACAGGTTCTGAGAAAAAACCAGTTGTATGCCAAGCTCAGCAAGTGTAAGTTTTGGACGAATCACATTTTATTTTTGGGACATATCATATCAGAGGCTAGAGTAGCAGTGGATCCCAAGAAGGTCGAAGCAGTAGAGAGTTAGCCAACACCCAAGACCGTAGCAGATGTGCATAGTTTCTTGGGATTGGCAGGATATTACAGAAGGTTCGTATCAGACTTTGTAAGACTCTCAGCACCCATGACCCGTTTGACACGAAAAGATGTGCCATTTGTCTGGTCGACAGAGTATCAGGCATTATTTGAGAATTTGAAGCAGAAGTTGATCACGGCACCTATTCTTACATTATCGGTTGGACCCGGAGGTTTTACTGTATATTGTGATACGTTAGGGAAAGGACTTGTGTGCCTCCTCATGCAACATGCGAAGGTGATAGCGTATGCATCTAGGCAACTTCGAGACCACGAGAAGAATTATCTAACTCATGATTTGGAGTTGGCAGCAGTGGTATTTGCTTTGAAGCTATGGAGGCAATACTTGTATGGTGATCGAGTGGACATGTACACAGACCACAAGAGTCTGAGGTACATCTTTACTCAGAAGGAACTAAACATGAGACAAAGAAGATGGTTAGAATTGATTAAGGATTACGACGTGGAGCTTCAGTATCATCCAGGCAAGGCTAATGTGGTAGCAGACGCTCTCAGCAGGAGAGGTAGTGCATTTATGTTGACAACACAAAAACATATCTTAGAAGACCTTCAGGAGATGGGCATCGAGGTTATACTTCCTATTGATGTAGGAATTCTGGCAAGTCTACGAGTTCAATTCGACTTAGTAAACAGGATCAAGGCAGCTCAGGCACAGGACCCAAGGATTCAGAAGCTTAGGACAGAATGTGAGTCAGGACTCAGAAAAGAGATGGAAATTCATGAAGATGGTACACTTAGATTTGGATCACGTCTATGTGTTCCTAGTGGAAATATCCGACAGGAGGTTATGACAGAAGCCCACCGTTCTCAGTATTCTATACATTCCGGAGGGACCAAAATGTACAAAGATATCAAGCAGCACTTCTGGTGGAACGGAATGAAGAGGGAGATAGCAAGATTCATTTTTCGTTGCTTAGTATGTCAGCAAGTGAAGGCAGAACAATAGAGGCCAGCTGGATTATTACAACCGCTTCCCATCCCGAAATGAAAGTGGGAGCATATTACCATAGACTTTGTAACCGGTTTACCGAGATCACCAAGTGGTAAAGATGCTATTTAGGTGATAGTAGATCGGCTTATAAGGTGGCGCATTTTCGTCCTTTTAGAGTAGGGCAATCTACAGAAAAGTTGGCAGAGTTGTATATGCAGCAAATAGTCAGGCAGCATGGAGTCCTTATCAATATTGAGTCAGATAGAGATACCCATTTTACGTTATATTTCTGGAAGAGTTTACATCATAGTTTGGGTACCAAGTTAAGATTCAGTACGGCTTACCACCCACAGACAGACGGGTAATCAAAAAGAACAATTCTGAATTTAGAAGATATGTTATGAGTTTACACCCTAGATTTTGGAGGATCTTGGGACAGTCACCTACACTTAGTCGAGTTCTCGTACAACAACAGTTATCAAGCTAGTATCCAGATGGCGCCATTCAAAGCACTATACGGTAAGAAGTGTAGATCGCCACTTGCATGGGATGATTTCCGGAAGAGAAAGATGTTAGGCCCAGAGATGATTGTTCAGACGGTTAAAGTGGTTAAGGGAATTAAAGAGCGACTTCGAGTTGCGCAAGATCGACATCTTCATTGGCCAGATCAACATCGTAGGCCGCTAGAATTTTCTGTTGGGGACCACGTGTTCTTGCGGATCTCACCTACTCGTGGGGTTATTAGATTTGGCATTCGCGGAAAGTTGAGTCCGCGATACGTAAGTCCATTTGCTGTCCTTGATAGGATCGGTGATGTTGCTTATCGTTTATCCCTTCCGCCTTCGTTACGAGAAGTACATGATGTGTTTCATGTATCTCAGTTGCGTAGGTATGTATCGGATCCAAGCCATATCCTCGATCATTCTGAACAGGTTGTTGGTACCAACCTGTCCTACGAGGAACAGTCGGTGTCCATTTTGGACCGAAGGAAGAAGATACTCAAGAACCGAATAATTATCCTTGTCCGTGTTGCTTGGGGTCATCACTCCTTAGGCGAGTCAACATGGGAACGTGAGGATGATATCCGATCATGGTATCCGCACCTATTTGACTCACCAGGTATATCTCTTTCCGTGTGCCTTGATTTTCCTGATTCCTCATGCTTATCACCTTATGAGTAGAAATTGCTTGATGTCATAGATTGATAAACATATATTATTTGCTATTGGTATTGTAAAATGATTGCTTGCTAGCTAAAATTGCTGTACTTAGATTAGGTTGGCCCTGATATTTCTATCCTGCTTGGATTTGAAATTTAGAAGACGAAATTTTTCTAAGGAGGGTAGAGATGTCACTTTTCATTCCCAGAATACGTATTTTAACACGTGTACTGCTTGAATGTATTTTTTTAATATTTTATCATGCATTTGTTCTATATTTAATTCCTTCAATTCTACGCTAATTATTTTTTTGTATTTTATTTTCTGCTTTAGTTTTGCTCTTGGGTTCGGCTTGGTTCAGTTTGTTTCCGAATTTTTGATGGATCATCATGAACCCGACCAACCTGCCATCATTTTCATTTAAAGCACCAATCCTTTCTCTCTCTTCATTACTTCTTCTTCTTTCTCATTTACTCTTCTTCTTCCTCATAATTCTCTCCATCTACCAAATCCATAGGCAAGTACATCTTGCTTCCACATGAGAACCTATTTTTATGGTTCAATTATCTTTCTCTCTGGATTCTAAGAGAGATTAGAACTTGACATTTTTGTATTTGAAAGTTCTAATTTCTGTAGATATAGAAGTTTGTCATTTTTAGATTTTTGGGGGTCTTGATCTGTCAAACTCCCTTATTTTCAAGTTTGATCATTCCTGGTTGTTGGTATTCTTTACGCTCCCGTTTAGACTGAAGGTCTCATCAATTTGGATTTCTGGAAGAACTCTACGCCCACGTTTTTATGTGTCAGCGTAATATTCGGCTTTACGTACACGTTTATAAGTGCTTGCGTAATATCAAGCTCTACGCCCACGATCATTCATGTCAGCGTGAACCTGTTTTATGCAAGTCGACTTGGCTTGGCGTATTACTCTTCACGCGTATTCATTCGTGCGTAAACCTGACCCTTTACGCGAGCAACCTTTACGCATGGCTCGACCCTTTATGCGTATGAGTTTTTACGTGTAACGTTACTTTTTACGCGCAACGCAATTTTACGCAGATGTGTTTTACGCGTAACGATGTTCATTTATTGAGCGTACTCATTTACGCGTGAGCTTTATTCATTCATGCGTAAACTTCCCTCACGCGTAAAATTCCATTACGCGTATTTTAGTAGGCGTACTCTTCTAGCATGGTGTAATTTATTGAGCGTACTTCTTTTTACGTACATAGCATTTCCCTATTATATCCTTAGGCCTTTTGACATGAACTCGATAAAATTATGATATGTTAATATTTTAATACATATTGTTGTGTGGAATGTGCCTTGTGTCTCGATTGATTCATGGATACCTAGTATGACTGGAACTTAACCCTGAGAGTTAGAGACTCGACCATACTAAATACTAGTTTGACTTTCATGTCTTGGCACGAATTGACATTGATTGTTACCTTGACTAAATGATTGATCATGCGTTCCTAGCTGGAACTAAAGAGACTGGCTAGTCGTCTTATTAAAATTAAATGAGACACGTTCATATTAACATAAACTATGGCAATCGACTAGTCGATCCCGAACATTGACATATGGACACGTGCAGGCTTCAACTGACTTTCTACAAAAGCGGCATATGTACTTTAGAGTCAAGGCATGATTATTCCGTGGCTAGGTCTGATTGTTACATTACGCTATGTGAGACCTACAACCCAACCGTACGGGCATCGTTGTAGAGTTGTGCATATCGTACATTATACGAAAGTACTCATTCTGAATGACTATGATCCACGGCATGGGATTTTAATCAACATAGGGACTATTAAGTTAAATAAAATAATGATTGCATGGAGAGAGAATAGATTCCCGAGTTCATACATGGCAGCCATCCCGGGGCAATTGGTGCCCCGACATGTCGGCTAGTTCCTACAGATACTACAAATCTGCCACACGGACAGGGAGCAGTATCTGCTTATATTATTTATTATATATTGATGACGGGCATCCCGCAGGAACTCGTCTAATTCATGATTGGCGCAATTGATTGATTGGGTAGACTAGCCTTGCTTGTACATACTAAGAACTGAAGAATCCTTATTGTATATTTCATGGTAACTTGGAACTTACAGTAGTAAGCCGTAGTAGTTGAATGGCCGTTTAAATTGATTTATGTATACTGTACTTACTCTATTAACTACTGAGATGACCAGAATGTCAGGGCATGACGGGTCATATTATTATAATTCTTAACTCTTATCACTGGTTTTTAGTTCTCATGTCGTGCTTCCTTGTGGTACTTGCTATTAGAGGTCTAACCTCTCTTGTTTTGTATAGCCAGATCTAGAGCCAGTTCCCGAGGACTCAGCTTACTTCCACCTCCAAGATGGTCAATACTAGAGGGATGATCGCAGGAGGACACGAGTGGGTTCCTTACTTCCCCGCTCGTTTTGCTATTTACTTTACCTATTGCCGTTTGGCACCGACATGTTAGTCGGGTTGTCTTGTATTTACTTTTGCATAATTGTAACTAAGTCAGACTGCAGCTGATAATAATTGTGTATACCTTACTATATCATCTGGCTATGTTTTGTAAAGCCAGATCTCAAGAACATTTTGAATGAGCATTCGGGACGCCTTACTGCTTTATCTTATATGTTCTCCATTATTGCTTCTTGTTTGAATGATTGAGACAATAGATGTTGAGTGACCATAGTGAGACTTTCATGTAGTATGCACCCCCTCGTCTTTTAGACAGCATTGATCGTATTATATGGAATTCATCTACCCGAAATACGTAGCTGGTTGAGTCATTCCCCCGCTCTCCGGTATTCTGGTCCTAGGGCGTAAGAGCCCAGGAGACAAATGTACCCGGTACAACACTCGACGGTGCGCTGGAAGTGTGCTCATCATGACAGATAGCTCCAAATCCCAAGAATATATATATATATATAATGCCAAGACCAAAGGGACAATAGGTAACTGGAAAATTCTTAATGATCTAAGTAATCAAACTAGTTGTTTAGTCCTTAACATTTTCTTATTGGATTCTGGGTGTGGCATTCTGCAGAATCCATCCTAGACATGAGACATGCAAGACTGGACAAAAGCAAAAATGTGCACCATAACAAGCCACAACAAGAAAATATAATAAACAAGAAGCTAGGAGTGCGCTATGACGAGCCACTATAGGGAGTGCGCCATGACAGGCCACTATCATGTAAGCAAAGAAAGACATGTACAAGAGTGCACCACGACGGGTCACTATCTAGTAAGCAAAGAAGGCATGTAAGAAGAGTGCGCCACGACGGGCCACTATCATGTAAGCAAAGAATACATGTAACAATTATCATAGCTTGTAAGAAAGAATCTATCAAAAAGATATATCATGGCATGTGGGAAACAATAATTAAAGCTAAGTATATTTCATAGAAAAATGATTGAACATATGCTAGTGTCAAGTGTATATAGGGTGTACATTCATTCTCTAACTATGCAAGATCATCTAATCATGTTAAGAAATCATTACAATCGAAGAAAATATCAAAAACGGACAAAAAGGCAAAAACGGGCAAAATCAGACTAAAACGGCATACCGGCGGTATATTGCGGCATACCGGCGGTATACCGACCTAAAGACAGAAAGTTTCTGGTGCAAAAATCGACATACCGGCGGTATACACCGGTATTCCGGCGGTATACCGATTTTTCAAACAGCAACAAAAATCAGATTTTGCCAAAACTTGTTTCGGCCATAAAAACTTTGTTTTAAATTGAAATTTAGATTTTCACAAATCAAAACATTTGATAGATCAATACCTCAAAATACTCTCAAAAATAGGTTCTCCGAACACCGAAACGGATTTCGATTACCACCAAACTCAAAATCTATGATATACAAACTATGTGAGGGCCTTATATATATATGTGACCAAGATCCATGATGGTAACACTAATATCACTCTTGATACCAAGTTTTCTACTAAGTCCATATTGGGTTTTAACAGAAAATCAGAACCTTGCTTAAACAAAATTAAGAAACATGCATATATACAAGAATCATAAGGAAAACATATTTTACAAAAATGAGTTTAGAACAATTCTAAGTATTTACTACCAAGGAAAATAAAATGACAACAAAAATATTTTTGTTCAAGATTTGGCAAGATGTACTTGCCTAGGTTAAGCTCCAAGCCTAATCTTCTACTCCTCCGCCTAGGGGATTAGACACCACACCCAAGGCCTCAAGGCCAAGCTCTTGGCAAGCTCCAAGGGGGAGAGAAGTGTCACTTTCCATTCCCAGAATACGTATTTTAATACATGTACTGCTTAAATGTATTTATTTAATATTTATCATGTATTGTTCTGTATTTAAATTTCTTTAATTTCATGCCAACTATTTTTCTGTATTTTACTTTATGCCTTGCTTTTGGGTTCGGCCTGAGTTGGTTCATTTTCCAGCTTTGGGTGGTTCAACATGAACCCACCTACCACCACCCCTCTTCATTTAAAGCCCCAAACCTTTTTCTCTCTCTTTTTTACTTCTTCTTCACCATTACTCTTCTTTTTCATCCTCCATAACTCTCCCCACCTATCCAGCCGCATAGGCAAGTGCCAACTTGCTTCACGATGGAACCCCACTATTATTGTTCCATCAACTTCCTTACTTGATCTTAAGTCTCTTTAGTATTTAGCATTTTCAATTTCCATGGCTCATTTCATGTAGATCTAAGTTTAATATATTTTCGGATTTCTTGGGTTTGATCTAGTAACTTTGTTATTCTTCAAGTTTTGATGGTTCTATGTTGTAGAGAATTTTGTTCTACCCTATTTTGACCTATGGAAGTCTAGATTTGGGCTTGGAATGAAGGATTTAGAGAGCTTGGAAATAATGGCTTCCATGGTCCTGTTCTCGGAAATTGGATGAACAAATTCTGGCCGTATATGCATTCCAGCCGGATAAGGCTTTGTTAATTCTGGCCGCATGAATTCTTTCGGCCGCATGAGCTTAATTAGTTCTCGGTCGCATGTCCTCTCAGCCGCATTTGATCTGTCATTTCCAACCGCATGTGATCTGTCATTTCCAGCCGCATGAAGCTCATTTCCAGCCGCATGAAGCTCATTTCTCAGCCGTATGTGATCTGTCATTTCCAGCCGCATAAAGCTCATTTCTCAGCCACATGAGAACATGATCTCTCTGCCGTATAAGCTCATGTTATTTTAGCCGCATGAGAATTTTTTTTCTTAGCCGCTTAAGCGCTTGAATTTCTCAGCCGCATAAGCGCATGTTGCTCTTAGCCGCATAAAGACCAGTTTCTTTCAGCCGCACGAAATTTGGGCCGCATGGTTCTCGAGCTGCATATGCCCAGTCTCCCCCTGGCCGCATGACATTGAGCCGCATGCCGCATGAGCCCTGTCTCCTTCTTGCCGCATGAAATTTGATCTCTCTGAACAGCATGAGACTCGAAACCGAGCCGCATGAACCATTTAGTTCTCTGCCGCATAAGCTTGATACTTTTCAGCCGCATGAGTCTTTTATTTTTCAGCCATATAAATTTTTTATTTCCAGCCGCATGAACCAATTGCATTCCGACCGCATGTGTTTATTATGAGGTCTTTACCCAATCTAGCCGCATAGATGGGCATCCACCTACTGCCATTTATAATGCCTTTGGGCTGATTTTTGTCTTGAATTGACATTGAATGACATTTCATTGACATTGATTGTGACCTTGACTAATAATTGATCATGCGTTCCTAGATGGAACTAAGAGACTGGCTAGTCGCCTTATTGAATTAAATGAATGAGACACGTTCATATTAATTATGAACTATTGCAATCGATTGGCCGATCCCGAATATTGGCATAGAGGTACGTGCAGGCTTCAATTTGTTTACTTTATAAAAGCAGCATGTGTACTTTATGGTCAAGGCATGATTATTCCGTGGTTAGGTTTGATCGTTGCATTATGATGTGTAAGTCCTACAACATAACCGCACGGATATCGTTATGGAGTTTAGCATATCGTACTTTGTACGGAAGTACCCATTCTGAATGACCATGATCCACGGCATGGGATTTCACTTAACGTAGAGGCTACTAAGTTATATAAAATAATGACTGCATGGAGAGAATGGATTTCCGAGTTCTTACATGGCAGCCCTCTTTTGGACTATTAGTGCCCGACAGGCCGGCTGGTTCCCACAGATACTGCAAATCTGCCACACGGGCGGGAAGCGGTATCTGCATATATTATTTATTGTATATTGATGACGGGCGTCCCGCTGGGACTTATCTAATTAATGATTGGCGCAATTGATTGATCGGGTAGACTAGCCTTGTTTGTACATAGTAAGAATTGATGAATCCTTATTGCATATTTTTAGGATAACTTGGAACTCACAGTAGCAAGCCGTAGTAGTTGAATGACCGTTTAAATTGATTTGTTTGTGTACTGTACCTACTCTATTAACTAACTAAGATGATCAGAATGTCAGGACATGACGGGCCAACTTCTGCCCTTGTTTGGTTGGGAAGTTGGTTCGAAGTATCGTGATGTGATAAGAATCCCAGTAGCCAGCAGAGATCTATTTATCATATTTTTCTTCTAACTAGTTCTAATTTCTCATATCGTGCTTCCTTGTGGTACTTGCAATTAGAGGTCTAACCTCTCTGGTTTTGTATGACCAGATTTAGATCCGGTCCCCGGGGACTCAGCTTACTTCTACCTCCAAGATGGTCAATACTAGAGGGATGATCGCAAGAGGATTCGAGTGGGTTCCTTACTTCCCCGCTCGTTTTGTTACTTACTTTATACTTTACCGTTTGGCACCGACATGTTAGTCGGATTGTCTTGTACTTATTTTTATATAATTGTAACTAAGTCAGGCTGCAGCTGATAACAATTGTGTATACTTTGCTACATCATCTGGCTATATTTTGTAAAGCCAGATATCAAGAAAATTTTGACGAAGCGTTTGGGACGCCTTACTGCTTTATCTTACATGTTCTCTATTTTTGTTTCTTGTTTAAATGATTGAGATAATAGATGTGAAGTGACCATAGTGAGACTTTTATGTAGTATGCACCCCCTCATCTTTTAGACAGCATTGATTGTATTATACGATATTCATCTACCCGTAATACGTAGCTGGCTGAGTCATTCTCCCGCTCTCCCGTATTCTGGTTCTAGGGTGTGACAAGGTTTTAGTGGTGGCCCATGCAGGTCTCATTTCATACTTGTGGGGTGTTTTGATTTATAGGATGTCTCAATCACACATGTTTCCCCCTTGATCTCATGATTCGTTACTCTCGACTCTAGCTTGACAATCCGGTATCCTTCGACTTTATTGATCCTTCATGTTCTGTCGTTTGATTGCTCTTTTGTCCCTTTCCTTAGGGGCACCTCGTCCGCATCTGTCAGGACTGGACAGAAACAACAAGTGCAGCATGGACAACATGACCAGGTTGGTCAGCTACAAGGGCCAGTACTACCTCAAGAGACCATAAAAGAAGAAGTGATAGTGGAACCAGCAGCTGGGCCGCAGTATCCGGAGGTTCCAACACCACCAATAGTTCTACCTACCCTTGTGGAAGTGGACACACTGGCCCTTCTGGAGATCATGAGAGGGATGATGGCTACTCAGCAACATCAGATGTTATTCCAGCAGCGTATGTACGCTCAGTTGCAAGAGCAGAATGTGCTACTCAACCAAGGATTGCAGACAGCTTTGAAAAGAGGGGCGAGGACAGATTCAGGAGCATCAACAAAATTTTGCAAGTACAACCCCCGCCGTTTTGAGGGCACGAAAGATGCCATCTCAGCAGATGCATGGCTTAAGGATATTGAGGCTATTCTGACGGTGACTAAGGTACCGGCAGAAGAACTTGTGGATCAAGTGAAGTTATTACTTCAGGATCTCGCATGTGATTGGTAGAAATCAGAGGAAGTAGACATCAGACGTCCTGTTGCTTGGGACAATTTTACTGCAAGATTCAAGATGAAGTACTATAGAGTTATGGCACAGTTTGAGCTACAACATAAGTTTATCAACCTTAAGTAGGCCGACAAGACGGTAGATGCTTATACAGCGAAGTTCTGCAGATTGAGTAGGTTCGCCCCAGAGATGGTAGCAACGGAGAGCCAGAGGGCTATGAGGTTCCAGCAAGGGTTTTATCTTGAGCTCTTGCAATTGATAGAGGGGCACAATTACCAGAATTTTGATGAAGTATTGACGGCAACCCGAAGGCATGAGATCACCATTCAGAGGATCTGGCAAGGACTGGAGGGCAGAAGAGATCCCATAGTTAGATCGAAGGAGGAGGGGGAGTAGCACCCCGAACAACAGCACCGTCTCTTGGCGTTCGCATCTACGATGTGGCACTACGAGGGCCAACACCACCAGCAAGGCAGCAGCAACAGCAACAGAAGAAGAACCAGCAACCCCCAACGGGCTGTACTTATTGTGGAAAGGTGGGGCACACTAGAGATGTGTGTCGGATAATGAACAGGCAGTGTTTGATATGTGGAAGTCCAGATCATCGGGTCACCACCTGTCCTATGAATTCGAGGTCAGGAGGACCAGTGTAACAATTTCCTGCTCTGCCAGCACCTGGGGCAGGCCAGTATCGAGGACCAGCAGTAGCAGTGAGACTGTTGGCACAGCGCCCGTTCATGACACAAGCTCAGATGTTTCGGCAGCAGGGACCGCCGATGCAGTAACAGTACAGACCACCCCAGCATCACCAAGGCAGGGGCCAGCAGCAGCACCAGGCTAGGCCGCATCGTGGAAACCAACAAGGAGGTCGAGGGCAGGCATTCACTCTGTCCTTGGAAGAGGCATTGGCATCGGGAGATGTTGTGGCAGGTAACATTCTCGTCGCCTCATATCCCACAGTAGCATTATTTGATTCGGGAGCATCACACTCATTTATATCTGCACAATTTACGACACGACTAGGAATGGAGTTCGAGACATTACCAGGGAGGTTAAATATACTCACTGGTAATTGGCTCATAAGAGTTAGTAGAGTTATTCTAGCATGTAGCGTTGTAGTTTGTGGGCATTCTTTACCCGCCAGGTTGATAGAATTTCCTGTTAGAAATTTCGACATTATCTTAGGCATAGACCGGCTGAAAGACAGTCATACGACAATAGATTGTCGTAGAGGGAGTGTATCTTTTGATATTCCAGGCATGAAGCGGTTCACCCTAGTCAGTTCAGTGGCAACTCAACAAGAGCAAGGAGTAGTGACGGCAATGGAAGAAGTTCAAGTTCTGAAGGTAGTCGAAGAGTTTCTAGACGTATTTTCCGGAGAGCTTCCAGGTCTACCACCGTTTAGAGATGTTGACTTCAATATAGAATTGGCACCTGGAACTAAACCGATATCAGATCGACTTTACAGAATGGCGGATTCAGAGCAGGTCAATGTACATCAGCACATAGAGGAACTGAAGGAGAAGAAGTTCATCCAAGCTAGCATATCACCATGGGCAGCACCAGTGGTACTTGTGGGGAAGAAGGATGGGTCATCTAGATTGTGCATCGATTTCAGGAAGCTTAACGCGACAACCATAAAGAACAAGTACCCATTACCCAGGATCGACGACTTATTTTATCAGTTGAGAAGGGCTAGAGTTTTCTCCAAGATAGATCTTCGATCAAGGTATCATCAAGTAAGGGTTCAGAAGGAGGATATTCCCAAGACAACATTCAGGTCGAAGTATGGGCATTATGAATTCTTGGTAATGCCGTTTGGTTTGACCAATGCTCCAGCAATATTTATGGATTTGATGAACCACATCTTTATGCCATACTTAGATCAGTTTGTCGTTGTGTTTCTCGACGACATTCTCGTATACTCTGCCAGTAAAGAAGAGCATGAAGACCACCTCCGAAAAGTGTTACAGGTTCTGAGAGAGAACCAGTTGTATGCCAAGCTCAGCAAGTGTGAGTTCTGGATGGATCATATTTCATTTTTGGGTCACATCATATCAGGAGCTGGAGTAGGAGTGGATCCCAAGAAGGTAGAAGTAGTAGAGAGTTGGCCAGTACCCAAGATCATAGCAGATGTGCAGAGTTTTTTGGGATTGGCCGGATATTATAGAAGGTTCGTATCAGACTTTGTAAGACTTTCAGCACCCATGATCCATTTGACACGGAAGGATGTACCATTCGTTTGGTCGGCAGAATGTGTGAAACCCAATTTTTGTGAATTAATATTAGTGCTATATTATTATATTAGTATTAATATTATTTTTGGGTGTTAAAATTATTTCAAAAATTAAACAAGGATTTTTGGATTCGAACGCAGACCCGAGTCAGAACCCAGACCCGAGTCCGAACCCAGACCCAATCCCATTTTAATTCTGAACTTTGGTTTAGTAAAAAAAATAGGTTGGAGCTGGTCCACGAGGGACCAACACTCTCCCCAACTCCTCACCACGTACACCATATTTCCCTCCCCTCCTTTTCCTCACACCCATTAGACCATTTCCCCTTTCCTTCCTATTAATTCCCATAACCAACCTTCACTCCTTCCCATCACTCCCGAACTGAGAGAACCAACAAAAGCCCACCATCACCCTCACCTACTCCTCACTTTAACTCTTCAACAGCAAAGAGCAACTCCACCACCATCAAAATCCTTCTTCTCCAACTACCCTCTCCCCCAACTCCAGCCACCGTGCGGCCGACTCCCCTCCGGTCGAGCTCCGCCCGACCTCCCCGGGCTCCTCCGTCAGCGCCTTCCCGTGCTTTCCAGCGTTCCTCGTCGGCCCAAGCGACGCCGGCGCCGTGCCCTAGCCCGTTCGTCCTTCCCCGCACGGCCAGCCCCAGCCCGCCCGACTCCGACCGGCCTCCCCGACCTTCCTGTGCGCCCCTGGCACAACAGCCCCTCTGGCTAGCCCCCACTCCCCTGGCCAGCGCCCCTCTCCGACTCCCCGGTGCGACCCTCCAGCGTTTCCGGCTGTCCGTGTCCTGTTCGGTTGCCGAGAGCTTTCGTACTCTGCTGTTTTCGAACAACGCTATTCTGGATCTTCCCGACCTGCTTTTTGGATCTTTTTCTTTCTATTATTAATCATCTGAGAGCTCTAGCCGAGCAACCCGAGGAATAACCCCTGTCCCGCCTCATTTTCTATAGTCTGTGATGAGAATGGTCCCTGATTCCCCTTGGGAATTCGATTTTAGCGACGTCGTGTTTTTTCGGAACCTTCGGAAAGGTTCTGTTGATTATTTTGGGTTTCCGGAACTTTCGGGAATTAGTTTTTGGTATATTTTGGCTTCCAGATTTTTCCGGTAGCATTCTGTGACGTTTTTGGTTGGTTTCGGACCTCCGAAATTATTTTGGGTCGATCCAAATTAATCTGTGGATTGGTTGTGTTTATTATATATATATATATTGGGGATTCTCTGGTTTGGGATTAGCAGGAAAGATTATCGGCATATTTTCCAGTTTTTGGGTTGACCAAAAACAAAGGAGATGCTGCCGAATTTTTCCGTAAATTCAAGAATATTTTAAAAATGAATTTAAAATGGATTTCGGAATTTTATTTAAATATTGGATTTCGGACGACGACCGTATCGGTCAATGGGCCCGGCTAAGTGCAAACGAAACCGGCTTCGCCCGGACGTCGAGGCATTAGCCTAGTTGAGGATTGGACCATATCTGAGACTAGTTCATGATTACTTTATTTTATTATTTATTTAATTATTTAATTTATTTAAAGTTTAGGACTAACGGCAGTTTCTGTCTTATTTCAATTTATGTAAATAAATTGTAATGGGCATAAGCCCAGCTGGTTGTTGGTCTGTAACTGTATGTGGTAGTATAGGTTTTGTTTGTTGTTGATTTTGCGAGTTTTTGTATTAAGCGAATAAATTTAATAAGTATTTTCGTACAAAATTAATAAAGGTTTTCTCATCTATAATCTTCAAGTTTTTATATTAATTAAAGATCATGTATTTCTCACTAATTAAGAAATTAGTTTTATATTTATAAATTATGAAAATACAAAGTTTTAATAAATTAATCGGGTAGCGACGAGTTTTCCAAATTCAAAGTATAAAACGGTCTTTCTCTCGTATTAAAAATCCACCGCACAAATAATCGTGTTTTCGTGTTTAGTTAAATAAAGAATTAAAATTGGATTAGGACACAAATAAAGATTTCAACTAGCGTAGCTAGATTGGTAACCTGGAATCTGAGTCAATTTCTCGAATGTAGGAATTCGAGGACGATTCTAAATTCCCGTCTCGAAGTCTTCAACCTCTCCAGTCAAGTTCATTTTTGAGGCAAGTATAGTTTGTGTTAGTTTACAGTTATTTTAATAATCGCTTTACTGCAAGTTTAAACCACGTTGCAAACACGAAACTCTCTCGGAGAGTACTGATTGTGACTACTGTACTGATTGGGGACTGGGGGAGTAGAGTAATGTTTATGACCAAAGCCAACTGTAACTTAGAACTGTATTAGCTTACCCCTCATACACACGGGGATAAGCCGAATCGTATCAATAGGATACAACTGTACATCCCAAGCCGGTCATATTCATTGCCTATTCAAATCACACTATTTTACTGCTAGAAAACTTTTCAAATTCTAAACTGTTTAAAAGTGTATGATTCTATTATTCATTTTAACTGTTTTAAATTAGCATGAATTGTACTTTGCTCCCTCCTGACTGGAGATACATTTTTAGGGGACATTGAGGATACTGAGCTGTTAATCAGCAGCTACTACGACCCTATTCTGTACCCAGTAGTGCTGCCAGAGTCCCCATTGGAGGACTTTGGGACTGAGGCCGATGAACCGGCTGATAGATAGTTTTTCCATTTTTAGCATTGTTGTTATTTTAAATTCTGTTATTTATTTCAAGAACATTTTCCAGTTGTATTTCATTTAAAGTTTAATAAAATTTCATTCCCCGAATTTGAGTTGTGACAAATATAGATGTTGTTGTTATGGTTACCTGCTAATGGGACAGCTTACTGCCGCCGTCTCAACAACGGTGCAGGCTGGGCATGATCCGGTTCGACCCAATTAGTTGGGATTGGGTCGTGACATGTTTTTAGTGGTGGCCCATGCAGGTCCAATACAATAACTTAGAAAAACATACCTAGAAACAATTAGAACACTAGAACATTGATTTGTCACAACATAGGTCCGATTTATATACAAATAAATATTTTTGTTTGATTATAGACTGGTAGGATACCTTGCTTATGTTTGTACCCTAAACCTTCCAAATTATGACCAAGAAGAAGACCACCCCTGCTGGCAATGAGGTGTCATCATCTGAACATACCCCATCTCCCCCAGCACGTCCAGACCCTTCACCGTTGCAGCTGACCGACCGTCCCCATCAATCTCCAGCACTCCGCGGCGCTTACGATACTACTTCTCAAGCGACGAACCCTACACTTCCCCGGGCTGAGCCGCAGATCCCTACGGTAGTGTCCGTACCAGCTGCCCCACCAGTGCCCGTGGATCCCACTGATCTAGTGGAAATGCTACGAGGAGTGCTTGAAGCCCAGAGAGCTCAAGCAGAAGCCCATCGAGAGCAGACTGCTGCCCAAGCTGCAGCCCATCGCGAGCAGACCGCGATCATAAGAGAAGGCATGGAGAATGCCCACAACGTAGCTCTGGCTGCCCTCGAGAGAGGAGGAACTACTTCATCGGAGCCACGACCTGCCAAGGTAAGCATGATTCAGGAGTTAAGATTTATATCTATAAGACCATTCTTTTGATTAGAGGCATATTATTACATGAAGGTTGGAGATATAGAGAGCTTTAAGAAGCAAGGCCCTCGACCTTTCAAAGGAACCGAGGGTATCATCTACGCCGATGAATGGCTAGACAGCATGGAGCGTCTCTTGAGCATCGCTCGACTCCCAGAGGACCTCAAGACTGAAGCAGTGGGACTCCAGCTACAAGATATGGCGAGCAGCTGGTATCGGAATGAACCCCGACTCCAGGACAAGCAGCTCGACTGGGACACCTTCAAGAGGCTGTTCCGCAGGAAGTTCTTTCCAACATCTGAGATGCGGGAGATAGAAAGGCAATTCCAGGACCTGAAGCAAGGGAATATGACGGTCAGCGAATATGCGGCAGAGTTCGGCCGACTTAGCCGCTTTGCCCAGAACCTAGTAGCTGACCCCAAGGATCGTGCCGAACGATTCAGGTATGGATTAAGAGAAGAGATTCGCACCCCTGTGATCGCAGGTGGCGCCAAGACTTATGAGAGGATCCTGATACGAGCTCAGGACGTAGAGAAGAGCCAGCTTCCTCGATCCAAGAGGGAGTATCCTGGAACTAGCAACTTTCAGGGTAACCAGAAAAGGCCCAATAACAACAACAGGCCTTCGCACCACCAGCAGCAGCACCATCAGGCAAGGACAAATGACAGAGCGCCTCAGAAGCAGATCCCTGTCTGTAATTTTTGTAAGAGGCCGGGACATCAGTCGAACCTATGCAGGAAGAAGCTGGGACACTGCCTAGTCTTTGGGTCTGCCACCCACCAAGTGAGGGACTGCCCCTCGTCAGTCCACCGGACCGGAACCAATCAGCAAAGAGCTCCCCTACCTACTCAGCAACAACGGTTCGGACAGCACCAGCAGAAGACCGGGCGAGCTTTTGCCCTAGCAGCTGATGAGCAGGAACCCACCGCTGATGTCATCACAGGTTTCATTTATGTGTTTTCACATCCTGCTCTAGCATTATTTGATTCGGGTGCATCACATAGTTTCATATCATCAGAGTTTATTTCTGCACACCACCTAGATACGGGACTTAGCAAGGTGATTAGTAGAGTTATGACTGGTGGTGGACCTATACCCATCACTGAGGCTTGTAATTGTCCCATAACTATCTCTGGCCATCAGTTCTTAACACCCTTATTAGTGATGCCTCTGCCCAACTATGATGTAGTCCTAGGGATAGACTGGTTAAGTGAACAGCATACGCTGATCGATTGTCACCGAGGATGTGTCATCTTCAGCCCACCAGGAGAACCGGAGTTTGAAATCTCTCGAGCTCCGGAAGATATGAAGAGTGTCACCTACTCCTCTATCACCGAAGAACCCGGGCCTCCTCACCCTATCATTGCGAAATTTATGGACGTCTTTCCAGATAGTCTTCTAGGATTGCCGCCAGATCGAGGTGTAGAATTCGCCATTGATCTAGTACCCGACTCTTCCCCTATTTCTCGGGGATGCTACAGAGTAAACCCCAAGGAGGCCAAGAAGATGAAGGATCAGATCGATGAGCTAAAGGCACAAGAATTTATCAGAGACGGGGCTTCACCCTGGGGAGCACCAGTTTTATTCGTGCCCAAGAAGGATGGAACTGTGCGGATGTGCATCGACTACCGGGCGCTGAACAACATCACCATCAAGAACAAGTACCCCCTGTCCCAGATCGACGACCTGTTTGATCAACTGAGTGGAGCCAAGGTATTTTCAAAGATAGATCTCAGATCAGGCTACCATCAAATCAAGGTCAGGAAGGAGGATATTCCCAAGACGACGTTCAACACCAAGTATGGGCAATTTGAATTCTTGGTCATGCCGTTTGGACTGACAAATGCTCCTGCAGTATTCATGAACCTCATGAACAAGGTTTTCCATAAATATCTGGATCAGTTTGTTGTTGTCTTTATTGATGACATACTGATCTACTCGAAGACTGAGGAAGAGCATGAAGAGCACCTGAGGAAAGTGCTGAGTACCTTGAGGAAGGAGAAGCTCTATGGTAAGCTATCCAAATACGAATTCTTTTTAGACAAAGTAGAATTTTTGGGCCATGTTGTCACAGGAAAAGGAATTTTGGTAGATCCAAAGAAGATAGCTGCTATTGAGAAGTGGACTGCACCAAGCTCGGTTGCAGAGATCAGGAGCTTTTTGAGACTAGCTGGCTACTACCGAAAGTTCGTGAAGGATTTCTCCAAGATTGCGGAACCAATGACGAAGCTTACCAGGAAGAACGAGAAATTCATATGGTCTGAAGCTTGCCAGTCAGATTTTGAGGAACTGAAGAAGAGGCTTACAACAGCGCCGATACTTACGCTACCCGCAGGTACCGGCGATTTCTCAATCTATAGTGATGCTTCCGGTAAGGGATTAGGCTGCGTTCTTCAACAACACGAAAAAGTAATTGCCTATGCATCTAGACAATTACGGACTCATGAGAAGAACTACCCCACTCATGATTTGGAGCTTGCAGTAGTGATATTTGCTTTGAAGCTATGGAAGCACTACCTGTATGGAGAGAGAGTGGAAATATTTACGGACCACAAAAGTCTGAAATATGTTTTCACTCAGAAGGAGCTGAACATGAGACAGAGACGATGGCTGGAGCTGATAAAGCATTTTGACATCAACCTGCAGTATCATCCGGGTAAGGCTAATGTTGTTGCAGATGCACTTAGTCGATACCCGATGGCAATGTTCTTGACCAAGGAGCGCCATTTGCTGGAGGACATGGAGAAGCTTGGATTAAAAATTGTACTGCCCGAGTAGGAGATGAAGAAACTTAGAAGAGAAGCCATCATACCAGGAGATGAATCATCTTTGATGCAGTTGCAAGTGCGTTCAAGTCTTATGGACAGAATCAAGGAGGCACAATTCCAAGACGAGACGCTTTGCAAACTCAGAGACCAAGTGCTGGCAGGAACACTTGAAGGATTCTCAATCGCCAGCGACGGAGCACTGAAGAATGGTACGAGGCTGTGCGTACCAACTGGCGAACTGAGGAATGAGCTGATGCAAGAAGCACACCAGTCGCAGTATTCCATACATCCTGGAGCCAACAAAATGTACCGGGATATGCAAACAATAGTATGGTGGTACGAAATGAAGAAGGATGTATCCAGGTATGTGGCTAGATGTTTAATTTGTCAGCAAGTTAAAGCTAGCAGGCAGAGACCAGCAGGACTATTGCAGCCGCTTGACATCCCGGAATGGAAATGGGAGCACATAACGATGGATTTTATATCGGGACTGCCTCGATCCCAAGGAGGAAAGGATGCCATTTGGGTTATTGTGGACCGACTGACGAAGTCAGCTCACTTTATCCCCTTCAAGGTTGGTTTATCTACCGAGAAGTTGGCAGCACTGTACATGCGGCACGTCTACCGGATTCATGGAGTTCCGGTAAGTATCGTATCTGACAAAGATACTAGATTTACCTCTCACTTTTGGAAGAGTTTACATGACAGCTTGGGAACCCAACTGAAGTTCAGCACTGCCTACCACCCTCAGACTGACGGGCAATCGGAGAGAACAATCCAGACGCTAGAAGATATGCTGAGATCCTGCGTCCTAAAATTTGGAGGGCCTTAGAAAGACCATTTGCACTTGGTAGAGTTCTCTTACAACAACAGCTACCAAGCTAGCATCGGTATGACACCGTTCGAGGTACTCTATGGACGTCGTTGTCGTACTCCACTTGCTTGGGACGACGTCGGAGAACGAGTGTTGCTTGGACCCGAGATGGTGACCGACGCAGCAAAAAAGGTGAAAATGAACAAAGACAAGCTCAGGATAGCCCAAGACAGACATAAGCATTGGGCTGATAGCAGCAGACGGCCTTTGGAGTTTGAAGAAGGTGACAGTGTGTTTGTGAAGATCTCGCCTACCAGAGGAACCATTCATTTCGGCAGAGTAGAAAAGCTAAGCCCCAGGTACATTGGTCCATTTGAAGTACTTAGCAGGATTGGAGAAGTGGCTTATCGGGTGGCTCTACCCCCAAGTCTCGAAGGCGTCCACAACGTCTTTCACGTCTCGCAGCTGAGATGCTATATCCCGGACCCGAGCCATATCTTGGACCATTCAGAGCTGGAGATTGGACCCAGCCTTACAGTATCGGAGAAGCCAGTGGCGATATTGGACAGAGGTGAGAAGAGAACAAGGAACACCGTGACGCCAATAGTCAGAGTGATGTGGCGGCACAACTCACCGGACGAGTCGACCTGAGAGCGAGAAGACCAGATGCGGGAGTAGTACCCATACCTGTTTGAGACTTAAGGTAATCCCTAACCTTGCCTTTAATTTTGAGGACGAAATTTTCTAAGAAGAAAAGATTGTGAAACCCAATTTTTGTGAATTAATATTAGTGCTATATTATTATATTAGTATTAATATTATTTTTGGGTGTTAAAAATATTTCAAAAATTAAACAAGGATTTTTGGATTCGAACCTAGACCCGAGTCCGAACCCAGACCCGAGTCCGAACCCAGACCCAATCCCATTTTAATTTTGAACTTTGGTTTAGTAAAAAAAAAGGTTGGAGCTGGTCCACGAGGGACCAGCACTCTCCCCAACTCCTCACCACGTACACCCTATTTTCCTCCCCTCCTTTTCCTCACAACCATTAGACCATTTCCCCTTTCCTTCCTATTAATTCCCATAACCAATCTTCACTCCTTCCCATCACTCCCGAACTGAGAGAACCAACAAAATCCTACCATCACCCTCACCTACTCCTCACTTTAACTCTTCAACAGCAAAGAGCAACTCCACCACCATCAAAACCCTTCTTCCCCAACTACCCTCTCCCCCAACTCCAGCCACCGTACGGTCGACTCCCCTCCGGCCGAGCTCCGCCCGACCTCCCCGGGAACCTCCGTCAATGCCTCCCCGTGCTTTTCGGCGTTCCCCGCCGTCCCAAGCGACGCCGGCGCCGTGTCCTAGCCCGCGCGCCCTTCCCCGCACGGCCAGCCCCGGCCCGCCCGAATCCGGCCGGCCTCCCCGACCTCCCTGTGCGCCCCTGGCGCAACAACCCCTCTGGCCATCCCCGACTCCCCTGGCCAGCGCCCCTATCCGACTCTCCGACACGATCCTCCAGCGTTTTCGGCTGTCCGTGTCATGTTCGATTGCCGAGAGCTTTCGCACTCCGCTGTTTTCGAACAGCGCTATTCCGGATCTTCCCGACCTGCTGTTCGGATCTTTTTCTTTCTATTATTAATCATCTGAGAGCTCTGGCCGAGCAACCCGAGGGATAACCCCTGTCCCGTCTTATTTTCTACAGTTTGTGATGAGAATGGTCCCCGATTCCCCTTGGGAATTCGGTTTTAGCGACGTCGTGTTTTTTCGGAACCTTCGGAAAGGTTCTATTTATTATTTTGGGTTTCCGAAACTTTCGGGAATTGGTTTTTGGTATATTTTGGCTTCCGAATTTTTCCGGTAGCATTCTGTGACATTTTTGGTTGGTTTCGGACCTCCGAAATTATTTCGGGTCGATCCAAATTAATCTGTGGATTGGTTGTATTTATTATATATATATATATATTGGGGATTCCCTGGTTTGGGATTTGCAGGAAAGATTATCGGCATATTTTCTAGTTTTTGGGTTGACCAAAAACAGAGGAGATGCTGCCGAATTTTTCCGTATATTCAACAATATTTTAAAAATAAATTTAAAATGGATTTCGGAATTTTATTTAAATATTGGATTTCGGGCGACGACCGTATCGGTCAATGGGCCCGGCTAAGTGCAAACGAAACCGGCTTCGCCCGGACGTTGAGGCATTAGCCTAGTTGAGGATTGGACCATATCTGAGACTAGTTCATGATTACTTTATTTTATTATTTATTTAATTATTTAATTTATTTAAAGTTTAGGACTAACGGCAGTTTCTGTCTTATTTCAATTTATATAAATAAATTGTAATGGGCATAAGCCCAGCTGGTTGTTGGTCTGTAACTGTATTTGGTTGTATAGGTTTTGTTTGTTGCTGATTTTGCGAGTTTTTGTATTAAACGAATAAATTTAATAAGTATTTTCGTACAAAATTAAAAGGTTTTCTCACCTATAATCTGTAAGTTTTTATATTAATTAAAGATCATGTATTTCTCACTAATTAAGAAATTAGTTTTATATTTATAAATTATGAAAATACAAAGTTTTAATAAATTAATCGGGTAGCGACGAGTTTTCCAAATTCAAAGTATAAAACGGTCTTTCTCTCGTATTAAAAATCTACCGCACAAATAATCGTGTTTTCTTGTTTAGTTAAATAAAGAATTAAAATTGGATTAGGACACAAATAGAGATTTCAACTAGCGTAGCTAGATTGGTAACCTGGAATCTGAGTCAATTTCTCGAATGTAGGAATTCGAGGACGATTCTGAATTCCCGTCTCGAAGTCTTCAACCTCTCCAGTCAAGTTCATTTTTGAGGCAAGTATAGTTTGTGTTAGTTTACAGTTATTTTAATAATCGCTTTACTGCAAGTTTAAACCACGTTGCAAACACGAAACTCTCTCGAAGAGTACTGATTGTGACTACTGTACTGATTGGGGACTGGGGGAGTAGAGTAATGTTTATGACCAAAGCCAACTGTAACTTAGAACTGTATTAGCTTATCCCTCATACACACGGGGATAAGCCGAATCGTATCAATAGGATACAACTGTACATCCCAAGCCGGTCATATTCATTGCCTATTCAAATCATACTATTTTACTGCTAGAAAACTGTTCAAATTCTAAACTGTTTAAAAGTGCATGATTCTATTATTCATTTTAACTGTTTTAAATTAGCATGAATTGTACTTTGCTCCTTCCTGACTGGAGATACATTTTTAGGGGACATTGAGGATGCTGAGCTGTTAATCAGCAGCTACTACGACCCTGTTCTGTACCCAGTAGTGCTGCCAGAGTCCCCATTGGAGGACGTTGGGACTGAGGCCGATGAACCGGCTGATAGATAGTTTTTTTCTTTTTTAGCATTGTTGTTATTTTAAATTCTGTTATTTATTTCAAGAACATTTTCCAGTTGTATTTCATTTAAAGTTTAATAAAATTTTATTCCCTGAATTTGAGTTGTGACAAATATAGATGTTGTTGTTATGGTTACCTGCTAATGGGACAGCTTACTGCCGTCGTCTCAACAACGGTACAGGCTGGGCCTGATCCGGTTCGACCCAATTAGTTGGGATCGGGTCGTGACAGAATGCCAGGCATTATTCGAGACTCTGAAGCCGAAGTTGATATCAGCAACTATTCTTACATTGCCAGTTGGACCCGGAGGTTTCACTGTATATTGTGATGCATCAGGAAAAAGACTTGGATGTGTCCTTATGTAGCATGGGAAGGTGATATCGTATGCATCTAGGCGACTTCGAGACCACGAGAAGAATTATCCAACTCATGACTTAGAGTTGGCGGCAGTAGTATTTGCTTTGAAGCTATGGAGGCATTACTTATATGGTGATCGAGTGGATATATACACAGACAACAAAAGTCTGAAGTATATCTTTACTCAGAAGGAACTGAACATGAGGCAGAGAAGATGGTTGGAATTGATCAAAGATTATGACGTGGAGCTTTAGTATCATTCAGGTAAGGCTAATGTGGTAGTAGATGCTCTCAACAGGAGAGACGTCGCATTTATGTTGACAACACAGAAGCATATCTTAGAAGACCTTCAAGAGATGGGCATCGAAGTTGTACTTCCCAGTGATGTAGGAATTCTGGCGAGTCTACAAGTTCAATCTGACTTAGTAGACAGGATCAAGGCAGCTTAGGCACAGGACCCGAGAATTCAAAAGCTTAGGGCAGAATGTGAGTCGGGACTCAGAAAGGAGGTATAAATCCATGAAGATGGTACACTTAGGTTTGGATCACGTCTATGTGTGCCTAGTGAAGATATCAGACAGGAGGTTATGGCAGAAGCTCACATTTCTCAGTATTCTATACACCCTGGAGGGACCAAGATGTACCAAGATATCAAGCAGCACTTCTGGTGGAACGGAATGAAGAGGGAAATAGCTAGATTCATTTTCCGTTGCTTGATATGTCAGCAAGTGAAGGCAGAACAGCAGAGGCCAGCTGGATTATTGCAACCGCTTTCTATTCCAGAATGGAAGTGGGAGCATATCACAATGGACTTTGTGACCGATTTATCGAGATCGTCAAGTGGTAAAGATGCTATTTGGGTGATAGTAGATCGGCTTACAAAGGTGGCACATTTTCTCCCTTTCAGAGTAGGATATTCTACAAAAAAGTTGGCAGAGCTGTATATGCAACAGCTAGTCAAGCAGCATGGAGTCCCTATCAGTATTGTGTCAGATAGAGATACCCGTTTTACATCATATTTCTGGAAGAGCTTACATCATAGTCTGGGTACCAAGTTAAGATTTAGCACGACTCACCATCCACAGACGGACGGGCAATCAGAAAGGACAATTCAGACTTTAGAAAATAAGTTACGAGCTTGTACCCTAGATTTTAGAGGATCTTGGAAGAGCCACCTTCACTTAGTCGAGTTCTCATACAACAACAGTTATCAAGCCAGTATCCACATGGCACCATTTGAAGCACTATATGGTAAGAAGTGTAGGTCGCCACTAGCATAGGATGATATCGGAGAGAGGAAGATGCTAGGCCCAGAAATGATTGTTCAGACAGTTGAAGTGGTTAAGGGAATTAGAGAGCGACTTCGAGTTGTGCAAGATCGGCATCGCCATTGAGCGGACTAGCATCGTAGGCCGCTAGAGTTTTCTGTTGGGGACCACGTGTTCTTGCAGATCTCACCTACCCGTAGGGTCATTAGATTTGGCGCTCGCGGAAAGTTGAGTCCACGATACGTGGGCCCATTTGCTATCCTTGATAGGATAGGCGATGTTGCTTATCGTTTATCCCACCTTCGTTACGGGAGGTGCATGACGTGTTTCATGTATCTCAGTTGCGAAGGTATGTATCGGACCCAAACCATATCCTTGATCATTCTGAGCTGATTGTTGGTACCAACCTGTCTTACGAGGAACAGCCTGTGTCCATTTTGGACCTAAGGGAGAAGATACTCAAGAACCGAACAATTAACCTTGTCCGGGTTGCTTGGGGTCATCACTCATTAGGGGAGTCAACGTGGGAACGTGAGGATAATATCCGATTACGGTATCTGCACCTGTTTGACTCACAAGGTATATTTTTTCTGTATACCTTGATTGTCTTAACTCCTTATGCTTGTAACTTTATGAGTAGAATTGCTTGATGTCGTAGAATGTTCAACATAGATATGTTGCTTGCTATCGATATTGTAAAATAATTGCTTGCTCAAATTGCTTATACTTGGATTAGTTTAGCTCCGATGTTTCTATCCTGCTTGGATTTAAAATTTTGAGGACAAAATTTTTCTAAGGAGAGTAGAGATGTCACTTTCCATTCCCAGAATACATATTTTGATACATGTACTGCTTAAATGTATTTATTTAATATTTATCATGTATTGTTCTGTATTTAAATTCCTTTATTTTTATGCTAACTATTTTTCTGTATTTTACTTTTTGCTTTGCTTTTGGGTTCGGCCTGAGTTGGTTCATTTCCCAGCTTTGGGTGGTTCAACATGAACCCACCTACCATCACCCCTCTTCATTTAAAGCCCCAAACCCTTTTCTCTCTCTTCATTACTTCCCCTTCACCATTACTCTTCTTCTTCATCCTCCATAACTCTCCCCACATATCCAACCGCATAGGCAAGTGCCAACTTGCTTCACGATAGAACCCAGTATTATTGTTCCATCATCTTCTTTACTTGATTTTAAGTCTCTTTAGTATTTAGCATTTTTAATTTTTATGGCTCATTTCATGTAGATCTAAGTTTAATACATTTTCAGATTTCGTGGGTTTGATCTAGTAACTTTGTTATTCTACAAGTTTTGATGGTTTCATGTTGTAGAGAATTTTGTTCTACCCTATTTTGACCTATTGAAGTCCAGATTTGGGCTTGGAATGAAGGATTTAGAGAGCTTGGAAATAATGGCTTCCATGGTTTTGTTCTCGAAATTTGGATGAACAAATTCTGGCCGCATATGCATTCCAGCCGCATAAGGCTTTGTTAATTCTGGCCGCATGAATACTTTCGGCCGTATGAGCTTAATTAGTTCTCGGCCGCATGTCCTCTCAGCTGCATGCGATCTGTCATTTCCAGCCGCATGAAGCTCATTTCCAGCCGCATGAAGCTCATTTCTCAGCTGCATGTGATCTGTCATTTCCAGCCGTATGAAGCTCATTTCTCAGCCGTATGTGATCTGTCATTTCCAGCCGCATGAAGCTCATTTCTCAGCCGCATGAGAACATGATCTCTCTACCGCATAAGCTCATATTATTTTAGCCGCATGAGACTTTTTCTTCTTAGCCGCTTAAGCGCTTGACTTTCTCAGCCGCATAAGCGCATGTTGCTCTTAGCCGCATAAGGACCAGTTCCTTTCAGCCGCACGAAATTTGGGCCGTATGGTACTCGAGCCGCATAGGCCCAGTCTCCCCCTGGCCGTATGACATTGAGCCGCATGCCGCATGAGCCATATCTCCTTCTTGCCGCATGAAATTTGATCTCTCTGAGCCGCATGAGACTCGAACCCGAGCCGCATGAACCGTTTAGTTCTCTGCCGCATAAGCTTAATACTTTTCAGCCGCATGAGTCTTTTATTTTTCAGCCGTATGAATCTTTTATTTCCAGCCACATGAACCAATTGTCTCCCAACCGCATGAGTTTGTTATGAGGTCTTTACCCAATCTAGCCGCATAGATGGGCATCCACCTACTGCCATTTATAATGCCTTTGGGCTGATTCTTGTCTCGAATTGACATTGATTGACATTTGATTGACATTGATTGTGACCTTGACTAATAATTGATCATGCGTTCCTAGATGGAACTAAGAGACTGGCTAGTCGTCTTATTGAATTGAATGAATGAGACACGTTCACATTAATTATGAACTATTGCAATCGATTGGATGATCCTGAATATTGTCATACAGGCACGTGCAAGCTTCAATTTATTTACTTTACAAAAGCATCATGTGTACTTTATGGTCAAGGCATGATTATTCTGTGGTTAGTTTTGATCGTTGCATTATGCTATGTAAGACCTACAACATAACCGCACGGGTATCGTTGTGGAGTTGGGCATATCGTACTTTGTACGAAAATACTCATTCTGAATGACCATGATCCACGGCATGGGATTTCACTTAACGTAGAGGCTACTAAGTTAAATAAAATAATGGCTGCATGGAGAGAATGGATTCCCGAGTTCTTATATGGCAGCCCTCTTTGGGACTATTAGTGCCCGACAGGCCGGCTGGTTTCCACAGATACTGCAAATCTGCCACACGGGCGGGGAGCGGTATCTGCTTATATCATTATTGTATATTGATGACGGACGTCCCGCTGGGACTCGTCTAATTCATGATTGACGCAGTTGATTGATTGGGTAGACTAGCCTTGTTTGCACATAGTAAGAATTAAGGAATCCTTATTGTATATTTCTAAGGTAACTTGGAACTCACAGTAGCAAGCCGTAGTAGTTGAATGACCGTTTAAATTGATTTGTTTGTGTACTGTACCTACTCTGTTAACTAACTGAGATGATCAGAATGTCAGGACATGACGGGCCAACTTCTGGCCTTGTTTGGTTGGAAAGTTGGTTCGAAGTATTGTGATGTGATGAGAATTCCAGTGGCCAGCAGAGATCTATTTATCATATTTTTCTTCTTACTGGTTCTAATTCCTCATATCGTGCTTCCTTGCGGTACTTGCTATTAGAGGTCTAACCTCTCTGGTTTTGCATGGCCAGATTTAGAGCCGGTCCCCGAGGACTCAGCTTACTTCTACCTCCAAGATGGTCAATACTAGAGGGATGATCGCAGGAGGACTCGAGTGGGTTCCTTACTTCCCCGTTCATTTTGTTATTTACTTTATACTTTACCGTTTGGCACCGATATGTTAGTCGGATTGTCTTGTACTTACTTTTACATAATTGTAACTAAGTCAGACTGCAGCTGATAACAATTGTGTATACTATGCTACATCATCTAGCTATGTTTTGTAAAGCCAGATATCAAGAACATTTTGACTGAGCGTTTGGGACGCCTTACTGCTTTATCTTACATGTTCTCTATTTCTGTTTCTTATTTGAATGATTGAGACAATAGATGTAAAGTGACCATAGTGATACTTTCATGTAGTATGCACCCCCTCGTCTTTCAGACAATATTGATCGTATTATACGGTATTTATCTATCCGTAATACGTAGTTGGCTGAGTCAATCCCCCGTTCTCCAGTATTCTGGTTCTGGGGCGTGACAAGAAGGGAAGAAGAAATGAAGAGAGAGTGAAGAGAATGAAAAGAGAGAGGAAAGAGAAAGTAAAATGATATATATAGAAGGGAGAATTAATCTTAGCCATTGGATGGTGATCCATGTGAAGATCTACGTCAATCCTAACCATCGAAACAAAACCAAATATCCAATGGGTAATAGGGTGCATCTACAATATTCACGAAAATATCTAAACACTATTCATCAAAATATTCAAAACACTATTCACAAAAATATCAGAAATACTATTCATGAAAATATCTAAAATTGAAAATATCTAAAATGTGGAAAATCTGTCTGGACGGTATACCGTCGGTATACACCGGTATAATGGCAGTATGTCAGCCAAGAAGAAAATCTATAAGTTAAACTTTTTTTAAAGCATTACGAAAATCAAGAAAATACGAAATACACTACAAAATACGTATCCATATTATAAATACTGATACTGTGAGACGAGTCCCACGCTTCTTTTGTTGGCTTGTGCTATAGCAGTTAGATACTTGTTAGTTGTGTGAAATGCTTGTTGACTTCGAACTGAGTTCAGAAAGTGTGTGGAGTTATTGAAGTCTTATAAAACATTATTTATTAAAACTAATTTACTAAGGTAGGTACACCATATAAAAAACTCGACTCATTTTGCAAGTTTTAACTTAATTTTTTTAATGCTCTCATTTTTCTAGCTTACATCTTAAGTTAGTTGCAAGTAGCTAATCAAATGGTCATTGGTGAATATATATAAGTAGCTTTGAAACTAGTATATTTTGAGTATTTGACCGTTAGCCTCTGCATTTTTATATATTGAAATATAAAAGTGTCTTATATATGGATACTTTTATAAATATTGATATTCAAAATTTAGAAGTTTTCTATATTTATACTTGTTTAAAATTTACCTAACTAGTTGAGCGATGAAATGACATAACCAAAATTCTCAAAATTTGACTCTTTTCTTGCTAATATTTGTATAACTGAAATAGTCAGGCATCATGTTTTACCTAAATAAGTTACTTTGTATTGTGATATTGAGTTCTCGATAACTGAAGGATATCCAATGGAGATGGCTTGCATGATGGTAAATATGTGTTTATTCTTTTCCTTCTTGTCAACTTTTACAAGCAAGCCACCTTTTTACTTTTAGTTATTTAAGTTCACTTTTTCATGCCATACGTATATGATAGGGATGAGGAAGCTGAAATGTTTAAGGGTTTTGCTTGACCAAAATACTCTAGGTGGTTGTAAACCAATTTTATTTACCATTATACTCACTAAACTACAGTAAAGCTTGCATTGGTTTTCTTTTTAGATGTTCATATCTGGACTATTTGATGTTCTTGTGTTAGTTATCAGTAACTAAACGATATCTAGACTCTTATATGTTAATATCTAGATGCATAAAAAATGGTAGTTTAGTTTCCATCCCATATACACACTAAAGTACAATTAATTTGATCGAGTTCCTCTATTGTTTGGCTGTTAGCATTAGTCTGAATTTACACTGTAACAGTATACGGATCTTCTCTTATCTGTCCCTTACACGCCAATTGTGTAGAACCCTAGAAGGGGGGTAAATAGGGTAATAAAAAATTATTTAACACAAGTAAGCTATTTTACAGAAGTAAATGAGAGAGAGAGAAAGAGAATCAAATACTCGATGTATCCTGGTCTCCTCCCTAGAGGCAATCCAGTACCGGAACTCTCTCCGACTTAAATCTACTATTGAGTAAATAGTTACACACGAGTTTGGATCCGAAGAACTCGCCAACTTCAACATGAGTTTTGGTCCGAAGAACTCACTAACTTCTTACACACGAGTTTTCTTACGAAGGCTTGTCAACTTCAAAAGAAAAAGAAAGGAAGCTGTTGATCTTCTACAACACTTGAAGATCGAAAATTACAACTCTTGAATACTCTAGCATTTTTGGATTGGATGACAATTAAAAGCTTGGGTACAGTAGTAATAGTGGAGCTCTTGGTTGTTGAGAAATTTATGGCTTAAGTGGATAACCTTCAATGAGAAGAAGGAACCCATTTATATAGAAAACCAAGAAAGAATAGCATTTAATGCTCCTGAACATAATACGGACGACATGCCATCGGTATGGACCGGCATACCGTCGGCATACCGTTCGGAACAGTAACGGTAATAAATCTAGCTGTTGGGAGCATTTAATGCTAGTATCTTGTCCATTCAAAAATTAAATCTGACGAAGTCAGTATATCATCAGTATAAAGCGGTTTGCCGTTGGTATACCGATTTCCTGAGCAGAATATACCGATTTTCTTTACAAAACATATTTTCTGCTCAGAAACGGTATACCATCGGTATACTGTAGTATGCCGTCGGTATGCCGAGTTTTGTCATATAACATTTTGTGGCTCACAAAATGGTATACCGCCGGTGTACTGTAGTATGTCATCGGTATGCCGAGTTTCGTCACAGAATATTTTGTGGCTCACAAAACGGCATACCGCCGGTGTACTGTAGTATGCCGTCGGTATGCCGAGTTTCATGACAGAATATTTTTCTGGTTCAGAAACGGTGTACCGTCGGTACACAGCGGTATACCGTCGGTATGCCGTTTCTTTAGACATTAATTTTTGACTTAAAAATAGAAAGAGCTTTATGTTTGTCATCCAACCTTAGGTGTTATACAGAAAGACCTAGATCTTGTATAGACTCGAAATCTTGAAACTTTTGAGAGCTGTCTTTGAGGTGCGCTGATCTTTTCTTCAGTCTTCTTTTAAGGACTTCCATAAGGCTTTGATGACTCGGCTTGAATGGACAGATCTTTTTGTACTAGAGCTTGAGGGATTATCTGTTAGCTGAAATATAGAGAAAACTAAACCACGAAGATGATGTTAAAGTTATCAAAATAAATGTGCCAACAAATTGAATTTGCACTGTGCCTTAAATATACAAATTTATTACATAAGCTATCTAGTCCCATTCCTTCAAATTTCAGTCTTACTTTGTATTATTCTTGCATCAATTCCTAAGCATAGCAGTAAAAGCACAACAGTACCTAGTTTATATCTTCAAATGGCAAGCAGAATCTTCATCATTAATATTTTAAGATCCTTGCTTGCCTATTTATGCGGGTGCTTATTGCAGTTTAGGTTTTGACTATGTATGCAAAGTCAAATAGAGTATGTTCATTATAGTATATTATTATGCACCTCTTGTATGTAGTCACTGATTTAATAGATTTTCTTTTGATTAACTCAATCATTCTGTTTTATATCAGGCTGAAGCTTTAGGTGTACCTAAGTAGAGAATTATAACATCATTTTTTTGCAGATCCTTCAAATGAGTTTGGTTGATTTTATAAAAGATTAAAGATGCCACTTATTAATGGAAAACCATTTTGGGATCATTTTGGGTTGGTTTTGGTAGATAATGCTCAATGATGTGAAAAGTTTTAGACTTTGTTTTGTAAATGATGGTGATAACACTCGATTTTCCAATTTTTAGTTCATTTTGTGAATCATGAGAGGACATCTAAATGATATGGCCTATAATGATGTGATATGGCCTGTAAACAATGTGATATGGCCTGTAAACAATGTTCATTTTATAAGATGCTTTGTGTGATATGGCCTTATATATGTATTTTGAGTGTATGTTTTGTATGTACAACAGGGAATCAGTAATTCTATGAGAACTGGAACAACTATTATAATTTTTTTATTTTGAGCGCATGTTTTGTATGCACAGCGGGAATAATTCCATGAGAACTGGAACAACTGTTATAATTTTTTGAGTATATGTTTTGTATGCACGTCATGGAATCAGAACTGGAACAACTGTTATAAATTTTTGGGACGGATATCTGTTCTGTACTAAAAGTGAACTACATTCTTTTGGGACATTTGCCTAATTATTATTAGGATGGGCACTATCTGTAACAAATACCTAATTTTTTGGACGACATGACCAACCGTCACACAAAAATAAAGTTTCACAATCTTTTAAGACAGTTAATTTTTTTGTCCTTTAACAGTATTTAGGACGGCAAAATCTGTCCCTTAAGCTTTTGTCACGCCACCCTAATAGCACTGTTTGAATTCGTCCCAACTACCGCCCCAAATAATATTTAGGACGGTAAAAGCTCTTTTTAGAACGGTTTTTTTTGTCCCAAAAGGTCACTTTTGTAGTGAAAGTCATCCCCATCAAAATTGTCGTCAGAAAAGTTGTGTGGTTGTTTAGATCAGGATACACAACAGTGTCACAAATCTCATTCTCTATTGATTATGACAAAAATCTAAGTCATATAACCTCCACCATGTAAAACTAAATAACCCAATCACACGATCCTCGCATGTATTAGTTTTATGGTGTCATATAATTTCAAAATTATTTTTATGTCTCCATTTCGACGATCAGACAATTCAACCGTTAGGACGAGCCCAAATTCTACTTTAAAAAAATATGAAGACCTAAACATAAATTTTTAATATTATATGAGATCATAAAACTAAATAATCCTATTTATAACTAGTTATTTCCACTTCCAACAACTAGTTATTAGCTTTTAAAGTTAATTGTCCAAATGGTGTTTGAGAAATGTTATTATCGTCATTTTGGTAATTGAATTTTTTTTTGGTTAATTTGATACCTAAGTTTTACATTTTGGTTTAAAAAGTGCATGAACTAGGTTTCCTTGATATTTCGGATGACAAATGTTAAAAATGAACATGTAATGGTCACATGCCTTATTTTTAGGATTATTTTTGTCATAATCAACCGATACGTTGGATATAATTGATTATAGAGCCATCATTTTGCGTTAAAAAGCTATTTATTTATATAGAATTTCTCCGAACAACAATATTCTTAGTCAAAAAACAAAAAAATAACAAAATAACTATGAAAAAAAAGACACGTGGCCATCACATGTACATTTTTACCAATTTTTATCCAAAAATAACAACGAAATCTAATTTAGATACTCTTTAAACCAAAATACAAAACTTAGTACCAAATTAACCACAAAAATGTATGATCATGAAAAAGACAACAACGACATTCTTCGGTCACTATTTGAATAATTAACTCTAGTTTTTATATTCTATAAGCTTCCAATGCTAACTTTTTATGTTTTTTCTTTAAAGAAACATCAAAATGTTGCTCCAATCACTGATGGATTAACGAGGAAGGCTCAAGTCCCACCGAATTTTCTAAAAATAAGTCATAATATAGATTGTATGGATAATTTTGCCAAAACATATTTGTACATTTAGGCCTATACTACTTTAGATACTTGAAATGGTATTCCAATAGTTTATGTTCTGGTTGGTATCACTTCTGTTTATCTGTTTTTTTATTTCTAAAATTTTTTATTTGTAAAAAAAAAAGTTACTTTTAGATTTTTATTAAACATGTTTGACTTATATAGTTGTTATTTATATATAAAAATAAAAACATGTTTAATAAGAAACAAAAGTACAAATTTATTTATTTATCGTTTGCAAACATATCGTGTCATCTTGATACCAAATTTATTTATTGTTCTTTCCTTCTTTTTTTGTTTATGAAAATATGGGAAATAGCTTTTTCTTTTTCTGTAATTTAAAAAAAAATAAGTTTTCAAAAATAAAAACATAAAGACACTAACCAAACATGCATTTTTTCTGTAAAAATAGAATTTTCTTTATTGTTGTAAACAAATATAAAAATTGAAAATAAAAAAGGGGTCCTTAATTATTTTTATTTTATTATAAGAGAAAACAAGTTCGAAAATTAGACTTCTTTTATTAAAGTATTTGTATTTTTTTATCTTAAAAATTCTATCTACTGACTAAAGTCTCTGAACCTATAGAGCTGATATCAAGTCATCCCTTGAACATAGAAGATATGATCGATAAAGATGGTAAAGGGATGAAAAGGAAATTGTGAAAGAAAGGAGCAAGAAGAAAAGAAGAACCGAAAGAGGAGAACAATCGAACTTGAGTAACCCTTGTAATTATTGAAAAGAGACATAAAATTTTGACTTGGTGGTAGAATATCAGTAGGTCGAACCACGGAGACGTAGAAGTTGGAGGCAGTGGGTCCAAATGGCATGGAAGGCAGCATGCACAAAGCTACGCGCGTTACGTTGGACATCTCAAAAAAAGAAAAGAAATGACACTTTTTGTATTTTATAAAAAAAAATGTAATGTCCGACGTAAGGTATGGAACTTTTTGCATGATGTCATGCCTGCCATTTGGGTCCAGTGTCTCAATTTTTACACACATGCATCCACAGTTCTCTCACAGTTTGATGTCGACATCATCCGTCCAAGGAGGTTGTATATCTCCTTGCTGACAACAAGAGCCAGCTGAATTTAATTTTTATAAATATTTAGATATGCAAAAACTGACTAATAAAGATTTCAGTTATTTGTTCACTGTTCATAGAAATTCCTCTTTAACAGGATTAAGAATGATAGGAACCCAAAATTATATTTGTCAATAGAAAATTACTATTCAATTGGAAGATTACAAGGATTCCATTGGATAAGTGCCTACCGCAATCAATCAAGTGCATAGTTGGCACTGAAAATTGGTGCACAAAAGGCTTGTGCCTTTTGATGGTAGGGAGAGGGTAAAGGTCACAAATTCCATTCACTTGAATAATGGGATTGGGTTTACAAACACACAACCAACATAAAAGATTTATTTATGCACAAGAAAACTATTGGTACGCATATACTATATAATTAAAAAAAAAAATTTATAGATAATTTCTCTAAAATGTTATATTTTATTTTGTGTTGGTTAGAGTATAAATATTATTGAAACTATATAGGTCATATAAAAATATTATTTTAGTTGATGATTAAATATATTTAATAGTTAATTTTCTTTTCTGAGTGTAATAGCATAGTTTGTTAAGGTGATATTTAGTATTCAAAAGAATATTATCCAAATTATACTGATATCCTAATTTTTTACACTAATTTTTATGATTGTTCCATACTAAACCTAAACTAAACTCGTCCTACATGAAACGGACCCAACCAAAACAAATGATTAAAATGAAAAAAAAATGATTTTTATAAAAGGAAAAAAATAGATGAAGAAGATGAAAAAAGGAAAAAAAAAACTAAAAGTATTTCCAAAAAGAAAGAGAGAGAACAAAGAAACCTAAAAAAAGTATAGATAAAGATTGTTTTTAAATAGAAAAAGAAGGAAAAAGCCAAAAAAAATGGTTTTTTAAGGGGGAAAAAAGAAAGAAAAAATTGAAAACAAAAAGAGAGAAAAATAACAAAAAATGACAAAAAGAAAAAACTTTAAAAAAATTATAGAAAAAACAAAGCAACAAAATGAAATAATTTTTGAAATCAAAATAATTTTAAACAAATGGTAATACCAAAAATAATGAGAAAAAACAAAAAACTTTTTAAAACAAATAATAGCTTACAAGAGGAAAAAAATACAAGAAAAACTTTAAAAAGAATAAAAACAATAAAAACAATAAAAACAAATATTTAAAAAATGAAAAATAATTTATAAATTACCAAAAAATAAAAATACAAACAAAAAATTCTGAAAAAAAAACTAGAAGGAAAAAAAGGTGTATAGAAAAAAATTTATTCGAACAATTCTGCATAATAAATGCCTCTTAAGGATTGATTTATGAAACAAATTATAAACAATATCCACTGTGTGCAATGATACAGCAACCAGTTGCCATGGATATGACAAATTTCATGAAGCCATAAATGGGTTTTGCTATGCCTACAACCAAATGTGTACAACCCCATTACAACTGCCACATGTCGAACTTCGATTGGGGGAGGGAAGGAAATGGTAGGGTCGAAGTAACTCGAGTGAGCCCATGTAGCACAGGAGAGTGAATTCTATGTAGTGGAGATACGTGAAAATCCCTATGATTTCGTCTCATCACTATGTTTGTACAACACAAATGTATATCCAACGTCAAGAAAATGATAGCATAAACCCCACAAATAATTCTTAGACATTGTGTTGAAGTGGTATATTCATGCATAAAATATCTAATTGTATAAACTTAGAATGAGGTTGATAATTTACTAATGCAAATTTTTTGAAGGATCAAATACAGATTACTTATATAAATAAAAATAATAAATTATTCAAAGTTATGAAATATCTTTTATATGGATACCCCCGTTTTTTCTTATGAAAAGATACAAAAGAAGAAGAAGGAGAAGAAGAACAAGTAGAAGATGCAAGTGCCTATAGTTAGCCTTATACTCCATACAACAAATGTTGGTGTTTTGCCTTGGTGAATAGAAAGATAGTCCTACATTGCTCACACCAAATGGATTGCATCTCTATAGAAATTTTGTTTGTGTTAAGAGATGCACATGAGGTGTCGAGAGCCACATGTGTGCCATGTAGGAGTATTTTTCTAGTAGGAATAAGGCTAACTCCACAAAGAAGCATTTATGCTTTTTGTCATGCTCATGGGATTATTCCCTATGGAGCTAAGCCCCGCGACTCGGACTCAAGGGCGCAATGAGACGCTTTGTTGGCGCACTTTGCACTTAACATCGGTGATGTTGTTACGCTCGTCTTATGCGCGAGTCGCCTATGCGTCTACGCGCGCCTGTGCATGTATTAGGCGCTGGTTGGAACGTTCAGACAGTTATGGAAAGATTGAGTCAAATTTTATATCCAATTTTTGTTGGATTTTGAGTTTGATTCAGTTAAATCTTTACATGCACAGGCGCCTATGCATCCACATGCCTGTGCATGTATTAGGCGCTGGTTGGAAGGCTCGGACATTTATGGAAAGATCGAGTCAAATTTCAAATCCGATTTTTGTGAGATTTTGAGTTTGATTCAGTTAAATCTTTTCACGATTCGTTCCTATCTTTTTTATAATCAGTGTACGATCAGGATTAGAGTTAGGATTTCAGCCCAACTATATAAATACTCTCTTCATGTCTTCTTTGACGACTGACTCAAATTAAGAGACAAGTGAGTGGAGAGATCGCTGCCATTGGAGTCCAGGAGTTATGTGAGTTTAGTTAAGAGGTGACAGCGAACGTTCCAGAAGTTCTCTTTGAACTTGCTGGTTCCTGGGAGTAGATCGCAGTAGGGTGAATCTTGCTTTGAAATTGTTATTCCTGAAACAGATCTTAGATGGAAGAACATGAGTGAATAGAGTGATTCTCAATGGTGTTGCAGAAAGAAAGAACAGAACGTTAACAGAGATGATGTACTCAATGCCGTTGATTGCGGGTCATCCAAATTGCTTCTGGGGTGAAGCAGTGCTTATGGCTACTTTCATTCTGAATAGAGTGTCGCATGCAACATGTCACGTCCCGCTCTCGAAATACAACGGTAGCGTAAGAAACACATCCCCAGGCTATGCGACCTATGACAGTCTCTTACTCATATTCGCGATTGTCGCCCGTACAAAATAGGATAGGGTTCAAGAAATAATAACATATTAAAATTTATTTACCAACATTCTGATCCAGACAACCTGCTCATACAACTTCCAAAACATTATAATTCAACTGTTTCATTATTTACATAAATAGCTTCTAAGATAGATCAACCAAAAAATCCTGAAACACACACATATGGTTCATTCTTCAGCCTCATCCATGTCATAAAGCGGTAGCATCTGTCCCGAAGCTTCAACTTCCCCTAGTGAACAATACTAGGTCGTCAGAATGACAGTAAGTTCTCGGTCAAGGGCGATAAAATAATAATAATATGGAATATAATTATGGAAATAGAGTATAATAACTTGGAGTGTTTTAGACTTAAAAACTCTATCTAATTCCCAATCTAGTGTCCTTATAGTGTTTAGAAATCTAGATGTTAGAACCCTAAATTCACTATCACAAACACAACCAATTTGCCTATATGGTGCAAATGCAATTTTGGAGAAATACTTTTGAATAACCACAACTAGTTTTTCGACAATAATTCAGTGGCCAGGGATCAGGCTGTAGCAGGGTGGCACGGTGCTTAGATTCCGGCCCTCTCACATCGTGAGAAAAGATGAGCATTAATTGTTTGTGCTTTCTTTACATGGAGAGAGCTAGCTCTCAACATGTCTTGTAAAATTTTAGTCCCACATCGGAAATGCACCATGAGTTATCTCAACATATATACTTGGGTGTGTTGTTGAGAGATGCACATGGGGTGGTGACCCTAAGGAGGGAACCATGTGGGTGATTTTACTAGGAGGTAAGAATAAGGCTCTAAGGATTAAGCATTAATATTTTTGTCATTCTCTTGGATTAATTCCATTTGGAGCTAAGTCCCAAAGGGGCTTAGCGACTCGGACTCGGACTCGAACTCATGGGCTCATGAGGCTTAATATGGCATTTTGTTGGCGCACTTTGCACTTAGCACGTCAGCAGTCATGCGGTTCATGCGGCCCATGCGGCTCATACGGCTCATGTGGTCCATGCGGCCCATGCGGTCCTTGGGCCATGAGGCCTACACGGCCAGGCTACTACTGCCGCATGGAGGGCTCCGCTGACTGTGCAGATTACAAGTCAATTATGGAATGGCTGAATCAATGCGATTAATTCAGATCCTATGTTTGTGGGATTTGAATTAATTTTGTTTCTATCTTTATGGGATTTGAATTATTCTCGTTGCTATCTTTTTGGGATTTGATTCAATCTTTCCATAACTGAAGAGGCAGCTAGGGTTTCCACCCTCTCTCTATAAATACTCTCTTCTGGCCTCCTTTGTGGTTACTACGAAAATATAAGTCAGAAAAGGAGAAAGAGAGAGAGAGAGAGAGAGAGTTGCTGCCGCCATTGCAAGTCCATCCGAGGAGTCAGAACAGAGGTGACTTCGAGCGTTCCACAAGTTCTTCAAACTTGCTGGTTCCTGGAAGCAGATAGTGTGGGCCGAATCTTGCTTTGAGCAACGGTGTTTTGACACCCCAGCATTGTTCTTCTTCTCATCTCTTTCTAGATTATTGTAACTCGTTCGGTCCCAATTGCAACCCGTTTGTAAGAAAGAACGAGAGATCTTCTCTTCTTTATTTTCCTCCTCCATATTGTAATCGAATTATTTGGTTTTTGTATCATCGTAGATCTTTGTTGCATCTGTTTTACAATCTTTGATCAATCCCCGGGACTAACATTAATTACCCTAATCGATCCTTTTAATCAAATTAGGTAGGAAATATCATAACACTAATCAATCTTTTTAATCGAATTAGGATGAAAATATTATATCAGGACAATGAACTAAGCCTCACACACTCAATTTGCAAGGTCTTACGAAAGAGCTTAATACTGATCAGCTTTTTTGTTATTATATTGCGGAAGTTCGTAGGTGGTATTCATATTGTTCTCTCCCGTCCATTGCCCTCTAACTAACTTCTACAAACAAAGTATTTATTATCTTATTTACTCTGTTCTGTGTACCATCTTTATTATTGTATGCAATGAATTTCTAAGATACACAAGTTTATCTTGTATATTTTACAGGAATCAAGTATAAGTAAATCTCAAGGTTCATATATCCAATATTTCTAAGATAATCTCATGAATGCAGGAATATCAAATTAGGAATACATTCCTTCCAATATGGCACTGAGCAGATTTATTTAGAGATTTAAGTTGCGCTTGCGTGACATGTGTCCGTGTCACTACGCGTCCTAGACTCTGTCAAAAAAAGCGTTTCCTAATTTAAGTTTTATTAAGGAAAGACATCGATTCATCTTTTCTATAGAATACCTAGGGTATTGGAGTAATCCAAAATTTTCTGAGAGTCCAAAATTTGGCAACTCATAAATTTTTTTTAAAAATTTCGGCATAGTCTCCTTTTTATTTATTTTGATTTGGAGGTTTTACAATACACAATAATATGATAAGATAACCTGGGTATGTCGACCCCTTCGGTGGAGCAACCCTCAATATCGTAACAATGCAATATATATATATACATATGCAAACGCATTTAAATACAAAACTTCTATATCAAAAAGCTAGAAAATTGTAATAATAAAAAGGGCATACAGGGAGTCAATTCTAAGGTCTAATAGAAAATCCAAATTGACAAGATATGTGAAAATGTATTGAACATAACAAGGTTATCCAAGAGATTCAAGTAGGTCTATTATAGTAATCCTCAAATTTGATACTAATGTCCTCTATGTGTCCGGTGTCCCAAAAGTATACTAATTTAAGTAAATGGTAGTAAAAAATCATAGATATTTGTACTTTAGAATTCTGAATAGAATTAATACATAGAAAATATTATGAAAACCATACTAGTTTCTCAGTTTTTTTAGCCAATGTTAATACAAATATGACATGTTCTTTGGTAAAACTTAACTAACATACTTTATGACATATATAACTTATAAATTTCTATACAAAATTTTTTATTAGGAACACATATAAGGGCTTAGTAATTATTAAACAAAGTATGTATATTTCTATTCCTTCTCATAGGTATTTAGATACAATCATGGAAATATTTTTCTAACTACACAACATACATGGTATTTAAAGGATTAGTCATATGTAAATATTTATTCCAGATTATGCTAGCAACAATAACCAATTAAAATCATATTTTTAGGTGAAGCATTATAACAAGCACTTTGTGTCTATTCACATTTTGTCCTAATATGTGTCCATATTCCTATGTCCTAATTTATGCCAATTGCCTTACTTGTTTAAATCAGAATATGACTCAAAATTGAGCTATATTATATGAATAAAGGAATAATAAAGAAATTTAGGAAGTTTAGTTTGAGGACTTGCCTTGTTTTGAGCAAAACCTAGGATGTTTCTTCCCCAATCTGAAATTTGACCTTGATTTTTTCTATTCCAAAAATTTGAAAAATAAATTTGGCCTAGGTTTGAATTTTAGAAGAAATTTTATAAGAGAAGCTCATACCTAAAGTGAAAGGAGACGGAGGAGGAGTTGAAGGAGATGTTGGAGGTCGATGCCAGAGGAAGGCGGTCGACAGGGAGCTGCGGCGGCGATGGGTGTCGGAAGTGGCCAATCCGTCGACGGACATGGGGGCATGGGTCCAGGTGCACGGTAGTGATGGTGTGGGC